>OZ018391.1:74783048-75383048 GCA_963969525.1 Ontholestes murinus
CTGCAAACTCCTCGGTCTGCAGATCCTCAAACGGATCTTCCACCGCTTCAACACTCACCTCGCCACTCTCAATCCGCCACTTGACATGGTGATTTAATAAAAAGGTCTCGCCAATCAACATGTTAGGACCCATCACATCGTTCGGAACAACGTGAATCTCCAACTCCCTCACCATCGCTGTGCCCACTTTTAAATCCACGGTGACCACCCCGAGTGAGCTTACACGGTGCGGCGCTCCGAACCCGTTAAAAGACTCACATCGCGTTTCGTCCATCGCCAAATTCATTCGCTTCGCCTTGCTCTCTTTTAAGATGCACTCCGCCGCGCCTGTGTCAAACACTCCCTCGACTTCGTGCTCGCCATTGATGATCGCCAGTTTTCGGAAACTCTTTTTCCTCTGAACCTTCCTCACAAAAAGCACCTCTTGCTTAAGCGGGCACGCGCCAGACATGTGACCAACACCCTGGCATTTAAAGCACTTTACCTTCGGGCATGCGTTGCTTTTGTGGCCCTCTTGCTTGCAAACAAAGCACTTAAGTCGCGCGCACCTCGACGCCAAATGTCCCACCTCGCCGCACTGGAAGCACTTCCTTCCCTCGCTGGAGTTTCGAGCAGTTGGTGTTGCCGATGGTCTCGCAGGCCCCGCTGAAGCTGTCACGTTGGAGCGCGTCGGCTCCGACGGTTTCGCGCTCGGACGCGCCTCTCGACTTTTACTTACAACCGCACGACGCGTACCTTCTAGCCGCTCAAATTCAACCAAATCATGCAATAGTTCGTCTGCCGATGCATGAACCTTCGCCAACATAACATTGTAGCAGTCACGTGACCACAAACCCGCCAGAACTTGTTCTTTTACTTCCGCGAACGCCAAATCTAATTTACGACACAACGCCACTTTCGCGAACAAATACTGATCTACGGCTTCATCCCTGAGTTGCACCCGCTGCATCATTTTGTTCAAATTGTCCACTTGGCTCTCCCGCACGAAAAATGTCTGTTCGAACGCGTTTTTAAATTGCGCCCACGTCGTTACCGCCGTACGAACGCCCTCATACCACTCACGCGCACCTCGCACTAATTTGTTTCGCGCCGTTTCGAAGATGTATTCATCTGTGAGATGGTGTAGCGCCTGTACGCTGTTCAGCTGTTGCAGCCACCTTCGTCCGTCTTCCCGATATCCACCAAACGCTGGGATGCCGCTCAAAACCTCCGGCATCACTCCTACACTTACAGTTGTTGTATTATTCGCTAGTTGGTTGAACATCGTCTGCATCAACGCATCACGCCGCGCATTTTCCTGCAGCATCATCGCCATTATCTCCCGCATTCCAGGATCAGCTGTTGGTGCTGCCGCACCGCCCGCTGCGCCATCTGTTGACTCCATTGTCGACCTTCCCGCACTCACCGCGCCGAAAAATGTTAGGTTGTCTTTCGCGCTTTCGCGCCGCGCCACGCCGACCGCGCCTAAACTTTACTGACCCAACCCCAAAGTTTTCTCGCCTCGCCACGCCACACCTTACACGCACTCGCGATTAACTCTATGATTGTCTTCGGGATATCCCACTTCTGATGTTATAATTACGTTTTGTCAGGACGTCGCGGGTCAGAAGAATATCACCAGAGTAATCGTTAACAACAACTCGCCTAGTCTTTATTTAAGAATAACAATACACCGTACTCACACTACTCGCTCACACTCCCGCTCAACTCGCTAAACCCCCTCAATAACCTCGATAACTTCCCTTCGCTCACCTCGCTTCAGTCTCTCCTCGCTCGCACACTCCCGCTCACCACGCTTGCTCGTTGCTAAAGAGACCCAGACGCCTCCTCCTCCCGCCGTTCTCCCTTCTTCCCCGCCAACCTGTCAAACCTCTCCTTTGCGCTCTCAGCTCGCGCCTCTTCAATCTAAATTCACGCTATACAACCACTCATACAATTTACATTTATAACATTTATAACACATAGTCTCTTCTTTTTAGATTTTTGGCTTCTTTTAGGTTACATTGAGACTTGCTCATTGTCACAAAAATATATCAATTCTTTATTTCTTTACTGATTATTTTCATTATCGCCATCTGATTCTTCATCAGTTAAAAAACTATTATCTAATGGTATATCTTCTAATAATATTTTATCTGCCAATTCTTGTAACTCCGCTTGAGATAATGGCTTCTTATAATACCATTTTATTTTTTGGTCTTCCATTCCTGACGGCACTTCTAAGTCCAAAAAATAAATTAAAAATACATGCACTTATATTTACAAATATCAACTAATTGTTAAAATACGTAAATAAACAATTTATACTGTTTATATATGTATAAATAAAAGTTTACAATAGATTCAACTTACCAGAAATTCACACACGTGGTACAATCAACACACTACAATTTCTAACCTGATAGTCACGACATATGCGTATAGCAGATCACGGCTGCGCACTAATTCCAATGCTATGTGTTCCCTGCAAGTACCAACGGGCAGCAACGGTCGAATTACGTTAAAATAACTAAATAATGGATATTAATAACAGCTAGACTTCTAAGTACCGTCAGGCACTAAAGGGTTAAAGTAACAAGCTCATTCACACACACACACACAAATCACACGGTGGAAAGACCACGTGGTCGATAGCCAAACACTACTACTATTTGTCTAAGAACAGTTGAAACCTTATCGATCGAATTTTGCAAAAAAAAAATTTAGGAATACTTTTAAAACATTTATAATTATAAAAAATAATGTTAACAATTGAAATTTTAGCAAATATAAGTAACAATTGAGAAAAGAAGAAACGTTTGTAAATTTAACAAACAGATCAATTGAAAAAAAAACAATTAAACATTTCTTAAAAAAGAACAGTAGATTTTTTTAGTTTAGCAAAAAGTAATTGAGAAAAAAATAAATGTCAGTTAATTAAAAAAAACATAATACTTTGCTGCAAAACAGATATAATTATAGTTTTATCAAAAATACAATTCAAAATTTGTTTTAAAAATAATTTCCCTAGAAGAAACGACTGATACAAAAACAGTTAAATTAGCAAATAATAGGAAAGAGTTTGGAAAAAAGAAGAAACCATTAGAATTATAAAAAGAAGCGATTGTAATTTTCAATTGATAACTAGATAACAACCGTCATTTTTTTTAAAATCAATATATCTCGGTTATTATGACAGATAGAAAAAAACTGTAAAAGATAAAGTTGTAGATAATTTTATGCAGATTAATAAAATATAATTTTGTCGCAATTATTTTCGGAGATATGATGCAAACTTCCATTTTTTTAGATGGAAACCATAGTTGGCTATGGCCTTATTCGATAGATTATGTTTTTCTCTTTAATCCTAAATCACATATGACATAGTTATTTTTAAAAATAAGTGAGTTACAGTCATTTTAAGTTTTATTATGAATCAAAATTAGGTATTATTTATTTTATCCAAGATACTAACAAAAGTATTCCAATATTATACATAATAATAATTTACAAAAATTTCGATCGCACTTGAAAAGGCTCACAAAAAATGTGTTCTTTCATTCTCAACCTCTATTCGACTGGCAAAAGTTCTGCTCCACGAAGACTTTCTTGATGACTATTTATCAAATTATTTGCCAAATATGGCCTTTTTTGTCCCAAAAAGGGATTATGATTTGACACTACGTGTCAAAAAATAGTTAGCCATGAAAAAGATAAAAGTAAAACAATTGCAGTTGTTTATATTTTTTTCAAAATATCTAGTTAGCCTTGTTTTTTTTGAAAACAACGTGGAATTTTATTCGTCTCGTAAATTAAACGTACTACCCTAATTTAACTGTTTTTCTATCTCTTATAGTTTGCGAGATTATACTGTTTGTATAACATCAACAATGTATAATTGATACTTGTTGAACTGCACTCTTGATGGAACCAGATATGTATTTTTGGTGATGAAAAACACGTTATGTTCCATTTAAATGATCTGTAATGATCTAAACACGTGTCAGGCGACTTAAAATAAAAATAATATTATAAAACAAGTGTTTTTCTTCACTAAAACAACAATGTAGTACTGTAATAGTACTACTAAAGTAGTATAATAAATGTTTTTGTTTATTGAGCTACTGCAGCTTTTGAGAATAATGCATTTGCAAAGAGATTGAGTTTTCCTTAAAAACATTGCTTAAAAATTAAGTAGAAATTTTACCAAAGAAAACATTGTTGTAATAGTTTTATTATTGATACTTGAGACTTCTACTTCGTTGTACACTTTGGAATATAAAATAAAACACTTATTTACTTTGATTGCATAACACCGTTAATAATAGTTTTGTTAATTGTACTACTGTAGTAGTTTTAGTTTATTGTACTACTGTAGTTCTACTAGAGTAGTACTGTAATGTAGATTGTTAAGCCATATAACGTCAGAGTGTTTTATTCAAGTGCTTAGAAATAAAAGAAATTTTACTAAAGAAAAATTATTTAAAAAAACAACAGTTTCGAACTTAAAACAGTTTAAATTTTACACTTTTCATTTCCTTTTTACTAACCTGAAGCCATTACCAATCGTACTACCATCCACTGGCAAACATCTCACCATTAAAAATCTCACCATTCCAACAAATAATTACCTCGCGTGAGCAACACGTAGAGTAACTCGTTTTAATTAATATTCAATAGAATGATCGTTCAATTATTGTAAAACGATTTTCCACACGGTGCAAGGTCGAAAGGCTCGAATTGAATTCAAATTGTGTTTTGCGAATAGAGCCGGTGATGACATCACGTGCGATGTGGTGTAACGTGCGGGCGTGGCTGAGATCTAAAATAATTCCAGAAAAAAAAATTATTACACAGTCGTATATTAAAACTTTACGTGTATAATCACCAATCTATTTACAGTTATGATTAAACATCAATCAAAGTTTTTTTATTGAGAGTGAAAATTAACGGTATTTTTCATATTCTTAATAAAATTGGAATGAATTAATCGAATTGCCAAATTGTTATAAAATTGATCCTTATAACGTTTTCTTAGTATAATACACTTGTTGTATTCCATGTTTTTATTAGCAGTTTCTTCCTGACGCGAATTTTAAAATAAATTGTCAAATTCGAAACTAATGTCAGTATGAAGCTGCTTATATAAACACGTGTATGAAAACCTAATAAACATTTATTCCATTCCAAAAGTGTAGTTTATTCTTTATTCGTTATTCTTTAGAACTTTGTTTGTGTAGCTTGGGAAGTAATAATTTTACCTGATCCTTTTCTGCAGACGCCTAAAAAGAAACCTATTCGTTTCTGGTCATACTTGGCACAATATTTCTTCTGCATAGTGAAATCGAGATGTTGAAGAGAACTTTAAAAGTCTTCATCTAATGTTTGTACTGTAATGCTTGTAATTCTGGTCGAACATCTCTTGAATCATGTCTGCCTCCATCTTGTCCGCATTTCCATGATGGTTGATAGAATATGTCTCAGTAGGAGTTCCAGCAGAGTTCTTAAAATTGTACCCCTGAAAATCCGATGATTTAGAAAGTACAGTGATGAAAATTTGAAATTCTTCCAAGAGTTGTCGCCTTGCATGAGTTAGTTCGTTTTATGTATTTAATCCCTTAAAATTTAGTTCTAAACACTGTTAAAAACTGCTTTATAAGCTATATAAAATGATCCACAAAAAGATTAGGAAGGGAATTTATGCCAGCCGATCCAATGTCTGCTTCAAAAAACGAATAACTTCTTAAATATATCTAAACTATCAGAAAATGATATTATAAAACCTTGGAATTACCACTATCTTGTTTTTTTTACTTCTTGAAAGCATGTGAATTTATAATTTCAGAAAACCTTTTCAATTAGATTAAATTTGAATTCGAAGTAATAAATGATTACATCGGACGAGTTTATGCAGATGAATGATGAATTAAAGTGGTTAATACCCACTTTAATTCATCATTCATCTGCATAAACACGTCCGATGTAAATCCGATATAAACAAGATACGTAACGAATATTAAATCCATATTATCTTTAGTATGCAACATTAGAATCGCTTCAAATCGCCTATACATTACAATTTATTTACCCGACTTGCATCAATAACATTAATTGCATTAATAAGACCCGAATAGATCGAAACATTCATCACGGAATTGGTTTAGGGCAATAATGCACTAAAGCTGTTGTTGACAAGGAAACAATAATTTAAAAAAAACAAATTACAATTGGAATAATTCTTGCCAGTAATGACCTACAAATATTTTTAATGCGGTACAGTTGATATTAATAATGCTGATACAATTTCCACCGAATATTTGGCACATACTTTTGAAAATAAATTAATGTCTGGCGCCGAGTGATAACGGAATATATTTACCAGAAACGAGTTATTAACCTGCGTTTAAAAAAATGTATGCATCGATAACGTAACGTATTCGGTTAGCGGTTCGTTCCAGAAATTAAATCGAAAATATTATATCTTTCTTACCTAGTTTTGGTGAGGACCCCAAACTCAAAATTGTAGTAGTATAGCCAGAGAGGGATTCTTTTAAACACGAAACTTATTAAGCAGAGGGAGAGAGTGGCCATTTTCTCTTAATTCATTTTTCGTAGGTTTTTTATAAAAACAAAATTTTCATAAACTTCTTGATTTTCATAAAAACGGAAAATTTAATTCCGAATTTTATATAAGATATAATTCTAAATAGTAAAAAAATGTAATATTTACAAATAGTAATAATTTTTTGGTAAAGTAAACGTTTTTTATGTAAAAATTCTTGTTTATTAGTATTAATTTTTATATATAATAAGCGCCATCTGTGGACAACAATTGTAACCTGTGTAAACGTCAACGTCAACCATTTTCAAAACAACTCAACAGGCAGTGCGATGTCGTGGCCCCCTAAAAATAACGCGTATTTATAGTCACTGAGTGTCGAGACGTACCGAAAATACGACGGAAATGTCACAGGTAAATATAACAATTTGCTCATTTGTTTACGCCGCCTGACGAAAATTTCGTTTTGCAGGTTAAGCGAGAGGTGCCGCCGGTCGTGAAGAGGCTGCTGCAGAAGGATGTCGAACTCACTAAGGGATTTAACTCCTGGGCGGATAAAATCCTGCCGCTGGACAGTTGCAGGATGTACTTCAAGGGACTCGAGGTGATATTTTTATATTCATAAGCAGCGAAAAATGAATTATTAATATTAAACAGTTAAGATATTTTAAACTTTTAATGTTAATTGTACTCGAGCATTCTCACAGAATGAATCATTGTTTATTTTAATCGTTAATCAAATGTTTTTGTTTTTTGATTAATCATATGCATTTGTTTGTTATTATAAGATTATAATAATTTTATCTGTATATACAGTGAGGATGAGTTGTTTGGAACGAAATCAGATTAAGATAATTATTAGAAAAAACACTCAGATGAGTCCACTTTTATTTTTAATTGCACGTTGTGGTGAAATACATAAATCATATACAATCTGATTCATGAAAGAGATTTAACACTATTGATAACAATTGAATTGATGAGACTGATACCTGATGAAAGTCCATAATATAATTGATATAAAGTCAATAACAATTTGTTCATGTTGTCGGTCAAATTATTTGATCCTTGATAGGTTTGTTTAGATTAATACAATTTATCTTGTATTTGTTTTTCATATTTCACTTGGTGAAACATTACGTTAATAATTAGTTGTAATTGTTGTATTACATTATGAAACTCCATAATATATTCAAATAAGATATTTTGTTTTGAGTTTTGTGAAAATTCATTTAAATCTTCCCGCACAATTATTTTAAAAAGTAGTAGAGATATCTCCTGTGTATGCGGCAAGTAGTTAAATGAAACAACACAGTTAAGTTAGGGGGATTTCCCTTTTATTGTTGATCACTGCAACATGTTTCACCACACAGTGGCTTAATCAGGCAGATGAATACTTCATATTACAGTGATCAACAACAAAACTATATTGTTTTATTTTAATTAATGACATTTTTAAATTAAAAATTGTTTATTCAATCCAGGAAAATCCACATAGGAATAGGGAATTGTACACAATTCTAGATTTGTAGACACATCAATTGTGGGTCTCTTTCTTTTATTAATCCCTCCCCACACAATAATTTTTAAAAACAGTTTCACGTGCCCAAGATATCTCGGCACACTTAACTATATATCTAATTTAATTAAAGAATATTTCTGGTGAATAAAATAAATCTATTTTTTTTCTGAAACAAACACAGGCTTTATTAAAGTTTAATTCCTGATCTAACCAAAAAATTAACTAATTTCAGTTGTGTGATTTTATTTTGTAATATTTATTATGAAACTGTTCAGTGTCAATAATAACTCTGTTATGAAACTTAAATAATTTATAATTTTTGGGTTTTACAGATCTCGTGCCATGGTATACCGTGGTTTGCCTTCTGGATATGCTTCACATGGCTGTTCAACGATCAATCACTTGTGCAGATGCAGATGAACATGCTCTTAGGTATTATTTTCTTACTTTTACTTAAATAAAAAAAGTTGAGAGGTTTAAAATTACACTTTGGTTTAAATAATGATTTTAGTTGTTATAATTCTGTTTTGTTCTTTAATTGTGGGATCCTTAAACTAGATAAATTTATGTGTGCCTGTGTGTAACTGTTAATTCCAAAGAGAAATGAAATGACACCAATCTATTTGGGAAAATCTTATAATTTTTGTCTAATCCTTTTAAAATAGATAATCCTCAGATTAACGTTTTTAGATAGACCTAGAATTATTGAATTCATTAAAAAAAAAACATTATTGTATGCACTATGTAACATTATTACATACTGTACAGGGTGTCTCATAAAAGCACGTTCAAATTGTGTTCTTTTACATGGAACTCATTTTTGACCAAATAAGTTGAGTTATTTCTTACCTACAATTTTCTGTTGTCGTAAAATTAAAAGATTTTTTAGTTAAACTTTACACTTGCACCCATGATTACTATAACAGTCTCTTCAGTTTTTTTTTTAAATGTTTAAATAATAGTCTACAGTCTATGTCTACAGTTGTTATTTATCACCTGTTACAAAACAATTAACATCTGTCATATGTCACTTTACAGTTTACATTATCTGCAAACTAAAATCTGACATATGTCGACTCTCATGTGTGTTGTTAATTTTTCATCGTCTGTAATCTATCAAATGACCACATCATCGGTTATCAATCAATACTATCAACTTGTCTTATACTGTGCATTTTCGTGTAACACAGGGTACGGACAGAGTGCGAGCGTGCTAACGCATGGTGGCGTCCTGAGTCCTCCTGAGTGCCACTCTGTCTGTACCCTTATTCTTAATCTATTGAAAGAAGTACATTCAAATTTCTTGAAGCTCCTTTTGGAGCCTGTACCTTTTGTGACCTTGAGTATATTAAACCTGACTATCTTCGAAAGTGGCCTGCACTCGCCAATTGTCACATCTCCACATCCCTAAAACATGGCGACAGATGCACAGACATATTGCGAGGTCTCTTTTCAAAACTATTGTACTTCTTCACGCCTGATGCCAATTGTACGCTGCATCTTCATCTTCTGTACCACACCAGTCAAGATCCTGCCACAAATGGATACATTTCCAGCAAATGGGCATTTCCTGTCAATGTGTGTCCTTCAATTGCCTCTCTAGACCCACCCTCTTGTGGTGCCTCTGGACCTTCATTTCTTGATCTGTTTTTGGAAAGCTTTTTTTGTTTGATCCGCCATGTTGACACCGTAAAAATCTATAATTTGACATTTGCAAAGCATACGATATATGTCATTCTTTTCTTAACATTAGACAGCTGTCATCTGTGATCATCTGACATATGTCATGTGTCACATGAAATTTGTGATTATTCATCGGATATTTATCAAACTCCACCATCTGTTATTTATCAAATAATGTCAAGTGTCAACTTTTATCTGTTATTCGTCACTCAACATTTACTATGCGTCAAATGTCTACAGTTGTTATTTGTCACCTGTCAGAAGACATTGTACATCCATCATGCCATATGGCATTTTGTATTTGACGTCATCTGTCTTTAGACATCTGGTAAACCCATCTCTCATGAGAGTTGCATAACTTTTTATTGACTGACACTATCATCTTGTCTTATTTTGGACTTTCTTATATAATGTGTTATCAATCAACTGTTATTTTTAATATATAATCTGCAATTTGACAATCATCTGAAATCTATCATATGTCATTAATAATAATAATTTATTTAGTGATATTACCATAGTTTTACACGTGTCTTATAAATACAGGTAATGATTGTGACAATGCTTGATAACATAACATATTGTCTTGTCTTATTCTATATTTGATAATCATATGACATGTCACTGACATTATCAGCTCGTCTAATTTTGGGCATCAATCAACTGTTATTATAAATAGAGGGAGAATTTTTTAGATGTTCTCTATGGGGATCTCAGAAACACGGAAACTATAAGAGATAGAAAAAACGATTAAATGGGGAATGGTGTGTAGTTTTAAGAAACTAATAAAATTGCACTTTCAAGGTTAAGTAAAGTAAATATAGTCCATCCGTTGGATCTTCCGTCCTACGTCACAAAATATCGCTTCGAGAAACGACACAAAAACATTCAGTCTGATAAAGTAAACGAACTGCTTTAGAAAAAGAACGCACTGTAAAACTTTCGTCGTTTTTTGAAGCGATAGTTTGTGACGTACGACGGAAGATCCAACGGACAGACTATAGGGTCATTTTTTTCAAATCAATATATCTTGGTTATTATAACAGATATGTCATGTTTGTCCTGGTAATTGACATATGTCATCAATTATCTGATATATGACACCTATCATCTGTAATCATTTGATGTGTGTTATATGTCACATGACATTTGTCATTATTCGTCTGATAAATCTATCAAATAATGTCAAATGTTAACTGTCAACTTTTATCTGTTATTTGTTACTTAATACCTATTATATGTTATATAGAGAGATATAAACGTCTTTATTGAAGATAGTATTACAGTAATATGACAATTTTTATGCCACTTATCTCTTTTCTTATTCTTCATTGACCAATGGTCCTTCAGCTTATGTTCATATGTACAGTTGTTATTTGTCATCTGTCTCAAGACATTGTACATTTGATATCATTTGTCTTTAAACATGTAATGTATGTTATCTCTTAATTTGCATAATATTTCATTATCAGTAATTTATTAAATGTCAACTTTTAATCCCAATCAGTTGTCTATCAACTGACACTACCATCTTGTCTTATTTTGGACCTTTTTATGTAATGTGTCATCAATCAACTGTTATTTTACATATATAATTTGACATTTGACAAACATTATATGCCATTTGATATTTGTGTTTATTCATCAGATATTTGTCAAAATCCATCATCCATTAATTATCAAATAATGTCAGGTGTAAACTTTTATCTGTTATTCATCACTCAATAATTATTACTTTTCATATGTCTACAGTTGTTTGTCATTGGTCACAATACATTGTACATACTTCATCTGTAATATATTTTATTAGATTTAACGCCATCTGTCTTTAAACACATGTTATATGCCATCTCTCATGTGAATTGCTTAGTTTTTCATTATTATTATCACCATATTGAAGACCACCAACAAGATGGTACGAGAGCTGGAGCTCAACGCCCCCCAACTGCAGCTTTAAATGTTGAAGAAAGGATCTAATCCTAGTAAAAGAGGAAGAAAAAGAAGATTTATCACCTTTAATTACCATCTGTTGACTAACAACTGACACTGTCAGCTTGTCTTATTTTGGACTTTTTTTGTGTAATATGTAATCAGTAAACTGTTGTTTTTAATATATAATCTGACATTTGACAATTATCTGACATGTGTCATATGACACCGAATATTATCATCTTATCTTATTTTGGTTTTTATGTGTGTAATGTGGCGTCAATCAATTATTGTTTCTAATAATTATTGATATACTACTATAATCTAGTATTTCCAAATCATCTGACATATGTCATATGCCACTGACACTATCATATTGACATTGAGCCTTTTTTGGGTAGCTTGTCATCAACAAATTGTTATTTTTAATATATAATTTAACATTTGACAACCATCTGACATATGTGATATGTCACTGACATTATCATCTTGTAAATTTTTTTGTGTGTAATGTGCTATCAATCAACTGTTATTTTTAATATACAATCTGACATTTGACAATCATGTCATATATCATTTGTCACTGACAATATCATATTGTCATATTTTGAGCGTTTCTGTGCGATGTGTCTTCAGTCAATTGTTATTTTTAATATATAATCTGATATTTAATAATCAACTGACATATGCCATTTGGCATCTATCATAATTCATCTAATATTTGTCATCTAGCATCTGCATTTATCTGAGTAACTCTATATGTCACCTGACAATTATCATATGTCATCAATTATTTGGTCACCTGTCATCTTTCTTTTCTATCTTTACTATCAAATAATGTCAAATGTCTAATGTTAAGTGATAGATAACAGGCAAAATCTATCCCTTAATTTTTGACATTTGCAATTATGCATCATATGTGTTGAATAATATATCTGTCCTTTCTTATTTTATCATTTGACATCTGAAATATGTTAAATATGTCATTTAATATATGACATACGTTAAAAATAATTTCATATCTGTCAGTCACTTTTCATCTGTGATTTATAATTTATCATTATCATTATCAATCTGTCAAATTTGAATAATTTTTTATTTATTGTCAAATTCTCATGTATGTTTTTTGTGCCTTCATTTGTTTCATTATTCATCTGTAATCCATCATCTGTCATATATTTTGTCATTTGTTGTGTGTGATTTACAATTGCTTATTAATTGTAATTAATCTATTTTAAACTGTCAGTTCTATGATATATGTCATCTGTTGTATTTTTGTGGTTATGTGTCATCTGATATCTATCAAATGGTAACAAGGTTTTATGTTATCTTGTCAAATGTCAGATTTGATGTCATATTTGTTACTCAATATTTATTGTGTCATATGTCTACAGTTGTATTTGTTATTGGTCAATAGACATGTTACATCTGTCATCTACCAATTGTCATATGTCATTTTACATTTGACATCACCTGACATCTTGTCATTTGTCATATGTGATGCATAATTTTTCTTTATCGGTAATCTTTCAATTTTCAACTCTTTACCACCATCTGTTGTCTATAAAATGACACTATCATCTTATTTTCAGCTTGTGTCAACTGTTATTTTTTAATCACATTTGATATGTCGGTAATTAGCTGACATATATCATATGTCATCTGATAAATGTCGGCTACCAACAGTCATATGTAATGTGTAATTTCTTATCATAAGAAATTTTTCAAATATCAATTTTTTTGCAATTTATTAACTATCAAATAATGGTAAATGTCATATTTTGGCATCAATCATCTGACATCTGTCATATGTCATCAAATATTTGATACCTGTTACATGTCATCTGTCATGTGTAATTGTAATGTACAATTTCTGTAATCTGTCAAATGTCAGTTTATAACCACCATCTTTTGTCTTTCTTTAGACGTCATCTATCTACTGTTATTTATATCTGCCATTTGATATCTGTCAATTTGTCATTTGTCATAAATAATGAATTATAATTTTTAGCACTTAACTAAGATCTAATTTTAAATTTTATTTATTTCGTCTCTTTTTACATTTGGTTCTTTATTTATTTTTTAAAATTTTTATGCTGCGTAACTTTTAATCAAACTGTCAGACCTTAATTTCTTATTAATTAAAACTCTTTTTCTATCGTTTTATGTATTTTATTATTTGGTTAGTAATTTTAAACATATTTTAATAATTAATTATCTAAATTAATATTTTTAATTGTTTTTTTGTATCTACCTAATATTAATATACTTTTACAGGTCTAATCCTCGACATAATATTCGTCGCCTGCGTGAAGGCGTACGCAAGGAGGAGACGACCGTCGTCCAACAAAGACGACGCCCTGGGTCAGATGGGTCCGGACATCTTCAGCTTTCCGTCGGGCCACGCTAGCCGCGCCACGTTCATAACCTACTTCTTTATGAACCTCCACCCCGTCTCCGTGTTCCTCGTGCCCTTTCTGATCGCGTGGTCGACCGGCGTCTGCGTCAGCCGCGTGCTGATGCGTCGCCACCACGTCCTGGACGTCGTCGGCGGCGTTCTTTTAGGCGTTTTTACCGGCGCACTCGTCGGATTCCTGTATATAAGCGAGGGTACAGCGCACTGGATGATGAATTCACTGTCCGATGAAAAATTGGACGGCGGGGAGTTTCATGTGTGAACCGATATGTTATGATTATAATTAATACAGTTCAATTAAAATTATTAACTGAAATAGGTAAAACATAACCTAAATCAATTATTTATTTTAATAATTTTTGAGCTATTTAAAAATGTTTTGCACATGTATTTGAATTAAGCCTAAATTATGTAAGTAGGTGAAGGTGAAACTTTTCATTTGAATTTTTTATTACTTACAAATATTTAAAATATTATCTAAATAAGATTGTTTAACTTTTATAGTTTTTATAGCTTGGAATTATCTTGTTATGTAAACAAATAATTTAGGCAACTCTATTTACATAAAGTTTGCAAAACAAAATTATAGGAATTGATTATTATTATATTTACAGTCAATAATCTTCTTTTGTAAACAAATAATTAAGACAACTTTATTTACATAAATGCAGCAAAATCATCAATAATTATGAATATTGATCATGTTTATATATAATAACTTTTATACAAAAACACTGCTGTAATATTAAAAACACCAATATTTGTTGAAAGATTTAAAATTAACAGTATTTTTTAAAAGCGTAAAAAAACATAAATTGTGCTGTATTTTAAGTGACAGCATATTGTAATCCCCTCTCTCACCACTTATATTTATATTACATCACATAACAAATAAAATATTAAAATGTATCGAAATGTACTAGCAAAATAGGGTTGAAATCCCTCACTTATTTAGATATGGTGCAAGTTTGTAGGGTTTTTCACTTTTATGAAGTTTTTTTATATTTAAGCTTTTATAATCGAATACTAGCCAAACACCAAAGAGTTTAATGAATATACTACTGTTTGAAATAGTTAAATCGAATATAGATATTACAAATATAATGTTGTTATTGATTTAAATGTTTGTATTTGTCCAAGGCTACCTATTAAGAACATCCTATGACTTGAGCATTTTTTAGTCGCTTCTTCATCATTATATTACATCTTGTCTCATCTAAATGATACAGAAATATCTTCCATTTATAGCTCTCCTAATCTGAGCAGTAGAAATTTACAGGTTATCTCAAGTGCTTCTTATTCTTATCAGCACTTGATATCTTATATCTGATGGAAGTAAACGTTTGCAAATTATTCTCTAATAATACACCACATTACACATATTGGCATTGATAAACCGCAATTGGGAAAGTGAACATGGATCAGGTATATGTTATAATAATTTGAGGTAATTTAGTTATGTATATTTTAATAACAGGTTGGGGAAAAACGTAAAATACCTTCTAAAATTAGAAAGGTTTTGGAGGTGGACGCGGCGCTGACCAAAGAATTCCATCATTGGGCCTCTAAGAATGTGGATCTGGAGAAGTACACGCAAGTTTTCAAGGCCTTAGAGGTGAGATTTGTTAAAATATATTTTTAGGATCGTTTGTAATTGTAAATAAATGTAAATTGATTTTAAGTCTTAGTTTCTTAAAATTTTAAAAATAATTTTGTAAGAGAAAAATAATACTGGAAATATACATATATAAACAATGAAAGTGTAATTTTTGGAATAATTTTTGGGCAACATTCAGTATCAAATATCTCTTACGGTTTATCAAGGTTATATAAAATATTAAAAGTTTGAAATATCCCTTTCTTCACTGTATTATAAAATGTTAGCTTTAATGAAGTATTTGTAGGTTATTCTAAAAATTACAAAATATTCAAAGCAAAATTATATGCTTTTATGATATCCCACCACAATTTTTTCTTTTATTTATTTATTTCATAGTACTATAATAATTATCTGTGTATTTTCTTCTTCAGCTGTCATGCCATAACGTAACGTGGATTCTGTTTTGGCTTGCTTTGCTTTTCCTCAGCAATAAAGGGGAATCTGAGGCGCAGATGCAACTGAATCTACTCATGGGTAAATATTTCATTACTTAACCGCAATATTGATAACGGCGACGACTTTACGCCTTAACAAACAACACGATTTTGATAAATCGTCTATAGTTTTTAATTGAAACACTAATTTTGTTTGCATATCTCTTGAATTTATTAATGATTGATTTCAAGCTTTGAGAATGGTAAGTTTATTCGCCAAAACTGCTGTCAATAATTAATAAATTTAAGAGTTATACAAAGTTTAATTGTTTTTATTGACTATCCAACATTACAATGAAATAAAAACCTCCACAGATTTAATTACATATTTGTGTATAACGTCAAATATGAGAAAAGAATGCTAACTTCCTGTACAATGCACAGCTTGTTGACGTTGATAACAGCGCCCTCTGTGAAGCATGTTGTGAACCTTCTTAAACATTCTAATCAACAGGGTGGCGTTTTTGATAGAAATACTTCCCAGAAACTCCATGCAGTATTGAAACTTCGATTTGAAGGTCAATATTAAGTAAATTAAATTCATTATCAAGTGAAAGTAATTAGGCACTTTGAGTTCCAGAACTGAAACTAAGGTTTTTAAAGGCAATTAAATGATTACTATGAAGTTCGTAGTAAAATTTATAATCGCCTTATGATTGAATCAAATTTAAATAATATGGTATAGAGTTCTGCCAAAGGTTCTGTAAAATTACAACTTTTTGTTGAGATTTTGAATAATATTTTCATGTGAAGCTCGAATGAATTGACGACATGATTCAGAGAGGGCGCTGTCATTAGTTGCATTTTATATAATTGCAACCATTATTATGCTTAAACCAAATTCAAGCAATTACATTCAGAGTTATGTTAAAGGTTTCGCAAATAATAACTTCATTGTCGTGGTTTTGGAGAATATTTTGATGTTACGTTTGAGTGTGTTTGCAACTTCAAGTTTCAGAGAGGGCGCTGTTATATAGGAGGTTAGCGATCATTTTCGTTTGTATTAAAAACTGTAGAAGATTATAAATATTTGTCATATAATTCTATTTTATTCATTCCTCTATTTACATATTTGTTTCTGTTGCATTCTCTATGTATAAAATTACATTTACCCATCTAGCTTGGCAGTGTTTAATTGCGATTTCTTTAAAAAATATAATTTAACTTTTTAGGCGTCTTCATGGACATAATTGCCGTAGCCGTGGCGAAAGCGTACGCCAGACGTAGAAGACCCAGCCAGGAAAAAGGTGAAAGCATCGGCCAAAGCTTCCCATCGGGCCACGCCAGCCGTGCCGTATTCGTGGCTTACTTCTTCATCCACCTCTACCCCCTAGAAATGTTCGCGCCCGTCCTCATCCTCTGGGCCTTTGCCGTGTCCCTCAGCAGGGTCCTTACCTACAGACATCACATCCTCGACGTCCTCGGGGGAGTGGTGATCGGTTACTCAATCTACTTCCTCCTCACCGTCTTCTACATCGACGCCGAAACTGCATCGGGCCTAATAAACTACTTTGAATAAAAACCCTCTCTGCTAAAAAAAAAATTACAAAAGTTGCGATGAATCAATGTCAATTTTTATTTACATATTACAAGAGAAAAAAAATACAACCTAGAATAGTCACAGGAATACGATCATTAGACATTGGTACGTGATTTGGTCTTATATAAAGAGTACAAAAGTGATCCTCCCTTCGATAGTTTGGTTTTTTTTGTTTAATGTATCATGAACAGATCGAAATAGATGTTCCTATAAACCTTGCTGCAAAATTAGAAACATAATCGGATACACTCTACGCTCGTGCTAATTTCCAACTAGTACAACAACTAAACTCATTAAAGCTATCAGCTATGCACTTGGAATTTTATAAACTAAGTGGTAACGTTACTAAATAAACTCATCACTATGAAATGTTTTTTTTTTTAAAGGGAAATTATTTTAAAATAATTAGTCCAATTAGTTTTTGGTTTAAATAATTTCACCCTCAACATTACATGGTGACTAGTTCATAATCCGTCCACAACACTAACTCAACTAAAACGCATTGTGCTAATTTAATTGTCATATAAATAAATAATTTTCAATATACAATAAATATAAAATTTGTATAAATAAGTACTCGCAATGTCTCTGATAAAGTAAGGTACTCAAATGATCACAACGAACGGCTATTATGCACACAACGACATGAAATTGGTGATTACCACAGTTTATTGTGGTAGAACTTGAGGTCGAAGTAGCCTTGGTCGGTGAGGTGGCTGGGCGTCTTCCGCGCCTGCGGCTCCTCGTCGCCGGCCTCGTCCTCGGCGGGACGCGGCGACACCTCGATCCTCATGAAGTCGTTCTCGACGTTGTCTAACTCTGAATTAGCTACATTAATTTCGTGTACCTCACTTTGGCCCTGGAAGTGGTCGTCGCTGCTCGTCAGCAACGGCAGCGTCTGCGGACGGTCCAATTTCGGCTGCGGTGTTTCCTGTAGTTCTACTTTTGGGGGCGCTTGAGTACCACTGGAATATCGGAATTATTTTCTAACGTGATTCTAAGTCTAAATTAAAGGGATGCTATTTGGGGCCTGTGTAAATAAAACAAAAAATAAATAAATAAAAATAAATCATAAAACAAAAATCGAAAGAAAAAAAAAACTAAATGGGATGGATACGTACCAAATTCTCGCTATTGGAATCACAGTAATTTGATTTAAAGTTTCTGTACGTACGGTTTATGATGATTTTTGGGTATTCCTGTAAATATTCATTAAAGTCATGTGTTTTTGGGTTACACTAATCTCACCCTTGGCGTTTTGCTTGCCCGCCGCAATAAATTTGACTTTGTCGCTCTGATACGTTTTTGGAACGACGAATCGCCGCTGCGATGTTTCGATCAAGAGGAGATATAGGCGTTGGAATTTTCTTATTCTGTTGCTGTTCAAGCACGATTCCAGATAAAGTCTTCAGTACCTCTAACGGATTGCGTTGTTTTCCCGTTACAGGGCGGTAATTAGATGGCGTCCTTTGTAAGGGTTCTGTGGGTTGTAAGCGTTCATCGGATGTGGCGATCTTCATAAACGTCTCTCCTTCAAGAGTGTTTTGCACTTGTAATCCATTCGAATACTTCATGTTTTGATTAAGTTGATCACGATCGAAATCACCGTATGAATGCATGTGCGGAGATTGCTTAACCTTGGGTTGATTGAAATCTTGTTTTATTGGTTGTTGGTGAGTGTTTGCTGTTGATGGTTGATTTGGTTGACACTTTTTTTCATTTGTATGTACGGTTACTGGTCGTTGTGTTGTAGTATTTCTTACAATTTCATGAATTTGTGATGCGCTGTGGGTGCATGTTGGAATTAATGGTTCTAATACTTTAATCTGTTGCTGATTATGATATTGCACATTGTTATAGTATTCATCATTTAATTTTGCAGGATGTTGGTAATTCACTTGATTGATCGGTTGATGGATTTGATTAATTAATTGTGGTTGTTGTACTTGGTTTCCCGTATTATTATCCTGAATCAAATTTTGTAGTTGTGGTTGATTCAACATTTGGGTACCTTGGGGTAACATTTTTTCTTCTTTTTGTAAATAATGTAATGAGTTCATTGATGGTTGGTAAATATTCTGAGGGGTTTGTTGGTTATTTGGTTTATAATCATTTCCTGTTTGTTGTAATAGTTGGTTGTTAATTGGCTGTAGGTGCTGTTGTTTGTTTCCTGTTTGTATATATTGAGGATTTATTGGTTGTACTATATTTTCTTGAAGTTGATTTTGCTGATTGTTAATGGTTTGTTCGAGTTGGTGATTCATCGCTTGTAAATCTTGAGGATTTATCGTATGTATATTTTGGTTTTGCTGTTTATTAATCGCTTGTTGTTGTTGATGGCTTATTCCTTGTAAATTTTGGTTATTCATCGCTTCGACATTTTGCTCAGATTGATGATTAACCGCTTCTTGAATTAGTTCCTGTTTATGGTTTTGGGGATCTATCGCTTGGTTATTTTGTTGAGGTTGATTATAAATCGTTTGTTGTATTGGTTGCTGTTGATGGTTCATCATTTGTAAATGTTGTACATTCTGTTTTATTTGGTTTTGCTGCTTGTTAATCGCTTGCTGAACTGGTGGTTGTTGATGGATCATCGCTTGGTAATTTTGAGGATTTTTTATTTCCATCGCTTGTTGAGTTTTTTGGTTTTGATTATTAATTACTTGTTGATTAGGTTGCTGTTGTTGATGGCTCATAACTTGTGTATTTTGAGGATACATCGCTTGGTTATTTTGTTGAATTTGAATTGGTTGGCGTTGATGGTTTATCTCTGGTAAATTTTTTGAATTCATTGCTTCTACATTTTGGTTTTGCTGATTGTTAACCGCTTGTTGTAGGGGAAGTTGATTGCTCATCGCTTGAAGGTTTTGGTGCTGATTGTTAATCACTTGTTGATTTGTTTGATATTGGCGATTCATCGCTTGTAAATTTTGATAATCCATATGTTGTACATTTTGTTGACTTTGTTGCTGTTGATTATTAATCTCTTGTTGCATTGGTTGATATTGACGATTCGTCCCTTGTAAATTTTGATAATTCATTGGCTGTACATTTTGTCGAATTTGCTGGTGTTGATTATTAATCGCTTGTTGAGTTGATTGATTTTGATCCGTCGTTTGTAAATTTTGTACATTTTCTAGTTTATTCATTGCTTGTTGTTGATGGTTCATGCCTTGAATGTTTTGGTGCTGATTGTTAATCGTTTGCTGCTGTTGATGGCCTAATTCTTGTACATTTTTGGGATTCATCGCTTGTATATTTTGTTGAATTGGTTGGTGTTGATAGTTCAACCCATATAGATGTTGTTGGTGTACTTGTGGATGCTGATTGTTAATCGCTTGTTGATTCAGCATTGCTTGTTGATGGTCATTATGTTGATTAATCATTTGTGTATTTTGTTGATGCTGATTGTTGACTGCTTGAACATTGTGTTGATTTTGTCTTAAAGCATTTTGCTGAGGATCTTGCATATTATTATGATTCATTACTGGCAAGTTCTGTTGAATTTGCTGATTCTCATTTTTTATGGCCTGTACGTTCTGCACTGGGGGTTGTTGTTCCTGATGGCTTATCACTTGCATAGATTGTTTTTGTTGTTCTTGCTGATTGTTTTGATTAATCGCTTGCAAGTTTGCATCTCCTTGTTGGTTATTTATTTGTTGATTAGTTGCCATCAGTCGTTGTTGTTTATTTACGTTATAATCACGTTGTTGTTGTTGCTGTTGATTATACATATTTACTCTTTCTGAATTTTGACCCTGGTGTAAATTTTGTCCATTTTGTGAAGGTTGTAGGTGGTTAACGTGGTTTAAAGGAGGTTGATAATTAATAATGTGTGCATTTTCCTCTTGATTAATCGCTTGAAAATTTTGCTGTGATTGGTAATGATTACCCATCGCGTTAACATTTCGCTGTGGTTGATGATTTTGACTAATTTCTTGTAGATTATATTGCGGATTCACCATAATGTACTGTTGCGAATTCATCCCTTGTTGATTCGGATAATGATTATTATTCCCAGTTTGTTGGACAAGATTTGAATAGTACTGATCTTCCGGTAACGATAATAAAGTACCAGTTTGTTGCAGTTGTGGCGTTATTGGCCGGCTGAAGTGATTGAAGATCGTGGCCCCGTTAACACCTTCATCAACCACCTTGTTCGCCTGATGGGCTTTATTGAGGTGGTGAACAGCAGGATTGTTCCGACTCTCTGACCTGTGCACCATCTGGTAATTCACCTTTTGAGGTGGGTTTTGTTGAGGTCTTCCGAGTTCGTCGATCGGCACCTTGGAAGGAGGATATATTTCCTGTTTGACTAAACCCGGTTGCAACAGATCGTACATATTGTTCGAAGTATTTAAGTTGTGCCTAACTTGCATGGGATAATCCGCTGAGGGTATAACAAAAGGCCAGTGGTACTCGTTATCATTATGTCCTGGACCACCTCCAGTTTGAGGTTGTGTACTGAACAGAGGTGGGTTAATTATTTTCTTAAACTAAAGTTAGTAACTTACCTGATATTTTGTTGATAACATCCATCATCCCCGGAATTCTGAGTAAATTCCCTAAACAAGCGTGCACGTGCAATTTGGGTTATTCATGCGTTTTGCGCGTGAGCAATAGTGATTAGTGATAAAGAGCTTAAACTAATGAAAGATCTCTTTTCTTGCACCCCCTGTGCTGCCAACAGGGCGGTACATTAAACGTGCAAATAAAATAAAACAAAAAACTCACCCCGTGGGCTCCTGCACTGGCATAGCCGCCGATTGGTTATGGATTATCTAGAAAGTTAGGGTTGGTTAGTGAAGTGTATGTTTTATTCTTGTGCTCCTTTGGGTTACCTGTCCCATGCTGCAAGGCGGTCTGGGTGCGCCATAACGACCGTACGGCGAGGTTACTATTTGTGCTTGCAAGCCATTTGATCCTCGCTTAGAAACTGAGTCTCTGTTAATAAAGTAAGATTAAGTTTAGGTATTAGTCTTATTAGTTATGATTAAACAGAAATATTAAAAGCCCTGCAATGATTAGCGTTATTTTGTTAGTCAATTGGTAACTGTATGGATGGATCAATAAATTTTGATTAGGAAAGGATGTGCGCGTTCAGCGTATATTATAATGTAATTATAACCGCGTGTATAAGGGTGAATAGAATCAATAATTAATAATTTGATTTAAATTTAGGACTCACCCGTTATTGTTAATGGGCGACTTGTCGCCCTTGTCGCCGACCTGCGGGAAAAATCCATCGTAGACGACGTAGTTATTCATCTGTCTGATGGGGTTGCTCAGGCTGTAATGCTTATTCAAGAAGCCCAGAAACTTTTCGCTCGGCCGATCGATCGCCAGCTTTTCTGGATGGACCTCCTCCCTCTGGGGACATAGGGAAAAAAAGGGACGGTGAACGTCTGCGGCCTTTTCATCGGGGGCAAAGTGGAAATATCCGGAATTCGATTCACGCACTAAATTACACGCACTTACCTCCTAGCTAAAATAACATGCGTCTACTCTCTTCTAATCTTCTAATTATCTAAAGCATCTTTAAACGTAGATTTATCATCAAATTGTCTGATTTAGTAAAGATAAATGTTATCGTTGATTCTTGAGGCATCTAGATTAATAGTTTGTATAACTGGATTTAATCTTTGCTGACTATAGTTTCGATAAGACAAGTATTTTTAAAAATAAATGTGTTTATTTCTTTAAAGTGGAATAGCTTCAGTTATTTTGTGGTCTATTCTTATTCAATAAACCCTTTGGAACTTCACCTAAAATAATTATTAAAAGAGGTTGTCTCACTTATATTTTTTAAAACTGTGCTATTTTATCTCTTAAAGATTAATAGTTTTAGAAAAAAACTTAATTTATCTTCACCCTTTGAGAAGCAAAGAGAGACTGTCTCTTTATATGTTGCTCATTGGATTTAAAACATCGTGTGACTCGTACCGATATAGCTAGATCGGAAAACTATTAAATATGATATTATTGTTTCTTTACGATTGGTTAAAAAGAGGAGACTGCACCGATAAAACGCATTTATGATCTATCGAAAACACGCGAATCGAAAACGCCCGTTCTCGCCGTCCTTGATCGCTCAATTAAAGATTGAAATAAGTGACCTCTATAGAAAATTTTCTGATACGTATTTGTTTGCATTTTATGATAAATAATATTGTAAACTATAAATAACATTCGCGAGGAAAATTAATTTTCCGGGAAACACCCGGCGATTGCATTAACAACGCACGCACGTGTAAGGATTGAAAGTTCATAATACACGGCGGCGATAAGGGCTGGGGGGTGGGTGTGCGTGCTCGAACACGTCGGGGATCTTATTTATTTACCGCCCCTAGGAGATTGATATCTTCATATGGGGCGCACTCACCTGGAGCATGTGCTCGAAGAGTTTCTTCCCGTAGCCGCTTCTCTGTCTCGACTCGTGGATGTAGAAGTCGAGGACGCACGGGGATTGAACGTGGTAGTGGTGGCCCTCTCTGTCGAAGACGTAGAGGCCCTTCTTACCCGTTTTTAACATACCGGTTACTGCACCCTTGCCACTAAAAAAAAGGAAAAAGGAAAATTACTTAAGGTAATGTATTATTACATAAAGAATTAAAGTTGAAGGTATATTTCACGTTATCCAGCTATCAGAGATTGAAAGTTAAAACTAAAATTATGGTTTACGTGTGTTATTATTAACACTATTAGTGTAGGTCATGTGTGGTTTTAAAAAATTATGTCAAGGTGTTTGGTAAACAATAATGAAAAAGGTTATTAACGAACAGATCGATATTCTATTAAAATATTTTAATTTGAGTTTATTCTGCAATAAAAACATTCAGTAAAGGAAAATATGGTTGTCAAAAATATAAAAACTATCTTTTGTAGAGGTAATATACTAAAATTAATCGTACTTTCCTTAAATTTTTTGCGCTACAACAAATAAAATAATTCACACTTATTTATTTGTAACATTACATGTACATTTTGAGACATTTTTGAGACGGTGCTTATTATCAATCTTGAAGATGATAAGTATAATATGATTATGCTGTTGGCATTTTTAATTCTCGAAATCTTCGCTTTTCATCAATATGATTATGTCTACCCTCATAATCAATATCAACTTGTTTTTTTTTAGCATTTACATCGACTTGGAGAATATGCTGAATACAGTTCCCTGGCAAAAACAGATAAACATCTTTGCGATGCGAGGAATGTTTTACCTCTCTTTGCTACGGATTCCAGCAATCGTTCCATCTTGGCGTCTGCGGAATTGCTAACAACGTCGATTTTACGATCTACTTCCAGTGCACACGATTCATTATCTGATATAAAACCCGACAGATGCGCACCGCATTTATAACGGAACGAGCTGGGAAATGCTTTTGCAGCCGTTGTCCGAACGAAATAACGTGGAAGCAATTTTCCATCATTCATTAAATTACCGACAGGAATTATATTTATTATAGTAATTGTTTCATATTGAACGTTAACTTAATTCTTGGAAGAATTATTATACATTGAATTATTGTTTCCCTATCATTAGCGTAATTTTGACCTACCTTATTATTATAGCGTACTTTTGACCTATCCCAATATATTATTTATTTTACTAGCGTATCTTGGCTTACCCTAATGATTTATATATTAATATATGTTAATAATACGCTAGTATCAAATTTATTGTGCATGCCAATGCTTATCCACTCAATTTGGGTAAATCTACTGGGCAATAGATGTCACTTTATTGTTTTCTCTATATTTACAAAATCTATATGTATATTAATTACGAATCAATTTCAAGCAATTACAAAAATAAATTTGCTACCTACTTATGATTACCACCTATATAACCCCATTAATCATTTAATCGCAGAAATTAACCTCCCACCACGTGTTTCGCCGTGAATAAATTACGCCGTCTCGAAGGACTCTGGTAATTGCCACCGCTGTGAATTATTCAAGTGTGTGTGCATTTTCGAAAATTCCATTTTCCCATGCGTTAAATAGTTAAAGTCTATAATTCGACTGGCGATTATGCAAATGCGTCTGTAATTTGGTCCGGCGTCGAATTTTTACAACCATCTCAACGGCATTTCGACACGACATTACGCAACTGCGTTCACGATCCAGGTGGCTAATTAAGACCGCAATCATCATGTGGGAAAATTGAAATAATTGAGGTGTTTTATGGAAAATTGCGATGATTAATTATACCTATGTGTATAATATAAATTTAATTGGAATGGAATTAAATGGAATTTTTAGACTGTTAATATAAATACAATTAAACTTGGATTTTCTAATGATGCAATTACAGGAAAAAATAGGAGAAAGAACATCGATGAACCGATATGATTGCGGTTGTGCATGTCGCAATTAAATTAGCAATTCTGAGCGGAGGTAAATGAATGTGCAGCTTTTATTTCTGGTTTAATGGACGGCGACGGTAAAATATTTGCAGCAGTCCTCATTAAAAAGTGTAATGCAATTAAGCCGAGATCTACGAAAATAATGGCACCGGCTTTCACCGGACTCCAACAATGGCTCCATGCACTGAGCTCGCGGAATTCAATTAATCCTCCGCCTAGAAAGGCTAAATGAGCGAGCTGCTGATGAAGACTGCTATTCAGCGTAATTACGCCAGCAGTAATCTCTTAATTTTCCGGATGATTATACTACGAAAGAGATACGGTGAGAAAAAAATAAGGCACTTTCTATATACATACAGTGTGAGGAAATAATAACGCTGAGATTGCTAGAGGAAAAATTTGAAAAAAAATTAAATGAAAGTGCGAAGAAATGTTTTTAGTGCTTTACTAATTAATCAAGATTACCACCGATGATTGATAGCCCAAATGCACGGACTAACCATTATTTTAAATTTATTTGTATTTGTTCCAAATGTATTTATGTTAGTCTAAATAAAGATGTTATTCTCTCTCTCTCTCTCAAGATTACCTTCACAAAACCCATCCAATTAAACTAATTATATGATACTTTCATAAATCAAGTATTTTAGATTGTAGAATTAAAACCAGTACCATATTGTTTTAATGATCAGGTTTATAATGTTATAATATGAGTGTGTTAATTAAATTAGCAATTCATGACTATGGCGGAATTAAAATGAAAAATATCTACATTGTCCACCCTTGTTGTTAATGTTAATTAAAACACAGGCCTAATTTCCAACGCATTTATCATTTGACACCACGCAGAGAATTAATCAAACACGTTCGCGACGTCTACTTTTCGTCGTCATTCCGAAGCCGTAATTAATTCCCCCCGTCTGCGAGGCAGGGAGCTCTCCCCGGTGTTTACTCTAGCGTATTTCCTTCGTCCGTGAATTGTGTGCTCAGCGTGGGGAACACAAAGAGAAAACGAAAGATTTTCAAGATAAAAAAAACGTAGCGGCGAACGAGAGTGAATCAGAGCAAGGATTAGCTGAACATTGCGGTGAAATTAATTACGCACCACAAAAATAATCATGTAAACGTGTCCTTGGAAAAATTGAAATTATAATGGTTTTGAAATATAAAATAGTGAAACAACACCAAGTGTTTATTTACCTCTAATTATAAAAAAGTTATTAACATATTTTACAATAATAATTTTTGAACGCGTCAGCTTTTGCATAATGCTAATTTTGAGACACGTGTTTCGCTGTATCACAACTCACCAGTGAAACCAAAAATTGCGTGTGAAATATATTATCGATTTATAACTACGTCAGTGTAATTAATTTCTGCAGCAAATCAATATATCGATTACGACGACGTTTTTTACATACACTGAAAGCGTACACCTTGCAATTAATTTTTATAGGAAATCGATGTATCAATTCCAATCGAGCTTAAATGCCAGTAGTATGGTGCGCAGGTGTTGAGCGTGTTTTGCGGCGTGTAAAAATACTTCTATCACTACCTCCAATTAAAGTTTCGAAAGAGCTAACCAACGCCTCGGCCTTGCCACTCGGATCGCCGTTCTCTGCGGCCGACGAGTGATTTCACCAGGTTATTAAAACTTCCAGCCGCCACCGACGATTATTCGCCCATAATGCCGACTTATATTGCATTCCGCACAATGGACGGCGGTGGAAATCGTTTCTGTTCCCGCACGATGTTTCAATTCAAACGGCAAAGAAATTAATGGCATTCGACGCCATTCACGACAGTACGAATAATGGACGATTGTTGAGAAACGTTTTATTGTCGAGAAGGTATTGAAGAAGAAAAATAATCTGGCTTTATTTGATGCGTTAATATAAATCATTTTTGAGAAAAACGTAGCAAATGTTTTTCAAATTTGAGGGTGGACCCTATAAATTATAAAAATACTTATTTTTCTGTGATGTGAATTCATATATTTTATATTAAGACAACGTCAATGGTGCATTAATCTAGTGTATCCTTGACTTACCTCAATAATTTATATATTAGCTTAGCGTACTCTTGACCTATCTCAATAAAAAATATCCTGTGTACTATAGACATATGTTAATATTGCAATAGGTCAAAAGTACGTTGGTATAACAAATAATTAATTAAGGCTGATCAAGAATACGCTCGTATAACATATAATTTATTGGGGTAGGTCAAGAATACGCTAGTAAAATAAATTAATTATAATCGTAGATCAATATTACGCTAGATTATATACAAGTTGTCACCTAAAATTTTGAATACGGGCATTATATTGTATAACTTGGCACATAGTTACCACGCTCGTTCTTTTGCATAGCTGAATCACATATTTTAATGGAATGACCAACGGGAAATAATTTGTAATAAATCAAATTGAAATATATTTACAAGATATTTTAATATTACTATTTTAACAAACATAATTCTAAAGTAACGAATAACAAACAACTACAATGTTCATCTTATTAAATGTTCGAAAACATCTCTCAGACGATTATAAAATTCTTGTCGCATGTATTTTAACGTGGCTGGAGTAATATTTTGAGTGGCTTGAAGAATTTTTAATCTGAGGTCATCCATGTTCTTAGCTCTTTGATGCCGATGGGTATAAATTGTTTGCTTTATATAGCCCCAAAGATAAAGAAAATCTTTTGGGGACAAATCAAGAGATCTTGGTGGCCATTTTATATCTCCTTTGGTGATAATAATGCGACGGGGAAATATTTGATTTAATAATTCCCTGGTCGCATTATGAGCTGGACATCTGATGTGCTGATACCAAATGTGAGCCAATATTGATAAATATTCTGTAAGACTTGTACTGCTGGAATCAAGCAGTTCCAAATACTTTTGGCCATTTAGGATACCCCTCAATAAAAAATGGTTCTATAATTATGTTCCCCAGAATGTCGGTCTAAAAGTTATCTTTTTGGAGGGACTTACTCTTCGGTGTTGTTTTTTTTAGGACCAGTATTTCACTACAGAAGTATTATGACGACCATGTAACGGAAAATTCAATTCGTCACTAAACAGAATATTTCGAAGAAATTCGTAATTATTTCTCACTTTATCCATCACATCTTCACAAAATTCCTCTCGACCATGGTCATCCGCGAAAACCTCTTCTGTTGTTTTAAATTTGAAAGACTTAAAACCATTCCCTTTAAGTAGACTATGCACTTCTGATTTTCCGGCATTAATTTCTGTATTTTCTGCAAGAGTTCTTGTTGATTACGTGAAATTTTCTATATAAACCATAATTTCCCGCACTTCAGCTACTTCACTTTGAGGCCTCCGTTCCTTTGAGCACTTACATGGTGAATTTACAGACAAATGTATAACATGGAAGAGCGAACCGGTGTTTACCGTCATATCGTATGCCAAAACAAACAAATAATTTTCAATTTCATTCATGGAATGACCTCCATTTAACAATTTGAATTTTCTATTCACTTGTTAATATTTAATAGCTATGTAAGTCAAATTGACATACATTTTGCAGTAGCAACCATGGCGACCAATAATAATAATTGAGATACCCATTACATTACTCATATTCAAAATTTCAAGGAATAACTTTTATAATTTATTGAGTTGAGTACGCTAGCTTTTTATAAAATTTATTAAAATAGGACACAAATATTTAATGTTATATTATTTGTAGTAGAGTAGATTAGATTAATACATGCAGGGTGAGCGGTGTTTAATGGGTGAAGGATACAGGGTCTATTATTAAAGTAATGCGTGTGAGTTTATTGTTGTTGTTTATTTCTGCAACGGCAGTCTTATCAATCATTGATGATGTACTCGATACGAGGGTTGCTATTTAGTTAAAGACAGGGAATCGAGATTCACTTAGGAGGTATTTAACTCTCCGGGTTAACGATGTATACGATAATACCATAAAGGTGCCATCTATTGTCTAAACGTTGCACTAGCTCCCAAATGAACCGATCCGTGGCTATTGTTGACTGGGAACAATATTTAATGTTTACATTAATATTATTGTTATAATTGTCGCTGTTGACAGATCCCTTTAATGTCGGTGGTTATCTACCCATTTGGGATCTAGTGCAACGTTTAGGCACATTTATGGTATTATCGTATCAATCGCCTTTAAGATCTGTGCACTTTTGCATGCGATTGAAACACCTTTCAGAGTAAAAATAGTACTTCTAAAACATGTTGAAGACCTCAACCTCTTCCACGCAGTTTATCTTTAATTACTGGGAACAAGAAAAAGTCTTTGGGTGCCAAGTCGGGACTCAAAGGCGGATGACCCATAAATTCGATCTTTTGTGTGTCTAAATATTCGTTTGTTGCATGTGATGTAATGTATGTGAGCTTGCGTTATTGTGATGCAAAATGTTTCGTCGTTTTGGCTTGGTTTCTCTCAAATTACCGAAAACTTCAGGGAAACAAATGGTGGTATACCACGCTGAATTAACGCTCTTTTGATTTTCGAGAGCCACAGTTGCCACATCACCGGTTTTTGTGAAGAATAACGCTACCATATGCTTCTCAACGCTTCGAGAACGAACAACTTTTGTTGGCTTTGCTTCACATTGAAACACAAACTGCTGATTGTCTCTTTCTTTCTGGCTCATACGTATAAATCCACGACTCGTCACCTATGACGATGCTGTATATGGCCTTTGATGGACTACACGAGCACTTTTTGAGCATATGCCAACAAATGTGGAATCCAACGCGCACACAAATGTTCGTGTAAAATCTTATGTATGCTGGTCATATGACCTTCTTTAACACTAGATTTACCGGACCAGTCAAAATGACTTGCCGTGAAATTTTAATTCAAAATTCCTACTACAGGTAACTTTTGCTGTTGTTGATGTTATGACTTATAAAAGTCATAAAGTTATAAGTACAAAATATATTTTATGAAGTTAATGTTACCTTATATATATTGGTAACAAATCAATTTTTTTGGCATTGACACTCATACCAGTACCAGTCAAAATGGTGCATGTTTCTATGAAGAAATTTTGTGATGAAATAATGTTAGGAGCAGCTGTAACAATTGATGGATACTGCAATGTTTTATCGACAATGAATTTCAGGAGAATTATGAGACTGATGCAGTACATATAGCGACCCATGCGTCTTTCGTTCGTTCTGTTATCGACATTGAGCCCCTGAAAATAGAAAAATGAATAAAAGTTTCTCTATTCCTCTAGAATGTACAGATGTAGAAAGTGGTATTTAACTCTCCGGGTTATTATATGATAGCGGCGGCGAATTATTGAAGAGACAAACTGGTCCACAAGACAGTGACGATAGGAGAGCTATTATTGAGAGTATATGATGAGGAAATTTCTGATAAAAACAATATAGATCAGTCAAGCGACAGTAATTGCGAAAATATTCCAAAAAACGTACGATTCCCTTCAATTTCTGAAGACGAAGGTGGAAGTAACTTACCAAATCAGCAATTTGAAATTGCTTCAGACGGAACTATTTGGAAAAGAATTGAAGAAGGAGGTGTTGTTGGTAGATTACCAGTTCAGAATGTTTTCACGGGCCAACAGCACATTCTAAAAGAAACATTATAAAAGGAATCTAAGTGTGCGTTCCTATTACTGATTGACGACCATATTTTGAAACATGTAATAATTTGTACAGAGTTAGAAGCCTCTCGAGTTTTGAGAAATAATTGAACCATTATGCAAGCAAAATTGATCGAGTTTCTTGCTATATTTTACGCACGTGGGGTACGAAGGACATATTTAGAGGCTTCAATATTTGTGGAACAACAAGTGGGGTCCATCATTTTTCTCCAGCACTACGAGTAGACGAATTTTACTGAGATTCTGCGATATACTCGTTTCGACAAAGAAATCAAAAATACTACGTTGCTTGGAACAATAAGCGCAACCATTGTTGTACCAATATAATGGTTGCATCCATTTACTGTTTACAAGAGCAAACCAAATAAAAAAGTACTTATACTAAGTACAAAACATAAACACGTCAAAATTGATAAAACTGCTTAGAAATTACCTGAAACTATATAGTTTTATAATAGAACTAAATTTTCCGTCGATGTCACTGATCAAATGGAATTAAAATATATCGTGAAATTAGGTTCCAGAAGGGGGATACTTCTAGCCTATTTCAATATTTTAGATTTAGCCGGAATAAATTGCTGGATTTTGTACAAAAATACAACAAGAGAAAATATCTCACGGAAAGACTTTCTGTTTCGATTAACAGAAGAACGGCCTTCAGAATATCAGACTGATATACCAACTACAAGTGGCACGGTTCTTGCAAATGGTGTCAAATAGGGTATTGCAATAACAATAAGATTTCAAATGTTTGTAGAAATTTATCGGTCACAATTTCTAAATCTGTAGAATTAAGCGGTTTGTCTATTAGAATTAATATTCTTGTACTTTTTGTCATTGTTTAAGACTGGAAGCCTCATACTAACCGGTTTTGGTAGAAATGTTAACTAAGCGAACTACGTCCATGTTTGAATTCATTGTTCTAGCGATATACAGTGGCTGTGAATAGCACTTCATCGCTAAAAGTTAAATTCAGTTGATTGATGCACTGTTCTTGAGTTAGGCCGAGATGAACTTTTCAACTTACTGTAAACTTCAAAAATATCAAACTTTACGATGGCAATGTCAGATTTCACCTGGCAATACCAGTGTTGCCAGTTCTCAATACATAAATAACAACCCTCGTAGGATGTTTGTTTAGCATAAAACTGGTAGGAAACTATACGTAAAACGAATGCTTCGGTAAGAATACCGTATAATGCTCCTTCCTCTTATTTAGATGATATTCGATATTACAAGTATATTTAGAAAAATGAAATCAGCCCGTTAGAGTTACTGGACCAGATCATTTGTCTATTGGATATTGCAATCAGTACAAAAAGATATCATTGAGGAAAGTTAAATCCAATAATTCGTACATTTTTAAGAGAAAGGTAGAGAATATCATCTCGCCTGTATTGATGATCAGATTGAAAGCAGATCTTAAGGCAGCTGTTGGGAAGCTATCTTCAGTCATGCTTGTAGCTCTTAATAACGATTAGCAGGATAACCTCTTAGGCTAATATCTTAGTGTTACTATTATTAATACACAATTAACAGGAGTAAGAGGAATACAAAATGGTTATGGAATATAGTCAGACGTGCATCCGGGTGTGATGCTGTTCACACCCTCCTACAAAAAATATATCGACAATAATCGTAAGATCGAAGACGTTTTTATTGATTTACACAAGCCGTTCGATACTGTTAATCATGATATTCTTTAAAAAAAAAACTTGATAAGATGGGTGTTGACTAGAAGAATGCAATGTGTAAAATTAGATGGTTATCGTAGAATGTACTGCACAATTAAATGTGGTATCCCTCAAGGTCTGCATAAACGATCTATTTGAATTAAGACCAAACAGTACACTAATTTGTAGATGAAATAGTGATTTTTTATGACGAAACTTGCTGGAATGATTGAGTATGACGAATCATATTCCAAATATACAATAGCAACAGAACCCACGATTTTTCACGAAGATTCTTTTAGTCTAAAGCTTAACGACAAATTAGGTTAAATCAAAGATTGATTTATATGTAATACATCTTATTATTGTTAAGTTTAAAGAAATGACACTGTTTGCGATATAAACAAAGAGAAAATTTCAAATATTAAGTCAAAGATCTGATGCTGTAACAGAATTTTTTGCGCGACTATTACACCTGTGTTAAAAAATTAATCCGGAATTACGCAATGCATCGTCACAGACGACGTAAGCGTCCGTTCAGAATCTGTGTTTTTGGCGCACACTTCCTAGTCGTCGTTGCATAATCTCCGCGAAATTACCCGCCCAATTAGATCTCTCTCGAGCGGTTTGGCGGCGATTAGCGAAATTACTATCTATGCCCGAAAAGCGAAAGCAACCGCCGCACATTCCAACGTCAAAATTCTCGCAACCTCAAAATAGTAATTACCACATTTCGTAAATGCCAATTAATGAATTATACATTATTTACTGGATTGATGAGGATGTTACTTGTTGAAACTTCATATCACTTAATAAAATACTGATGTGTCAGTATTTTATTAAGTGATATGGATACTGTGGTTGGTATACGGTTTCAAAAATGTTTTTATTTCTACGACAATGTTTCACAACACAGTGGCTTCGTCTGGAAGATGACGAAGCAACTGGGTGGTGAAACATTGTAGTAGAATAATAAAAAAAATTAAACCATATACTTGGTCAGTATTTTCTTAAGTTATACATTATTACTCCAATATTTATTTATTAAATTAATCCGAAAGTTATTTTCGGAAAAGAACGAGGAAAAAATAGCACGGTCTCGGATTGATTGATCCGTGGCACGTACCCCCACGCCCCGCTATTTTTATACACCGGGGTGGTTAACCCAAATAGCAAATACAATTTATTAAGCCTTGCAGTATTCCTTTTATGCAGATTGAAAGTATCCCCATAAGTGGCCTAACATTATCATGCAATGCACAAATAACACTAAACATGTAGCAAAATACAGCGTATTGGTTACGTGCAGGACGGGGATAATGAATACCGGTATCATACGCCATTTAGGAGATTTAATGAAAGGCTTTTTAATAGTCGGATATATTATTATTAAAAGGTTATTAAATGTAATCAGATAAGCATCATTAAACCATTGATGCATAATATTTTTTTTTTATCTCAGTGAGTTAACCTTATAAATTGTAAATTATTGTTTTCCTGCGAACTACAGTTACTGACTAGTTTAGATCTATTCGAGTCTCATCAGCGCAACGTAGTTTAAGACAAGAAAACGGAATGTTCCTGTGGATTAGAAGGTTAATTAAACATTTGGTTTTGTTTTATTATTTTTATATTTCTCCGACTAGTTAATGAAAGAAAACCAATTGTTTAATTAACGTTCTGATTAACATAAAAATGCTTCACCACGGGTTAAGAGAGAATTTAATTCATCCTGTTCCTGTGGAGTTTATAAAACTTCAGTTCTCCGTACTATAAAAGTGGCATCTATTAAATATTATTGATTTTTGCGTCTTCTACTTCGTTATACATGTTGAGTATAAATAATAAACACTTTGTAACTTTAAAAAAAATTAAAAATTGTATTATACAAAGTTACAAAGTGTCTATTAAATAAGTAATTGTGGAGGTTTTCACTTCGTGATACATTTTGATTAACAATTAAGTTGATATCACTAATTGTTTTATTTATTTTGAAGTGACACCTATTATCTAAACGTTGTACCGATTTCCCTAATTGAGTGGACAAACCACCGATGATTAAGAAAAAAAAATAACTAGTTTTATGTTCATTAATTAAAACACTTAGTTTTGTTTCATTTTTAAATTAGTGTAATTATTAATAATAACTGTTGACAGTTTCTTAATTGTGGTTGATTTGTCCACTTAATTAAAAAAAACTAGTGCAACGTTTAGATAATAGATGTCATCTTTTTGACCACTTAAAAAATAACGGATTAAATAAATACAGATTAAAATAAATTATCTAATTATCTAATAGAAAATAATTAAGCATTCACATTTACAATCCACAAACCATAACGTTAACACCGTGTTATTTCCATTACTTTCTTATTTTTAGATTTTTTCTCCGAGATTGCAGAGGCAGCAGTAGACGTTTTATATAGTGCAGAAAACTATTCCTAACTGTCCGGTATGTGGAGTAATTACATGTTAATGAAACAACAGTTACCCAGCTTCAATTCCGTATAATCGCCTTATTCGTTTTAATTTATGTTACTTTCCTTCGCAATTTATTCACCGTGCCTTCCGCAATCGCCGCCGTCTTATTTATTATTTTTTTGCCATTCCATCAAGTTCATCCCTAGTGTGCGCGGTGTGAAGCTCCGACCGTTACGAATACACGTAACACCCTTAACCCTATTAATCAAAATCTATTAATACTACAACGTAATTTCAAGTTTATTAGACGTATTCAGGAAATTAAAAGAATACGCACGGTTTTTTGTTGTTGTAGATAATAATAGGGATGATAAGATGGTGTCGTAATTTTAACAATGGGGTTGTAGCGATCAAAATATTTGAAAACCCATGTGGCTCTAACAAGAATTTTTTTTATTTGTTATATTAATATATTACGTAATTCCAATTAATTAATTCGTTCCTAATTATTTTAAGCAAGTTTAAAACTGTATTATTTAGAAAGTTTTCATCTTATTTCTTTCCAAATGTTCTATGTTTAATTTCAATTGTTTTCTCTTTTGACAGATTTTATACGGGTTTGAAGGGTATTTTCAATTGTTTTTTGATTCCAAATGGTGTTTTAATTAAATTTGTATCTTTTAAAACTGATTTTAAGAAAATTTTAATTAAATTTTTTAGAAAATATTAATTTTTTTTTCAGAATATCCATTTTAGAAAGTTGTCATTATTTTTACAAAAACAACTGTTTTCTAAATGCTTTGAATAAATTTTTAATTAATTTTCTGTTTGAAATCCAAATGTAGCTAATTTTTATTTTTTGATTTTAGAAAGTTATAAATGGTCTATACCATTTCTTTTTGTTAAAATTCCTAATCGTTTTAGTAATTTTTAAACTATGTTTATACGAATATTTCAAATTTAGAAATGGTCTCTCTGAAAAAAATCAACTGTTTTAAATGAATTTAATAATATATAAAGAAAACTTTTCATTCTTATAGCCAACTTTTTTGAATTTTTTACTTTTAATTTTAAACCTTTCCCTTTTGAGATATTTCATATTGTTGTTTAAATTCTAATTGGTTTCAAGCAAATTAATTTTTTTTAGAAACGGTTTTACGGAAAGTCCTAAATTTTTTCTCTTAGAAATTTCTCAGCATTTTTCGAAAAAAAATATTTTAAATGAATTTTATACTTTATTCCGTTTTTAAGGAAATTTTCAATTACTGGTAAAACTTCAAATGTAGTAAATTTTTATTTTTTATTTGTTTTTAGAAAGTTACGAAAGGTTTTTACTAATTGTCGTTCTCCTAATGGTTTCAAGTAATTTTCTTTTTGTTTTAAAATTTATTTTCAGATTTTTTTTTTCAAGTCGATAAATTATTTATTATTTAGAAAATGTTTGTATGAAACAATTGAATTTTGAAATTGAAGTACTTTTAGCCGACTGTTTCTTTAATTTTCTACTTTTAATTTCAACTCTTCTCTTTTGAAATGTTGTATGCTGTGTTTAAAGATTTTTTCAGTGGCCTTATTTAATTCAAAATGTTTTAGCATTTTTATTTTTATTTTTTTATCTAGAAAGTTTGAATTGCGTTTTACAAAATTTTATTTTTTGTTAAAATTCCAATTGGTTTTATTTTAAGTAATTGTTTTTTAAGAAAGGCTTCTTTGTTGTTTTTTCTCAGACAATCTCATTAATTTTCTAGAAAAAAACTGTTTTTGAAATTAATGAATGAATTGTTTTTATATTTTTGATACCTTTTACTAAATTTTTATTTTTGTTTTGCTTTTAGAAGTTAATGTAAAACAAATTGTTTTAAGTAAATTTATAAATGATTTTTAGAAAGTTTTCAACTTTTATAATTTAATTCATCTGCGAAAAATGATTTACGTTTAACTATATAACTATTTTTTGCTAATTTTTTAATATAAATGTTTGATTTATAATTTTAATATCTTTTATAATATAATATTTTATACTTTTTTTAGGAAAATTTTCAATAGTTTTTAAATTTTTTAAAAATTAATTTAAAATTTTCTTAAAAACAGTTTAGAAAGTTTAATTTTAACAAAAAGGTTGAAATTTCAACAAGCATTTCAGGTTTTCTAAAACAAAAACATTTTAGAAAGCCTGAAATGTTTGTTGAAATTCCAATCTTTTTGTTAAAATTAAACTGTTTTTAAGGAAATTTTTGTTTAATTCTTTAATCCAAATTTAGTAGCATTTTCTTTTAGCTTTAAGTAAGTTTTTTTTTTTTGTTAAAATTTGAACTAGTTTCGAGAAAATTTAAAATTTTTAAGAATGTTTTTAACTGATTTAAAGAAATCTTTTATTATCTGCAAAAAAATTTACATTTTTTAGATTACATAATTAAAGAATTAAATAAATTAATTTCATAGTTTATAAACTATCTTTAGTCAATTGTTTTTTTATGTTATATATCTTAGAAACTTCTACTTCGTTATACATTTTACAAACTTTGTTTGTATAATCTTTCAAGTTATAAAAACAAAGTTATCATCATGTTATATTCAATTAAAAAATTACAACTTTTTTAAAAAACTTTTTAAGTTTTCTAAAAAAAAACACAAATTTGTTAAAATGTTCCGAATTCAAAACAAAAAACAAAATTGAATAAAATACGATAACTTTTTTTTTGATTTTTGAAAAAAAAAATTAATGAAATTTAAAGTAGTTTTAAGAAAACTCTTGAATGTTTTGTTTCGAAAGGTTTTTAACTGTCTTAATTTCAGAAAGTCTTGCAATTGTTTTTTTTTTTAGAAATTACTTTATTATCATCTGCAAAAACGTTTTAACGTTCTTTAAATAAATTTTGCAATTTATAAAAAAAAAATTTAACCCCATTTTAGTCAATTGCTTGGTTGCAAATTTATTTATTTATTTAAACTTTATTAACGGAATAACCTATTATAATAGATAATAATAAATAAAGTTAGATAAAACGATAAAAAAATAATTTTCAATTTTTTATTTTAACTATTTTCTTTAAGATATTTTATATTGTTTTTAAAAACACTAATAAAAAAGCAAGTTTTTGTTTCTTTGAATTCTAAATATTGAACCAAATTTCTGTTTCTGTTTTTAGTAAGCTTAAAATGGTTTGTGACAAATTTGTATTTTTTTTTTAGATTTAAGCAAATTATAAACTGATTTTTAGAAAGTTTCAACTATTTTAATTTCAGAAATTTTTGAATTGTTTTTTTGGAAAGTTCTTTTTATCCTCTGCAAAAAATAACATTCTTTAAATATTCATATTGTATTGTTTTCGTGATTTGTTTTTGAAAATTTTCACATTCATAAACCGGAAGTGGATGTTTACTCGAGGCCATTTTTTGTTTCTTATCAATATTTTTTTTTTAATATGAAAAATTTTACAAAACTTTTCAAACAAAAGTTAAAGGGAATGAGAAAACGAACAAGTTTTATAAAAACATGTCTTTTTGTAAAATTCTTAACATTTGAGAAAAAAAAAATTAAAATTGAAAATTTTGACATTTTATGCCAATTGCTAATAAACTATAGAGTTACATGAAATTAATATTACGAGTAATTGAAGAGAATTAAAAATCGAACAAATTACTAAGAATAGCATTTTTATGTAAATTGCATAGTTTTCGAGAAAAATATAGGGAAAGTTTTTTATAAAATCGTAATTTTATATAATATTTAGTAGTGTTTGGCTATTGACCACGTGGTCTTTTCGCCAATAATATTTATTTTTTAATATTTCATAGTTTTTTAGACGTTTTTCAATTGTTTCGTTTTCAATTCCAAATGCAGTAGCAAATTTTGTTTTTCTTAAAGCGTTTCTTCAAGGTGCTACCCAATTTTTTTGTTAAAATTCCAATAAGTTTTAATTGTTATTTTAAATAGTTTTCAACTGTTTCAATTTCAGAAAGTCATGTTTTTTTAGAAATGCAAAATTGTTCAAATTTTCAATTCCAAATGATTTGTTAAAATTCTATCTACTTTCAAACAATTTTTAAATTGCTTTTTTGAAAGTTTTCAACTGTTTTCATTTCATAAAGTCATGTTTTTTGTTAGAAAAACTAAATGGTGCCAATTTTCAATTGTTTTTTACTTTAAATTCAAATGATTTTTTTAAATTCTGTCTACTTTTAAGAAAATTTTAAATTGCTATTTTGGAAAGTTTTGAATTGTTTTCATTTCAGAAAGTTTTTTTTTTAAGAAAATCGTAACTATATAAATATAAAAACATATAATGTTCTTTAAATAAATTTCATGGTTTATAAATAAAAATCTTTTAACTATTTCTAGCCAATTGTTTTGTTTGCAAATTTTCAATTTTGATTCAAATGTTTTCTTTTAATAGATAGACCTATTGTGGTAAAACAACGTGACATGTGTGTTTATTTTTGATCAAAATGTACCATCAAGTAAACGTCGAACATTCAAGAATTATTTTTTTTTAATTTGAAATCTTTTACCAATTTTTCTAAATATTGTTTTATTTCTTTCGTTATTTTAAGAAAACTTGTTTTCTTTTATTAAATAGGTAATTGTGAAGGCCTCTACTTTGTGATACATTATTATATACATGATTGTAAATACCTTTTTTTATATATCACACACTTTTAATCTTTATTTGTGACTATAGTATAGTTTGAAAATGACAGAAAATCTGTCGAAACTATAGTCACAAATAAAGATTAAAAGTGTGTGATATATAAAAAAAACGTATTTACAATCATTTATTTTCTTTTATTCTCAACTGTTTGAATAATGTTAGAAACCTTTCAGTTAGGGCTTAATTGTTTTTAATTCTCATTGATTTTGGAAAATTGAATTTTCTTTTAATGAAAGCAAATTTTGAATTGCTTTCATTAAAAGAAAATTCAACTGTTGCTTTTTAATACATTTGTTTTGACCATTTTTTTAACTTTTAATATTTTCCTATCTTTTTAGTACAATAGAAATAGAAAAATCTATTTTTACTATATAATCTTTCATCATCGGATTAGTTAACAGCGTGTTTAACATATTTTCCGTGGTGGGCGGAGACCTAATTTGGAGTCCACTAAAAATAGGAAAACAAGGTGAAAGGAAATGGCGCGAAAATGCAGCAATCAGCAACTGTGAGCATGTGTTACGTCTGTAGAGAAAGTTTGAGATGGAATAAGGTACGTCAATTTGCGAAGATAAAAATCTTAACGAGAACACAACACATATTCCTGAGATTTCATATATAATTGGTTTATTGTGCAAATGCAACCGATGTTTCCTAACTAACTAGAAAGTATTATTTTATTGTTGTACACATTTCATTTTTAATAATCGCCAGTTCAAAAGTTTACAACATTTTCATGACCATGTCCAAAACTCCGTTTCTTCCCTGTCCTCAATTGCGTTACCCTGATGAGATCCAAAATTGATAGAAACCGGTCTTTGGCTATTTGGCCATTTTTGACAATGAAACAATTATTTAATCTGTTTAATTTATTGAAGATTTTAATTTACGATACACCAAAAATAATGGTGCAGTCATCACCGACCTTCACAAGTCAAAAAATACCGGTTAAGCAGTGCGTTCGATATATTATTTTTTTCTGTTTGTTATACAGGAAACACGATTAATATTCGTTTACACGACTTTCCCTCTCTACCGTAATAACGGCGATGGAATATTTTTAGGCCGGATCGATACCTATTACCCATATTGGTATGCTGTGGTGTTAATGCCGCCGGGCCCTGTTACAAGCACCGTAATTCGCGTGCATTGATTTGCATCGATAAAGGCCTAATGGTATTTGATAGACATGCAAATTGAATTCATTTAAATACAATAGATATACAGGCGTGCGGGCAATTAAATTTATTTTGTTGCTGTTCCCATCTGGACGAATTGTTTCCATGTTTTTGTTACGCTCTGTTTAATTAGTTATTGGTCAAAAGCCTTTTATCAAATACATTCATCAATTCTGTAATTAAAAAAAGTTACCTTATTGTAGCTTTAATGCTCTTCCTACAATTCTGGTAGAGCTTATATTTTTTAGACACTAGTTACTAAGAAAATACAAATTTTGGTTGCAATATGATTTTTATTTTGTTTAAGGCATGAACAGTTAAAATAATCTCTCTTAGAAAGATAGAATATCGTTGGATGATTTTTAGAAAAAAAATGTAATAATTTTTTTTTTAAGAGATAGAAAAATTGAATAAAAGTAACTACGAAAAGTCGAAGAGAACATCTGTCCCTTAACATCATGGTTAAGTAAGGGTTTGTGTGGAAGATCACAATTGTTTTTTTTCATTTATGTAAAATGTATTATTCATGAAATAAGACCAAATAATAAATTGTATTGAAAACATTAACACTTTTTTCTCAAATAATAAATATTAATAATACTTAACGACACCAATATTACGATAAAATTCCAACTACCAATTTCATTATAACACGAATTTCTAGATGAATGACCTCATGATATTTGTCAGAATCAATAGACACAAATGTTATCATTAATTTTACTTAGCGGTAAGAACTGAACTGAAATTATCGGTTTGCATAATTTATGTAAATTATACGCTAAACAAAACACAACATTGAAAATTTAAAGATGACCTTGTATTTTATCGTTTCTTTTTCAACATGCACACCTCTGCGAGTTTGCAACATAATTGTAACAAAAGAATTATTATTTTAGTAAATAGAAAACCCTGGCGGATGATAATAATACCAGAAAAGTTTAATTGTAAAAATATAATCTTGAAACAGATTTGATTTTAATAACATAGTAGACAAAGACCATAAAAACATAGAACTACATAAAGAATAAAAGATTTAAATAAAACTAACAAAAAAACGTGATTAGTGAAATTTATGAAATCTTCTGAAGTTTTTTTTTAATTAGGGACTTGCGTCAATTAATTTCTTTTCAACCATCAGCAATACCACAGTTTGTCTTTATAAATACGTTTAGACTGTCTGAATTTTCAAATACTAGAAACGAAAAATTTGGGTATGACGATAAAAAAATAACATAAAGAATTTGAAACCTCTAAGATTACTTTTTGATATCATTCAAGTTCATAAAACGATCATTCCAGACACTCGAACAAGTATCTAAAGTTTTTTAGGTCATCCAACAATTATTATAGATCATTTATGTTTATCTAGGTCATTATACGTTTATTCAAAATTGCTTTTTGATATCATTCAAGGTCATAAAACGATTATCCAAGACCCTCGAATACTTATCTAAACTAGTTTAGGTCATCTAATAATTATTAAAGATTATTTATATGCATCTAGGTCATTCTACGTTTATTCAAAATCCTAGAAATATGTATTGCACTAAATGTTTCACAAAAAGATACGCTATCTCTAAAATTGCTTTTTGATATCATTCAAGGTTATAAAACGATTATCCAAGACCCTCGAATACTTATCTAAAGTAGTTTAGGTCATCTAATAATTATTAAAGATTATTTATATGCATCTAGGACATTCTAAGTTTATTCAAAATCCTCGAAATATGTATTGCACTAATTTTTTTCACAAAAAGATACGCTACCTCTAAAATTGCTCTTTGATATCATTCAAGGTCACCAAACGATCGTTCAGGACCCTCAAACACGTATCTAAAGTTGTTTAGGTCATCTAATAATTATCAAAGATTATTTATATTCATCTAGGTCATTCTATGTTTATTCAAGATCTTCGAAGTATGTATTGCGCTAAATTTTTCAACCACAAATACGCTATGCTGATGTTGTCAGGGAAACAATAATTCAAGGTTATTTAAAGATCATCTAATGATAGCTGAAGATCATTTAAGGTCTTCAAATTCATCAAATAATCGTTCAAAACAACTCTTGAAGTGAAAGTTCATTTAAGATCACTTGAATAATATTTCATAGTATTTAACAGTTAAGATCATCCAGTCATTATTAAAAAAAAACATTTTAGTTCACTAAAATAAAAAGTAGTTCACAAGAGGCTAACACACTTCACTAGGACCATATTTAACCTATAACCTATATATATATATGGTTCACTAGAAAAGGCAGGGTTTGAATGGAAGATAATTTTGACTCGGCATAGGAATCTTAAAACCTAAATTATATGAACGTTTTTTTTAAGTTTGTAATTAACTTGTTTGGAATATCATGTAAGAATACTAAAGTATTAATAAACAAATAAACATAGTCATCCAACGGTTATGTAAGTTTACTCTAACGATCTTTCAACAGTAATTCAAGTTCATTTAAACTCAAAGCAAATATTGAAGATCATTTAAAGTCAATAGGTAAGTATTTAAGGTTATCAAACAATTAAAATAATTCAAGGTCATCCGAAGTGTTCAAATAATCCTTTAATGAAATCCAACCGTCTATCAAGGTCACTTGAATACATATACAAATTAAATTCTCTTTTTGTATCTATTTGTTGATATGTTTATTTCTATTGGGAATGATGATGAAAATTACACGAAAGCAATTTCATTAAATGATCATTTAATAATAATAATAATCTTTATTTCAAAGCGTCATTACAAAAATCTACAAAATGAAATTGTGACAGTACTTGTGTTAACTTACATAATATTTAATTAGGGTTCTCGAATTGTGATTTAAAGTCTTTGAGGTCATCCGAAGATCACATTTAACATTCAAGATCATCAAGGGCATCCAATGGCTAAGGGTTATTTAATATTATCTGTCGGTTTTTGAGTTTAAAATAATCATCATTTAATGACCGAAAATCATTCTAGTTCACCTAACGATCATTCAAGGTCACGGGAAACAATTGTTCTTTGTAATTTAATGTCATTTGATTTATAGATTCTATTTGTCATAATGGGAGATTGTAAATACATTTGAACTGTATATATTATTAAATTATGAAAAAAAAGATAGAAGACCTAATCCTGTTTAAATTTCTTGTCAATATAGTTGTTATAATTATTGTTACTAATGGAAAGGTTGATAAAGGACATGTAAGATTTAATATTTGCTGATATTACTTTTAATAACATTTAAGGTCATAAAAACAAGTCCCTGAATGATAATTTAATGTCTTTAAGGTCATTCAAAGGTCACACATTATCATTCAAAATCATCTAGGATATCCGAAGGTTATTAAGTGTTCAAGCCGTCATTCAGTTTCATTTAAGATCATCACATCATTTAAAGACCGACAAACATTTAAGGTCATATGACCGATCATTCAAGATCATAGGACGATCATTGAAGATCACACAAATTATTAAAATAATTATTCTTGGCAATTAAATGATCTATCAAGATCATTCAAATGATAGATTTTACTTATCGAAATGAGACGTTGTAAATATTAAACATTTAAACTTTATGGGTTATTAAATTATGAAAAAAATATTAAAAATTACATAAAACCTATATCTCGTGAAATTACTTTTTGATAACATTTAAGGTAATTAAATGATCGTTTAAGATCATCTAACAATAATTTAATGTCTTCAAGATAATTCATAGATCGCACACTATCAGTTAAAATCATCAAGGACAACTGATGCCTATTAAAAACTACTTAAAATCATCTAACAGTAATTCAATTTTATTCAAGATCATACGACGAATATTCAAGATAATTTAACAATCGACAACTATTCAAGGTCATCTTGTGGTCACTCAAGGTCATACAAAATGACCAAATAATTATTATCAATATTTTAATGGTTTTCTAAGGTCATTTTAATTATAGATTACTTGCTATTACTCAAAAATGTATCACAAAGTAATGGCTTCAAGCATCAACTATACTTGCTAATCTTTTAGATGTGGTAATTGTTTCTATTGGAAAAGATGGTAAGAATAACATTAAAGATCTAATATCTCTAGAAATTACCTTTTAATAACATTTAAAGTCATAAAACGTTCATTCAAGTGCGTCATACGATAATTTAATGCCTTCGATGTTATCCAAAACCACACACTATCATATAAAATCGTCAAGGTCATCCGACGGTTATAATAGATTACTCGAATCATCATCTAACAATAATTTATTTAATTGGATGAAAGTTAATCCAACAAATATTTAAGATAATTTAATAACTGGTAATCATTCAAGGTCATCTAATGATCGTTCATGGTAATACAAAGTGATCAAATAAATATTCTTGGTAGTTCAATGGAAATACGTTTAGATTAAATGTGTTTTCAACAGATTTGAGTTGGATAATATAAATTTCTGTGTAATAGGTCTTTCCGTTAATAAAGTTTAAATAAATAAATTAATGACGGGGGTGATTCTTGAACGTAACACACTTATTTACTACTAATAAAAATAATATACAATCTAATACTGCAGGAATTACTCTTCAATAACATTCAAGGTCATCAAAAGACCATTCAAGAGCCTCAGTACGGTTAGTTAAAGTTGTTTAAAATCATTCAACGATTTTTTTATATTTTTTAAATGATATTTCATTTAAGGTCATCCGATTATCAGTCAAGGTCACCCGTGATAATAGTTTAGACCGTATAGACTTACAAACAAACAATTTAAGGAACATATAATAACTTAAAATGGCAAGAATAGAATCTAGTAAGGAAATTGAATCTTTGCAGCTGTGCTTATGTTTTTTAATAATAAAAGTTAATCCTGGAATACTATAAAATGTATACAAATGATCAAACAATCATTTAAGGTGCTTCAAGTTAAATTATTTTGATGTCTTGAGGCCTCCTGGAAAAAGTTCGAGGCAGTGATTTTTAAAATATTTAAGGGTAATAATAAGTTGGTCTAGGAAAAAAGTGTCGTTGCTAAAGAAAGATGAACTTTGTTTTTTTTATAAATTAAATAATATTGAGTGGTAAACCTGGAATATCATTGATGGTTATGAAACGAACATTAAATGTTCAACTGATCATTAAAGATCATCTAATAGTATATTAAGTTCCCTTAAGTCATCCGACGATTTTTAATTTTTACTCCACGGCAACTTAGACCTATTTAAGATTGTCCAAGAACATTGACAGGCAATAATTGGATGGATTAAGGAAAGATAATCTTAGCTGAAGAAAAATGAACACCTGAAAACGGCCAAAATCACAAAATAATCATTAAATGTTCAAATGATCATTCGAGGTCATCAACAGTTAAAAAATTAAGCTCCCTTAGAGTGTCAATTCAATAGATTAAGATTAAGAAATATAAAATTATCCAAGAACATTTATGGACAATATTAAGTTGGATTGGAAAAAGTATCTCTGCTGAAGCCAAATGGGCTTAAGTTTTTTTAATAAAAAGTTGTCATCGAACTATAGATTTTATTTGTTTTTATTTCAATCATTAAATCATTTAGTGATCTAGTTTCAAAAGAAATATTTTTCTTAAACTAAAAATGTTTGTGGTAAAAACATAATAAGTGTGTTAGTTTAGTGTTCATCATGAATTAACACGTAGTAACGGTCGCAACTATTCTTATGATTTTCTCAAAACATTTGAATCTTAAACGTGTCACAGAATAATAACTCTTCAAACTGTCATTTAAAGTTTTTTTAAAGATCATCTAACGAGATTTCAAGCTCATTTTAGGTTATGAAAAACAACCAACGGTTATTCTAAGTAATTTGAAGTTACGTTATAAACATTAAATAGTAATTCAAGTTAATTTAAGATCATCAGATGACTATTTAATAGTTTTAAGTTTGCATCATTCAAGGTCATCCAATGGTCACTCGAGGTCATTTACATCTACCATGGTGACCTAATAATCATTATCGGTAATCCAATGGTTAAATAAGATTATTTCGGTGATAGTTTTGAGAAAATTATCCTTTTGTTTTTGCTGTTGTTGACGGGGAACAATATTTAATATCTTTTTTTATTTAAAAAATCCAAAATCTCCAAACATCAATAATTAAACATTAATATTTTATTATTGTTATCCAAAGAATTTTAAGAACAATAATAGGATTGATAAGGCAAAATGAACTTCTTCTTGCAATTCTTGAATAAGAAAGGACAATACTAGGCTGAACTGAAGAAAATGTCTTAGTACTTTTTGAAACTCTTAAAACTTATAAAAAAATGGTTTTCGTTGCATTTAGATTTTTAGATTTCTCCAATATCGGCAAGCAATGCACAGAAGAGTCTTTTTGATTTAGAAATACATATAGCATGAGCTATTTATGCTACAGCTTCATGATTGATAATCTAAATATTTTTTTAAATAAAATATTTCAGTACTTCTATGTGTTAAAGTTGTACTGTTATTAAAAGTAGTTTTACTTACTTGAAGGCATCGTGGTCGATGAGAAGGTACACCTGCTGCTGCTCGGAGTTCCTCAACCGATCGGCCGTCGTTATCGGCCTGGTGAGATTCTGGGCAGCTGCCGATGCCGTCCCCATGGCGTTGATCACGTCGGTTATCTTGGACAGGGCATCCCTGAAACGATCGATCGATTCAGTTCGTTGCAGTTTTTAACCCTCCGCACAGTGACGAGATCGATAAAATATTAAATACGAACATGAATTTACCAACGCGACAGAAATGATTATGCTTTGGGGGTTGGTCCATTTGCAATTAAAATAAATTCCACATGAAATATTCATTAGTAATTTGACAATAAAAATTTAATTCATAGATTTTCTAAAGTTTTTAAGTTTTTAGTAAGATTTATATCTTAGTTTAGTTTTTTCGTTGTGGTAGATACAATGTACTGATGTTAATCCGATGTGAAACTATTGTAGTATTTTGGTCAGCACAATCTGTTGTAAGATTGAATTACTTAAATACATTAAAATCGAGATTTATTAATTACCTTTATTTGGAAAACTTTTTTACAAAAAAATATCAAAAATTACTTTGCCTCAACCTTCACTTCTCCATTCAGTAATTGTTTTGGTGGTCATCAGCTCAACGCATATAAGTACATACATGTGTTGGTCATCAATAGTAGACTATGGTCTATTTGTCATCTTTAACTCAAAACATTTCTAGCGAAAAAAACTTAACCTGTCTTCATCAAATAGATGATTCTATTCACTACTCACTTTATTCTAATCGTGGCCAACTTAGTCGATGTAAGTATATTCCTAACCCAATCATCAAGGTATTTAAAAAAAAAATTTTTCTTGAACCTCCATTGTATACATTTTTCTATTTAGTAATCAATTCTAATAGTGCCAAATCAGTTGATGTAATTATAGACCTGAGTTGGCCATCACGAGTATACTCAAAAGAATCGTTAATATATTATGCCAGGAAACATTTTTATAGAGAATATTCTATAGTCTGTTCGTTGGATCTTCCGTCGTATGTCACAAACTATCGCTTCAAAAAACGACGAAAGTTTTACAGTGCGTTCTTTTTCTAACGCATTTGGTTTACTTTATCAAACTGATGTTTTTGCGTCGTTTCTCGAAGCGATAGTTTGTGACGTACGACGGAAGATCCAACGAACAGACTATATTTATTTCTACTGAGTCATAATGACTTTTACATTTAAAAACTTTTAGCATGATTTTCAGCAGTAACCCGAAGGTGTTATAATCACGAGATGTATTTCACCGCAACGGCGACGGACGGTAATTTCGGGTCACGTGACACGGTGTAGTTTTAATGCCGAGTATGCAGTCAGTTACCGGCATGATTAACGAATCAGAAACAGCTGATGATGAGTGGAGCTGACTAATTTTAATAAGGCCCGCACGAACCTCACACCGCACGCCGATAATCAATTTTTGAGCCTTCCGTGACTCAAAACTAGTCACCGCCGCCGCCTCGCCTATGGAAATTTCGTCGTCGGTCATGTGTTGTAAAATCATTAAAATATTCATGACGGCGATGAGTCACCAATGAATACAAATAGGATAATATCCATTTTGTGATGCTCTAACATTTTTTTCATATAATTTGCAGTATTTTTTTCAGAACCTCGCTAATACTCTACTTAATACAAAACTGCCTTTTGCGTTTTAGATTATTCTATCTCCAGTGATCAAGCAATCAAAACATTACTTTTGTATTGTGCTGCTAAAGCAATAGGTTTCATGTTAGCTTTGAGTAACATATAACCAAATACATACTCTCCTCACTTTTTCAATCTGTTGAAAATATTCTTGGATGGTCGACCAAAGTTGGCCAATAATGTCTGTAAGCTCCTTGATTGTCTAACATGGATTTGCTTCTACTTTCGCCCTTAACACATCATTGTCCAAAATTGTTGATCTTCTTGACCGAGAGCCAGAGAGATCAAAATTACCGGATTTGAATTTAGAAAAGTACCTTAGACATTTACGGACGTCTAATGCATTTGGTCAAATATCGCAAATTTTTTTGGTAGCAACTGTTGCGTTACTACCCTGTGCAGCTCAAAAAGCGTAGTATTCCTCTTTTTGGCTTGCCATTTCATCATAAATTGCCAAAACAATCATTCTAACGTCAAATTTTCTTTAACAACAGTTTGAAAGACACAGTGTGCTGTGTGTTGCTATCTGCATACTCTAAGATCGAGTCTTCTATAAGAAATATCCTGGTATTGGTATTTAGAATCGTTGGAAGACAAATAGCATGACAGATTGGTATTAGTATGCTACTTTCTAAAAAAAATAATTTGCTTTTTCCATGATATGTACTGCGTAAATGACGTTTTAGACTTTTACACCAGCCTCCCAAAGACCTCTAAACTGAAAGGGCAGGACGAAGTACTGTTTGGTATTACTATTTACTTTAGAATTTATTAAATTCGTTGCATTAAAGAAATATAAGTCTGCGATTAACAAGAATTCACAATGAATGATAATATAATAGTAGTAAAAGTAACATAAAATAATGATAAATTAAATTACTAGAAATAATGAATGCAGTGTTGCAAAATGTATTCGCTACGAAGAATGCATTTATTCAATGCGTGGTCGTGATTAAACCAACAATTAGTTTATTTATGACGTGAATTATTTATTACTACTACATGCAAATTAAATTGTTTTATTACCTACGCCTAGTACTTCATAATAATAAAAGGTTCATAATTGATTAGTAGTAACATAATCTGTTCTTAATTTAGAGGAGAAAAATAATTTAGGCGTCAAACTTTGTCGTGACTTAATTGAACCCAATTGTGATGAAACATAGGCAGATGCATTACGAAGCAAAGGTCGACCGCACCCGCCCACTGTTACAGCATCTGCTGCCTTTTAATTTTAGCCGAAATTGGCATAAACACAAAAGCTGACTAACGAGCTCAGCGTACCGCGACGAGTGACTCACGCTCAGTAAGTCTTTCATTGATGGCGGAGGAATTCTTGGTATGGCTAGGGGCGTTCTTGCGTAAGAGGCGTGTAATCAGGTCTTCCTCTTTGCAAGAACATCGTTTAAGTGGAATTTGATCACCGTATAACTAAAATTTGTCTGTAATTGATTTCCTTTAAGTTCCTTTGAGATAATGCATCGGATGGGAAAAAGTGATTAATTATGACTCTGACCTTAATTAATTAGTCATTAAATATAAACATAGGATAACACTTACAATGATATTAAAATGGACTCTACTTATTAGACCATGGCATCTCTTTAATATGAAGTGGTACATATTTTTGAAGTACATATTTTTATTAGCAACCACTTCCTCATTGTTGGTCAACAAAAACATTATTGTAGATAGATAGTTTAAAATAAATAGCACAATTAACTAAATTGGGAGAAGTAGAACTCTTGTTATGTTCCATTTCTTTAATTTGAAAATTTGGTTCCATCAAGTGGGTAGCAGAACAAGTATCAATGACAATTAACTTTGTTGGTATCACTTCTTTATGAAGTTTTTATGAAGTATGATTAGAAAATAGAAAAACTTATGCCTTGAAGTAGTGGGACAATTCAGAAATTGCTTTTGATGGAGTTGAAACGCTTCCAAAACACTGATTGATGATGTTAGTTGATGAGACGAAGGGATATTAATCACGATTATGGAAAATACTTGTATAACGGGGGGTCGGGTGTAATCGGCGGTAGCATGTAACCGCGGTGTCCGCACATAAGCCTCTGACCCAGATGTTTGCACTAGCGGGGCTTCCCCGGGGCCGCAGGAATTACATTCCAATTTAGATTAATACGGCGCGTTGATTGTGTTCAAGGGGCAAATGCCTTTAAATTAATGAGGTTTAGGCCCTCCGCGTATTGAAACGGCTTCGGCACAATGGATTTAGGGAAACATGAAACCTTAACGAGGCCAGGAAATATGTAACGTCTATACTTCATGCCAAAAGCGCCGGATGATTATAATATCCCCCCATTAACATCGACCATGATGCTGGCTTAAGTTGAAATTTTTGGGATATAAATTAATGGCTTAAATAATTACCAGTTAAAAACATATTTCACGGCATATTACTGATTAAATTTCCAGACGTCTCCTTCGTGCAACGTTATATCTGATGGAATGTGTCCTGAATTTTCCAGACGCCGAAAAACGTAAAAGAAAACGCCGAGCGCCGGGCTAAATCTAATTTATCTTTCCCTAATCCAGCATTAAGTAAAGTGGTAAAATTAATCAAAACGCGCCGTGCATATTGTAAACGACCATAAATTGTAAAAGCAAATGGAAATGTAGATCTAATTTTGACGTGCGCTATTATTTTCCCACTTCTGAGATAGGAAGGAGGTAATCAGAATTCTTTGCAGCAATCCTATTCTAAAAATACGTTAGTGTCAAGTTTTTTTTTTAATAAACACCATTTTGTTTTTCAATTGTTTTATGGTATGCCAAAGATATCCTAAAGAAGTCTGGGTTATTTAGATCAAACTAGGAAACTGTTCGAAAAATGCAAGTACAAAAACAAAACTTACATCATAATATAAATCTAAACTATTGCAATAAATATGCGATGCGATCACGCTAGTGCCATAATAGCAGCGATCACATGCCCAGACCAACACGGATGGAGGAACTTGTGATTGATGGCCGGTTAAGCGGAGCTTAACGAATACACGAATACAATCGTTAATACTAGGAAAACATGTGCGCAATGCAAATGGCATTCATTAGTTCATTAATTAAAAAAGAACACTTAATAATAAGAAATAGCTTCCTCAAGTCTTAATACCTTACTTGTGTTTATATAATTTCCTGGTGTAAATACTTACTACGTAAAATTTTCTAAATCAATAAATCTCACTTGTTCTATTGAGAAGATACAACTCTCAATAGTTTTTGGACAATTTTGATATTCACAGATGGGTTTTGAATTATTGGCTCGTTTACGATGGAGGCTTCTACTTTTTATACATCATTAATCAGAAATTAAATGGACCTCCTTGAGTCTCTAGAAATTCATAAGGCCCGGACTAACCAGGGAATGCACAGCGAAGAGAGTTTCTTGATTGGATCATCAAGAGTGGATGCTAATTTTTCGAGTAAAATCTTCTTAAGTGATGAAGCACATTTTTACCTTGATGGTTTTGTTAATCGGCAAAATTGCCGTGTTTGGGGTTCAGAGAACATGTGATTGTCGAAAAACAGATGCATCCACAACGCGTCCAACCAGTGAGTTTTGGGCCGGAGGCATCATTGGACCATACTTTTTTGAAAATACGGCTAGTCAAGCAGTGACTGTGACTGGTGCTTGATATCGCGACATGCTCACACAGTTCTTTCTGCCAAAATTGGATCATATTGATGTGGCCAATATGTGGTTTCAATAAGACGGCGTGCCATACCGTCCGTGAAACAATTCAATTATTGCATGAGACATTTCCTGGTTGTGAAAAGTACGTTTCGGTGATCAAAATTGGCCCCCTAGATCGTGTTATTTAACACCACTAGATATGTCCACATTTGCGATACGTGGCAGAGTATCCGAGGATCTGCAAATTAGTAAAGTCTGCGCGAAGTTTGTGCCGGAAGTCTTGACGAAGGACCAGGAAAAACTTTCGCGCTGTCAAGTTTTATCGCAGGGAGAAACTGTTAACTCAGCCTTTTACCAGACATCAAAAACAAGGTCAGACTCCACCATGACGACAATTCCCCTAACCACACGACCTTAATCATTACCAATTTTCTGTCCCGGAACAATACCCAGGTAGTCTCCAGCATGATTATTTGGCTCTATGGACTTTTTCTGTTTCCCCGACTAAAGAGAGGTGAAAGGAAAAATTTCAGGGTGACTTATAGGTATGGTAGACACATTTTCTCAAGGGTGTTTCTACGGGTACGATCAATTAATATATTTTTTTTTCTGGAAAATGCGCATTACTTTCATAATAGACCCTGTATGTAGGATGGGTTCTAACCAATAAATTTCTATATACTAGTATACATGGTTTTTCTGTGACTTGGGAAATAAAATTAACCACATATACTAGAGATAGAATGATGATGATTCATAAAAAATATTATAAAAGTCTTCAAATGACCAAGATACAGGCCATAAAAGAAATTTTAACACATTTTTCCAAATATTTTCAATACCGTTCGTGGTAGAGTGCTTAAATTTGGTACAGCTTAAATTAAATAACATCAAGTAAATTCCTTAGCCAATTTGTAATTTCGATCGGACCGCGGGAACCATGCTATACAGGGTCTTCCTGAAATTTGTTTACTTAGAACATTTTTGTTTGCTCGTCATAGAAAATTTTTATCACTCTTGTGTAAAAAGCAAAAGGATTAACCTCTGATGTCAATCGTAACAAACAAAAAACCAAAAATTCTCGGAAAAATCTAACAACTAACAAAAAATGAACTAACGAAAAATTAAACTTTTTGTTTAACGTCATAGGCAAGTTGACAGCTCAAATTGTTTTTGAATTGTCATCGCCCACTCAGATTTTTCTTTTTTTGATCATTACTCTTAAACGAAAGATCGAATATTAATAATTCTTGCACCAATCGTTCACAAATGTCGCATACTTATTATAAACGTTGAAATCGTTTTCAACGTTTATAATAGGTATGCGACATTTGATTCGATTTTCATTTGTTTTTGTTTTTTTTGGTCATTTTCAAAATTCTTGCACTGATGGTTCACTAGTATCGCATACTTATTTTTTCTCATTTATTGGTTATAACTTTTGAACAAAAGATAACAATTATAAACAACTTCTATCTCTTCTTGGAAGTGTAAAGCAATGAGGAAATCAATTATTTATCACCATCAATTAAACCATAACAAATTTAGTATTTCTAAAAATACTAATCTCTCGCTTTGCAGCCACTCAGGGCAGCATTCCGGCCTGTTAATTCCATCGGCTGCTCGCGCATACATTATGCAAATCGTTACGGCGAAGTGTAATGTCCGTGAGCGCCATAAACGCCCCAGTGTACACATGTCGCTAGGAAGTCGGTCCGGAATATTAATCCTTGAGGAACGGCGCGGCTCCGCGGAAAATTAGCACTTCGGCTCCTTTCTTTATTGCACGCATCAATAGAGCCATTATAGTTCGCTTAGCGTCTCATGCATTATGCAATTTATTAACCACACGGCAGGGTGACCATAAATTACTACTATAAAACAATAAACAGGGAGATTATTATATGAAAATGTACAGGTAAAGAAGAAAGTGTTAAGGAAAGGGAAAATAAGGGAAAAGGTTGTAAAATTGTAATTCTACTCGATTCTCTTTATATAGACATTTTGTAAACATTTTAAAATTGTGTGTTCCTTTTTTTTGTAATTAACACAAATAAAATTAAGAAAAAACAAAATAAAGATTAAATACTGGATTGATGAGGCTGTTACTTGTAGAAACTCCATAACACTTAATAAAATACTGATACAGTATATGAATAAGAGATAAAGATTACTTAAAGTATCATCTACAATTAAACCAAAACTCTTCCTTTTCTTTCAACACTAATTATGTGCTAATCTAAGCTTTATAGGCAAACTCCTGTCATGAAGAATCAATAAACTGATTTTATGTTAATTAAAGATATTCCTCCTGAAGCAGGATTCGAACCTGCGGTCTCTCGTTAGTCCATCTGTTATATATTTGTGTATATTCATATAGTCTGTTCGTTGGATCTTTCGTCGTACGTCACAAATTATCGCTTCGAGAAACGACGCAAAAACATTCAGTCTGATAAAGTAAACCAAATGCGTTAGAAAAAGAACGCACTGTAAAAATTTCGTCGTTTTTTGAAGCGATAGTTTGTGACGTACGACGAAAGATCCAACGAACAGACTATATGTATTTTTTTTGGAAAGGAAGCTAATGACTAATAAACATAAACATAACATTTAGGCTCAGTGATGAGAATTGAGAGGCTGTAGGTTCGAATCCTGCTTTAATTTATACCATAAAAGCCTCCTTAATCCAGTACAAAATTTTTATTTTTACCTTAGGCGTTTTTTCAATCAATTGTACTCTATTTTCCATGGCATTGAAACATTATGTTGAAGCACAAAATACAAATAAAGCCGTGAGATGTGAGTGACAATGTGACATAAGCTTATTGTTATAAAAATGTGATGAATAATATTTACTGTGAGCATAATTTATATACTTGGCTGCCAAATTAGTAAAGATGTACGTAATAAAAATATGAATAATAAAACAAAACAAAAAACTTTTAATAAAAATTACTCTTCACGTACTCAAACATTCCAACAGAAATAAAAGACATTGTTGAGAAATATCAATAGCTTCAAGCGTTACTCTTATATTTCTGTAAAAACTGACAGCTAATTACAGAAATATAAGGACATAGTTGCAGAAATTAACATTTCTCAAAAATATAACCTAGCAATATTATAATTTTAGTTTGGTGTACTGTTTTTTTACTGGTGCTTCATTGAACGAGAAAAGAGGAATTTACAAATTGGTTTTCTTTACCTGTACATATAAACAAAATATTGTTGGATATTGTCCACGTCCCTGAAAAAATATTACTGATTCAGACCAACCAACCTAAAAATCTCATAGTTTCTATTATTAGAGTCAATACAAATGTATAGTTAAGTCGAATACAAGAATAATTTCCTTGCTTCGTGAAATATGAGACCAAATCTTTTGTTTACAAATTTATGTTTAGATCGTTTTCTTCTCGGTAACAAGAAGTGTCATTGCTGGGCTGGTCGTCACAGCCAGTATGTTTTCAGGTCGTTGCTCTTCAATTACTCGGTGAGCAAGTAAAATTATGCGCGGCCACTGCTCGAACCAACGAACATCAAATTGACGACGTTAAAATGCGGCGTATTCCCAGGAATTCGCTCTTAATCCGGATATGAACAATGACGGATGCGGGCAAGAAAGGAAACCTTCCAAGCGAAACGGAATTCCACGCTTGCAATAGTAACTGGACTTAAATTAACATCCACAGTTTTGTTTAAATATATTTTTAACAATAAATCTTTTAGTATTTTCCTTCTGCTTCTTGTCATTGTACTGATAAAAAGGAATTTTACGAATCTAAAACATTGAATTTAATATCCATATGCCAACAATTATGACTTGATTTGATTTCCAAAAGAAAACAGTTTGGAACATCTAGGTTCACAATTTAGGTTATAAATTGTGAACCTAGACACTTTGATCTTAACCATAGGCTGAGAAACGATCACAATTTGTCACCTGTTAGGATAATGCAATATTGAACGTATACTGGTCCCACTAATCCTCAAAGATGCCCCATTTTCACGATAACGACATTGCAATGTCATGTTTTCTGGAAAAGCAAAAGTTTTTGGACGACCCTCACGAAATTCATCACTAAACGAATTACGGCCGTAATTGTATTTCACCATGGTTTTTAATGGCATCTCCTCGGTCAAATGTCGAATGCATCGATGCACTGTTGTTGAGATAATTCACGTTAAAAAATCACACGGAATTGTTAATTTCTCGGCCGACATCAATTTCTTAATAAATACTGACAGTATATTGTTTCAAAAATGTTTTTATTATTCTACGAAAATGTTTCACCACACAGTGGCTTCGTCATATACCGTGTCAGTATATTATTAATTGATATGGAGTTTCAACACCTCGCCAATCCAGTATTTTCCGAGATCAATTTCAACATGTGACAAATGACTCATGGGATCAATACGTTCTAAATAACTTTACTAACACAAAGTCTAACTTTACGCTAAAGGGGGTGAAGGAGGTTTTGCCTGAACCACTTTGGATACCCTCTAACTTAACGTTAGACACGTCGGTGGTCAGATGGCAGCACTTGTATCGTCCATTTCCGAAATATAAAAGTCAATCCTTGTATTAAATAATTGGTATCGCTTTGTCTTCGAATATAATATGAAGTTTTGTGTTAATAGAACACAGAAACAAATAAATATTAAAGTTTTCATTTCCATTTTTTTCTACTATATATTCCTTAAAGTCTCAATTAATCTCAATTGCACTTCACACCGACTAATTTTAATACTTTAGGACGCACTCTTCATCACTACTCTTACTAAAGTCGGTGAGTACAATTACTTATTAGTTGATTACGTAAGATTTACAGGAATGCGTGGTTTTGTAAGTGTGTGACGCAAACGTCTATTGTATCGAGTGTTTCGTGTATGCGTCGTAATTAATTCGCCAGCTGATGACTATTATTATTTTTGCCCATTATTAACTCGACGAGCTGAGTCATTCGCTAAATAGATTATAATTTTGATATGGTATGAGTGCTGATAATAATTGTTTATAAAATAGTGTATATGATAAAAAAACAAATCGTAATACAATTCTGAACACAGTATGATGGTTTTGTTTAATAATCTATTTAAAAGTATGATAAATAAATTCAAAAAATATTTTCTGGTCTTTTAAAAAAACGGAGTCAAAAATAATAAAAATAGATAAAAAAAATTGTAATAATACAAGTTTTGTAGCGAAGGGTACTTATTGAGGTTAAAAAGTTATGTTGCTGAATAATGATTTAAAATTTAAAGATAGTTATAAAAAGGCAGACGGAAATGTTTTTAGTGACAGTTAAAAGGTGATAATTGACTTTTAACAGATGATAAGTGACAGTTGACAGTTAGAAAATAAATTTGTCATTTATAAGTTCCTTAAAATTCACCACAAATATTTTTTTTCAATTGACATTTTACAATATAATATAAAACATAAAATATTTTTTTGGAATTTATAGTGAAAATTAATATAATTTAATATTTGTTACTATTTGATAAATAGTGATTATTGGTTATCAGCCGACAGATAAAGAATGACAGTTAATATACGAGGGTTAATCAAATATAAACCGGATTTAGTTTTAAAAAAGTATGTATGCATTATTGTAAAAAATAATATGTTCAATTTTTCTATATAGTTTTCGCTTTTATGTACACATTTTCCCAGCCTGGCGGAAGTATCTTTATGTCATTTTCGAAGAATGTCAAAAATTTTGTGATCTTCCGTCAACAGGTGAGGAACCCAATTTGTCGACAATTCTTGGTAATTCAAATCATTGGAAATGACTAATGACTAATTCAGCACTTCCGTATGATATCCCTATTTCTGCAGCAATTTCTTATACTGCAAGTCGCCGGTTAGTTTCATCAGCTCACCGATAACACGAATATTCCTTACAGTCATGCTTGTTCGCGGTCTGTGTGAATTGAGGTTCCTGAAACCATATTATCAGCGAACTGTGCAGTTAGATGACGACAAATTTCGGAATGTTTTACGCCTTCCCACGCCAAAAATTTAATGATGATGCGTTGATGCTCAGACATGACGCTACTGGTGGTTATAAGCATTAGTGAACCAAATCGGCGTCCTCCCCTGCCCTTGACAATAACATCCAACACATTCAGCGGTACCGCGCAAAACACATCACTTAGCGACCAATAAATTAAAAATTCCGGTTTATATTTGATCCACCCTCGTATAATAATTGAAAAGTCATTTTTTGGTCATCCATAAATTATTAAGAATTTAAAAATTGACAATTAACATATCATAGTTGGTAATAAATGGTTAATAATTACTGGCCGATGAGTTATAATTGACATTTGAGAGTTAGGTTATGATAGTTGACAGATCATCCGTACATTTTTAAGTTAAGTGCTAATAGTTGACATTTCATAATTGCATTTTTAGTGACAATAAGCAGTTAATTAATTAATTTATTAACATCTTTGTACCCCTTTCAAAAATAACACAAAATTTAATATAAAATATGTAAATATACTCAAAGTTTTAGTCAAAAGGAGGACGGGCGGAGTTCTCTCCATCGAATGATCTTCCACTCAAACCCATGATTCTATATCATCAGCACTGCTCCAGAATACTTTCTGTAGTATCTTTTATATTTTTAATGTATGCAAAAGGCATGTTTTGTCACTGTCAAATATAGCTAACTTTTGACTTTTAACCAATGAAAGCTGAGAGTTGAAAGATGGCAATAGGTAATTGACAATAAACAGATGAGAGTTGATAATAGTAAATATTTGAAAGTTGACAGTAAAGAAATAATAGATGAGATTTGACATTTAAAAAATAATATATGACAGTTGATAGTTAGCAGTAGGTAGTTGACAATTAACACATGACACTTGTATAAACTATTTACAACTGTCAACTGTCATATGAAGATAGAACTCAGTTTATTCCTTACTTCACTTGTTTATTAAAACAGTTCGTTTTTATAATTTCCACTGTATGAACGAAATGTATATCTAATTCTTAATATTCAAGTGAAGTAAGGAATAAATTATGTGTTATTTTAGTATGACAATTGACAGTAGTAAATAGTTGATAGTAAACAGTTTGAAATTAATTGTTGGCAGTTTATAGTTGACTGTTGATAATTTGTTTTTTTTTTTCGTTGAAAGTTGATAGTGACAGTGAACAATTAATAGCTAATAGTTGTCATTTAAAAAATAATAATTGACAATTACCAGATGACAGTTTAACAAATGTCAGTTAGCAGTTGGTACTAAATACTTGAATACTTGGCAGTAGACAGAATGTATAGTGACAGTCAGTAGCTATTAGTTGACATTTACAAAATGACAGATGGCAATTGGTAGTTAGCAGTAAGTAGTGGACAATTGACAAAAGACAGTCGATAGTGGCTAGTATATAATTAACAACAAACAGTAAACAGAATGTATGGTGACAGTAAACAGTTAGTTGCTAATAGTTGACACTAAACAAATGACAGATAAGAGTTGACAGTTAGCTGACGGTAGTGGACAATTGACGAAATACAGTTAACAGTGGGTAACAATTAACAGTAAACAGTTTGACATTAGTGGTTGACAATTGATAATTGACTCTTGGCAATTTGTACTTTTTTCATTGAGAATTTATAGTGACGGTAAACAGTTAGTTGGTAATAGTTGACATCAAACAAATGATAGATAACAATTGACAGTTAACAATAAGTAGATGACGGTTAGTAGTTGGTACTATATACTTGAATACTTGACAGTAGACAGTTTGAAATTAATTATTGGTTAATAATTTGTAGTTTGTTTGTTTTCAATAAGAATTCATAGTGACAATAAACAGTCAGTCGCTATTACATTTAAAAACATGACAGATGACAGTTAGCAGTAGGTAGCCAACAATTAAAGTAAGACAGTTGACAGTGGATAGTATATAATTAACAGTAAACAAGCTTGACTTTAGTTGTTGACAATTGTTGATTTATTGTCGACAATTGTTGATTTATTGTCGACAATTGTTGATTTATTGTCGACAATTTACATTTCTTCATTGATAATGTATAGTGACAAATGACACTTGACAGTTGGTATTAAATGCTTGAATACTTGACAGTAGGTAGTTTTAAAATTAATTTTTGACACTTGGTAGTTCACTGTCAACAATTTGTAGTTTTGTTTTTCATTGAGAACTTACAGTGACAGTCAGTAGCTATTATATTTGAGAAATGAGAGATGTCAGTTGACAATTAGCAGTAGGTAGTGGACAATTAACGAAAGACAGTTGACAGTGGGTATGTAATGAACAGTAAACAATTTGAAATTAATTGTAGACCATTAATAGTTAACTGTCCTCAATTTGCATTTTTATCTCATTCAGAATTTATAGTGACAGTAAACAGTTAGTTGCTAATAATTAACATTAAACAAATGACGGATAAAAGTTCACTGCTAACAATAGGTAGAAATGACACTTGTTAAATTGATACTAAATACTTGAATATTTGACAGCACACGGTTTGAAATTATTAGTTAAGAGTTAACAGTCGATAATTTGTCGTTTTCTCATTGATTTTTTACAGTGACAATAAACAGTCAGAAGCTATTAGTTGACATTTAAAACATGACAGATGATAGTTGGCGTTAGCAGTAGCTAACAAATAACGAAAGTTGACAGTTAACAATAAGTTATTAAATGATACTTGACAGTTGGTATTAAATACTTGAATACTTGACAGAAGACAGTTAGAAAGTAATTGTTGATAGTTCATAGTTTATTGTCGATAATTTGTATTTTTTTTTTCATTAAGAATTTATAGTGACAATCAAGAGTCAGCAGCTATTAGTTGACATTTAAAAATTGACAGATGACAGTTAGCAGTAGGTGTTGAACAATTAATGAAAGACAGTTGATAGTGGGTAGTATATAATTAACAGTAAACAATTTGAAATTAATTGACAGTTGACCGTCGACAATTTGTATTTTTTTCCTTGAGAATTTATGACAGTGACAGTAAACAGTTAGTTGCTCATAGTTGACACTAACAAAAACACTTCACAGTTAACAATAGGTAGATGACAATTAGCAAGTGACACTTGACAGTTGGTTTTAAATACTTGAATACTTGACAGTAGGCAGTTTGAAAATTAATTTTTGACAGTTAATAGTTGACTGTCGACAATTTGTAGTTTTTTTCATTGAGTCAGTAGCTATAGTTGACATTTATAAAATAATAGATAACAGTTGGTAGTATATAATTAACAGTAAACACTTTTAAATTACTTGTCGACAATTTGCAATTTTTTCAGTGAGAATTTATAGTGACAGTAAACAGTTAGTTGCTAATAGTTGAAATTAAACAAATGACAGATAATAGTTGAATGTTAACAATAGGTAGAGGGCAATTATCAAATGGCACTTAGTAATTGGTATTAAATACTTGAATATTTGACAGTAGACAGTTTGAAATGAATTGTTGACCGTTAATAGTTGACTGTCGACAATTTGTAGTTTTTTTTTTCATTGAGAATTTATAGTGACAATAAACAGTCAGTAGATATTTGCTGAAATTGAACAAATGTCAGATGACAGGTGGCAGTTAGCAGTAAGTAGTGATAATTAAGGAATGGTAGCTGACAGTCTCTTAGTATAAAATTAACTGTAAGCAGTTTGAAATTAATTGTGACATTTAAAAAATGAAAGATGGCAGTTGATAGTTAGCAGAAGGTAGCAGATAATTAACGAAAAACAGTTGACAGCTTGAAATTAGTTGTTGACAATTGATGGTTTACTGCCGATAATTTGCATATTTTTTTATTGAGAATTCGTAGTGACAGTAAATAGTTAGTTGCTAATAGTTGACATTAAACAAATGACAGATAACAGTTGACAGCAGTATGTCAGTTGACAGTTCATACTAAATACTTAAATACTTGACAGTAAACAACTTCAAAATTAATTGTTGGCAGTTAATAGTTGACTGTCGATAATTGATCAGTTTTTTTTTTCATTGATAATTTATAGTGATAATAAACAGTAGATATTAGTTGACATTTTAAAATGACAGATGACAGTTGGAAGTTAGCAGTAGGTACTGGATTATTGACAATTGATAGTTGACTGTCGAGAATTTGCATTTAATTTTCATTGAGAATTTATAATGACAGTAAACAGTCAGTAGCTATTAGATGACATTTAAAAAATGACAGATCACAGTTAGGAATAGGCAGTGGACAATTAACGGATGACAGATGGTAGTAGGTGGTGTACAAATAACAGTAAATAGTTTGGCATTAGTTGTTGACAATTGATAGTTGACTGTCGACAATTTGCTTTTTTTTCATTCAGTTAGTTGCTAATAGTTAAAACTAAACAAATGACAGGTAACACTTGACAGTTAACAATAGGTAGATGACAATTAAAAAATGAAACTTGACAGTTGGTACTAAATTCTTTAATTTTGAAACTTGACAGTAGACAGTTTGAAAATAATTGTTGACAGTTCATAGATGACTGTCAAAACATTGTTTTTTCATTGAGAACTTATTGTGACAATAAACAGTTAGTAGCTATTACATTTGAGAGATGACAGTTGACAGTTAGCAATTAATTGGACAATTCTATCATTAACAGTAAATCATTTGAAATTAATTGACACTTGATAGTTGGTGCTAAATACTTGACAGTAGACAGAAATTAATTATTGGTACTTCATACTAAACTCTCAACAATTTATAGTTTTTTTTCCTTTGAGGAGATTTTATAGTAATAATAAACCAACAGTCAGTAGCTTATAGTTGAAAATGTTAAAAAATGACAGTTGACAGTTGAGAGTTAGCAGCAGGTAAATGACAATTAACAAATAACACTTGACCAATGACACTAGACAGTACTAAATACTTGAACACTCTTCTTGTCCTGCTTGTAAAGTATTAATTTTAATTTGTAAAGTATTTATTGAACGGTGTTTAAATAAAGTTATTATTTATTATTATTTATAGACAGTTTGAAATTAATTGTTGACAGTTAATAGTTATCAGTTTAAAATTATTTATATTTACAGTTAAACTGTAGTGGTTAGAGGCCACCCATCCACCCTATACAATAAATCACTTTTATATGTCTGGTTTTAAAAAAAAATACTTCATGGTACTCGTTGATTTTGAAAAGAAATTAAAAATATTGTTTCATGGTTGCGGTTAAAATATTTATACGAAGGGTGAGTAAATTACCTTTAATCCATCCTTCAGTTATTACATTATTAACAACGATTTTAAAAAGAAAATTAGACAGAAAATATTTATGCATACTATGAAGTATAAATCTTAATATAATTAAATTTATTTTTATTATTGATGGATGGTTTAAAGAACATCAACCCACTCTGCATGAAACAAGAAGAAATGAAGAAAAATGTTCTTGAATGCGTCGTCGGAGATTTGATGGGTGGCCTCGAATGATGCGCAAAAAAACAGATATGGGAAGATTTAAGGAATTATTTCATACAATACAATAAGGCAAAGTACGTCACAAGAATCAAGACTGCACTGAAGAAAGTGATGAATTCCTTTCTCTGATTGTGGTGACAGTCGAAACTGACAGACCATTAGGGATAAACTAAGGAACCTAATAATATGTTGAATTATTGTGCTCTTACTCTTAACTTTGGTAATTAAAACCACTCATCAATAAAGAAGAGTACTTGATTAATTTCTCACTAAACCTAAGGCAAAACATTTTTGGATTAAATGTACGTTAAAGACCTTGTTAGTATGAAATTATGAACTAGAAATGAATTTACGCTGATTTGAATTATCTTAATTTGATTTACGTGAAGATAAATTTGATTAATTAATAAAGCACTAAAATTTGTGAAGAAAGGTTTTATTAATTAATTGAATTATTTTGATTGATTGAAACACTTGTTTTGTTTCATTTTTTTTTCTTTCCGATTAGTTTTGACGGTTGATTATTCTCATTATCCCCTTGAGAATGATCAACGGTCGAAACAAAACAAAACCAAGTGTTTTAATTAATTAAGATAAAAAAGTGTCTATTCATATTCTAGCTAAATTTTCAATAAATTTTTTCGAATGAATCCGAAAAGTCATAATCAACTATAGAGCTAAAATAATATAGCAACTTTAAAAGCTCTTGTTGACAAATTTCTTCAAGCCTGTACCTTTTCTTCTATAAAAAATGTTTTGGACAATTAGTCCCAGAAAGATTTTTATTAGGTTTTAGAAACAGAACAGAAAAGTTAATTTATAAGATTGCCGTCCTAAAACATACTTGTGGTAAGTAATGGTAATGGAATTATATACTTAATAATTTCTTACATCTATAAAATTGTGTTTAAAGAATAAGGAACTGAAAACGTAACATATTACGCAATATTTTTTTAAAATAATCACGCATCTTGTTTACAATCCGCAAACATCTCACTCCAGGCACTGGTTAGAGGTCACACAGTTGGCATCTCACGTTGATTGCGCAATATCGACGATGGAATAAAACTAGTGCCATTAGACGCGAATAAAAAAATAGATCAACCGTCACGAAACTCCTGATGGAAGCCTGGAACATCGAAACATCGGCAACAGATGCTACTGCTCCTGCTGCAGGAGCTGTTAAACCTTCGCCGAGGTCAGAACTGGTCGTTTTCGATTTCAGCCTTGACTGGCTTCCTTATTTGTTCTGCGACACCGGCTCCTGCCGTCTGAGTAATCGAGGAGAAATGCCCCGATTTGTGTCATTGCTACAACTCCATTGAGTTGGCGTAACTTATACAAGAAGTACAAAAAAAAATACATGTTTTGCCGTGTAATGAATGAAAACAAGTTTGCCCTGGCGCTGGACGGTTCTGATTATTCAATTAATCGCGAAGGTGAGGGTTCGGTGATGTATCGCATGGTGGAAGAAGATGAAAAAGGTCCGACTGGTTCATAAAAGTGGGACAATTGTTTGACATTGACGTTTTTGGAATTACTTTATCGTTTAGAAGTATTGGTTGAAGAATGCAATCAGATAAACGCTTGGTTATCTATTTTGCTTTATCAAGTTCTTTAAGACAGTAATCGGTAATAAAAACGTTTCTAAATGGTCAGCTAAATAGTAGTAGCCATATAGAAAAACAGTTTAGAAACGCGCATTTTTTCAAACTGCAATTTATGAAAGAATATAAGGTGATTATGCCAAAAGATCTAAAAATTTACAAATAATACACACTGCGAATCTTCTTTTCAGATTTCGTATTAAGTATATTCATTTTGCAATTTAGTTGAGGCCCCTGGAATTCTAAAAACATATATTTATGTTCATGAACTTGTCTCACTATCTTATCACTTTGTTGTGACATCACCTTGAATTTTGGATTTTTGTCATGAATGACTCGATGTCTTATGCAAATTTCGGAGATAAGCCTTTTAGAGGTCGAAATTTTTGTACGCACTGGTAAATACGATCGCATGGCAGAAAAAAAAAATCCGTGGCCGTCGGGACCAATAAATAAGTATCGCGTGACGGCTTCACTTTCCCCAATATTTGGATTACCCTCGGCTTTTTTTGTTGCTATTTAATTATCATTCCATTAATTCCTCTGCATAAGGGGGAAAACTTTTACGCACGCAAAAGTCCCTCACTTTTAATGGGAGACTTTTGTCCTGGCCACAATGAAAATCGTAAAATTATGAGTGTTACAAAGAACCAATTGTTATATAGAGAGTTCTACTTAAAAAAAAACTCAGGGGTTATTCCACGCGCGTATGTATGTTTTGAAAGCCGCCAGAAAAATAGAGAAAAAAAAATCAACAGAAACCTCTTTCTGTTGAGTTTTACCTTACTAGTTGTTATCGATCTTTACCATCCACATCGGTCAGAGAAGAGAACATACGAATTTCCATGTGAATGAAAAAACTTAATATTTATTGATCTATATATAGTTACTCGAAATACGAAATCAACTTTTTTTAATGCTATTTAGTTTTATTGCTTAATTCTTTCTAGATAATTGAGAAAATAAAAACAAATGCCATACAAATGAGGCATTTTAATTTGATTTAATTTTACAACTTGTAAAAAAAATCATGAGAATAAAATAATAATTGCACACGAATAACACATAATTATTTAATATAGTTGATACTTGTTGAGCTACCCTCTTGATGGAACCAGATATGTAATTTTGGTGAAGAAAAACACTTGTTATGTTCCATATTGTTACTTTTATTTTCAATTTCCAATAGACAAAAAATGCCAACAAGTTAAGAACTTTTCCAAAAACATGTTTTAATAAAACTTATTCGCTTCCTCATTTCCTTTAACTTTTGTTTGTAAAGTTATGTAATATTTTTCAAATTTATTAAAAGAAAAGATTATTGCAGTATGTTCAAAATACGCTACGTTAAAAAAATTATTAATTGTAATTGGTCAAAATAAATTAAATTAGTTTCTAAAGTTATTATTTTTAGTTTGTTATGGTTGATCAGGACTAAGTTAGATTAGTAAATGTTATTGATGAAGAAATCATTGCATAAACAGTAAATTGGGAAAAAACAAATGCTTTACCGAATCTTATATAGAAAAATAAAAAAAATAAAACAAGACAAATGCCATATCAATTACATATTTGAATATTTTCACTTTTTTTCTTTACTATTTTTCTTTCTTTCAAGAAATTAAAAGAAAAATAAATTAAATTAGGGAAAAAGAGAACATATTGTACCACAGGAATTATACATTTAAAATTATTTTTCAATTTTATCTAGAAAGTTAAGAGAAATTAATGACACATTTTAGTTTTTTATTTTTTTTCAATATTGAAAAAAATGCCAAACGAAATAAGGGAAAAACAAATGTCATACGAATTTCACATTATGATTTTTTATTTTTTCAATTCTTTCTAAGAAAAGAAAGAAAAATTCTATATGAAATACATATGTTTTTAAATTCTTTTTTAGAATGGAGAGAGAAGAAACATCAAATTTTAATTAAGAAAATTAGAAAATGAAAAACAAATGGAATACGAATTACACATTTAAATTTTCTTCTTTTATTCTACCTAAAAAAAATATAAACAAAACAAATTTCCTACGAAATCCTATCTAGAAAATTATAAAAAAATAAATTCTATACCAATTACATCTATTTTTAAAAATTGTAATATTAGTCATTCCAATTATAAAAATAGTAAAAAAATGTTTACTTTGTTTTGAAAAAAAATCAATTCTTTCTAGAAACTGAGAGCAAAAGAAACAAATTTTATTTAGAAAATTACAGAAATAAACAAATGTTATTGGAATTACAAATTTTACATTAAAAATATTAGAAATTGAGAGAAAAAAAAATTCTATCTTGAAAGTGAAAGAATTAAAAACAAATGCCAATTTTCAAAATTGAAAAAAAAAACAAATGCTATAACAAAATCCTATCTAGAAAAATTAAAAAATAACAAAACAAACGACATATTAATATTTTTATTTTTCAATTATTTTTAGAAATTAAGAAGAAAAAAACAGTAATTCTATTTAGAAAATTCCATTCTATCTATAAAATTGAAGAAAAAAAAACAGAATATGAATGACACATTTTAGTTTTAACTTTTAACGAACGAGCGCATTTTTCTAGAACAATGACTAGTATGTCGACGGATTTTTAAGAAATTAAGTGCTTCATTTTCAGTGCGAGAAAAGCATAATTAATTAATTAATTTCTCTTTATTGGATTTTTTGGAAACTTGCAGTAATAACAGGTAGTATATGAACTGATATGTTTACACAAAAGGATACTGTAGTGAAAATTACAGATAGAAAAGCTCAAAATTCTTAATTTTCTACATTTTTCTAATTATTCCAAATTGATCGCTTTGTCAATCTCTTTCCACTTATTCTGCTATTTGCATAATTATTAGGTTCTTTTATTATATTACCAACTAATTTATCTGTAAAGTACAATTTGAAAATATCAAAAATATTAGGAGAAATTTGTGGCCACGTAACTTTTGGAGATATTGTAAATTTTATTTGTTGAAAAACATCATCATCATTAAGTAACATTTTCCCATTCGCTTGAGTCGTCATCACGGTTTAAATTTTCCTTCTGGTTGAGTTCATCATCAGTATCACTCTCCGTTTAACAGTTTTTTTTAAGAAGTAAGTCACTATCAGAACTACTGCAATCATCACTTTCATCTTCATCTACTCCAAATTTCTCCAATTTTCTTTTTCAAACACATATAATTCACAAATAAAAAACATTGTAACTTTGTTTGTATAACATTGACTTTATTTAGTGACTATAGTTTCGACAATTTTAACTTGTCATTATCAAACTAGACTTCTTCAACATTCTGTTTCTTCGTCATATTTTATAGATAGAAAAAATAAAAATAGCATGCACACATGACTCCGTCTCTAGTTCTTTAACAGATAGTGTTCCAAAAATGACGATAACAAACTTTATTTGACCGAATGCAAAATGATGTATTTTCGCTCAATTCTCGGAGAGGAATGCTTCAGAGAGCGTCAAAAAACAATTGGCGATCGCATCTACTTGTTACATGTACAATTAAGGCCAAACCTAACAGATTTCCTAAAATATCGCGTCATGCCGGCTGTCTGGCGGCATTTGATTTTTTAAAAATATTTATAATGTCCCGAGTATGGAGGCATTGTTAAGGGTTAATAAAATAAAAAATAAAAAAACAAATGCCATAACGAAATCTAGAAAATAAGGGCAATAAAACAATGTGCCAAACGAATTACAAATTTAAAATTTTTTATACTTTCCAAGAATTAAGAGAAAAAAATAACTAATTCTATCTAGGAAATTTAGAGAAAAAATAAAACAAATTCCAAACGAATTACACATTTGAATTTCCTTCAATCCTATCTACAAAATTAACAAAAAAACAAATACCATTCAAAATATTATAACAGGTAAAAAAACAAATTCAGAAAATAGAAAAAAATCTTATCTTTGTTTTGAAAAATGAACAAATTCCATGCGAATTACATATTTTAATTTATTTTTTTCAATTCTATCCAGAAAATTAAGGGCAAAAACAAATGTCAAATGTCCATGAATTTAATTTTACTTAATTACTTATTTATTTATTTATTTACTTTCTTATAAGAGTAACATTGAAGTTTATCATTTGATTTTCCAATTTAAACCATTTGGGACTTAGTAATAAATAATTTATGCTAACTTTCGCGTTCTTGTAATCTAATCTTATTTTGTTTGTTTTTCTTGTTATATATTTTTGTAATATGTAAATGATTGCTATTTTTTGTATGAAGGAGATTTCCATAAATAAAGTAATAATAATAATAATAATGCTATTTCAGTTTTTTCCAAAAATAAAAACAAAAATAAATGCCAAAAAAAAAAAACAAAAGGTTTTTATTATTTTGTTCAAATCTTTCTAAGAATTGAGAGAAAAAAGAACAAATCCTATCTAAGAAATTTAGGAAACAAAAACATATTCCAAACGAATTACATAATGTAATTTTTTTCAATTATATCTATAAAATAAAAAAAAAAACAAATGCCACACAGGAAATAATACCTAAAATTGCAAAAAAAACAAAAACAATTTACATATTTTTTTAAATTTCATAATTGGTAATATCAATTGTATTTCGAGAATAAAAAAATGTTATCTTTATTTTGAACAAATTTCATGCGAATTATATGTTTTAATTTAATTTTTCAATTCTTTCACAAATGATTTACGAATTACATAATATAATATTTTCATTTCTTGTTCTAATTCATTTTATAAATAGAAAGCGAATGTTTTTGTAGCAAATTTATAAATAATATAAATGCAATACGAATTACACATTCTATTTTTATTTTAAATTTTATCTAGAAAATTGGAAAAAAAAAAACAAATGCTATACGAAATCATATCCAGAAAAAAATCAGAACAAAAACAAATTACATCAGCTTTTTTTAATTTAAATTGTATTATTGCTAAATTCAAATGTATTTAGAGACCAGAAAAAAATTATCTTTGTTTCGAATTTTCTAGAAATTAAGAAAAGAAAAACAAAAATGTATTTAGGTAATATACGAATTACAAGGTTATTTATTTATTATTTATTTATTTATTAGCATCTTTGTACTCCTATCTAACAAAACAACAGAAAATTTATAATATAAAATATTATTATTATTATATATTTAAAAAAAATCTTTTTAGTAATTAAGAGAGAAAACAAATATCTTAAAAATTTGCACGAAAACTATACTTTTCCTATATTCTATAAAGGAAAATCAAAAAAGATTTAGAATCCATCAACAATTAGTAATTAAAGTTATCATGTATGTATAAGGTGGGTGGGTAACCTCTAACCCACCCTCCGATCAGTGAAACATATGCGAGGGTTTTAATTAAAATTTGTTAAACGTAAATAAACATAACATTATTATAAAATTTGATAGATTATATTTCAAATAATTTTTGATGATGTTTTACTGTTTAGAAGAGAAGAAGCCGCCCACCCACCCTACATATATATATATATATATATACAAACTTAATTCCTTAATTCCTAATTAGTTTGATAATGACCAGCTGAATTGTGTCGAAACTATAGTCACTGAAATAATAAAGTGTGTGATATAAACAAAGTTTATTTTATTTTATTTAAAGTTAATTCCTAATTGCCTCGCTGTATCCAATGACATTAATTCTATCAGTAAAACATAAGCGAGGGTTTTAATTAAAAGTTGTAAAATATAAATAAACACAAAATAATTGTAATTTATAGAGATGTATTCATACAAATTTTTCAATTATTTTGGATGATGTTTTACTGATTGGAGGGTGGGATAGAGAACACCCACCCACCCTCAATATGCGTATAAACTTTAATTTCTTATCGTCTCGCTGTATCCAATGAAATTAATTACACAATTTTTTGAATAAAAAAGAAATTAAAGAGGTAAAATTTTTGAGAGAGGAAATTAATAATTTTTTTATACACGATGGGTGGGTAAACTTTAAATCTAAATTAAATACGAGTAGCCATAGAAAGTCATTTATATTAAAACTTAAATTTTAATTTTGTTTAATTTTTTATTACAAGGGTTTGATTGTTTTTAGCAGCAAAATCATAAACGATTAGCAATTAAAATTATCATGTATATGTAGGGTGGGTGGGTGGCCTCTATCCCACCCTTCAATCAGTAAAACATAAGCAAGGGTTTTAATTAAAAGTTGTAAAATATAAATAAACATAAAATAATTACAATTTTTAGAGATTTATTTATACAAATTTTTCAAATAATTTTTGATGATGTTTTACTGGTTGGAGGGTGGGATAGAGGCCACCCACCCACCCTACATATACATGATAATTTTAATTGCTAATCATTGATGATTTTGCTACTAAAAACAATCAAACCCTTTATGCAATAAAAAATAAAACAAAATCAATTTTGTTTAATTTTTTATTACAAGGGTTTGACTGTTTTTAGAAGCAAAATCATCAACGATTAGCAACTAAAGTTATCATGTATATGTAGGGTGGGTGGGTGGCCTCTATCCCACCATCCAATCAGTAAAACATAAGCGAGTGTTTTATTTAAAAGTTATAAAATATAAATAAACATAAAATAATTGCATTTTTTAGAGATTTATTCCTACAAATTTTTCAGATAATTTTTGATGATGTTTTACTGGTTGGAGGGTGGGATAGAGGCCACCCGCCCACCCTACATATACATATAAATTTCAATTACTGATCGTCTCGACGTTTGGAGTAAAATTAATTACAAAACTTTTTGAATAAAAAAGAAATTCAAAAGGTGAAATTTTTAAGTGAGGAAATTAATAAAATTTTATGTACGATGGGTGGACAACTTTTAAATCTAAATTAGATAGTATTAGCTATAGAAAATCATTTATATTTAAACTTAAATTTTGGTTTTGTTTTATTTTTTATTACATATAGAGTTTGATTGTTTTAGCAGGAAAATCATCAACGATTAGCAATTGAAATTATCATGTAAATGTAGGGTGGGTGGGTGGCCTCTATCCCACCCTTCAATCGGTAAAACATAAGCGAGGGTTTTAATTAAAAGTTATAAAATATAAATAAACATAAAATAATTGCAATTTTTAAATATTAATTCCTAAAAAAAATTCAATTAATTTTTGTTGATGTTTTACTGGTTGGAGGGTGGGATAGAGGCCACCCGCCCACCCTACATATACATATAAATTTCAAATACTGATCGTCTGGACGTTTGGAGTAAAATTAATTACAAAACTTTTTGAATAAAAAAGAAATTTAAAAGATAAAATTTTTGAGTGAGGAAATTAATAAAAATTTTATGCACGATGGGTAGGCAAACATTAAATCTAAATTAGATAAGATTAGCTATAGAAGGTCATTTATAATTAAACTTAAATTTTGATTTTGTTTTATTTTTTATTACATATAAGGTTTTATTGTTTTTTGCAGCGAATTCATCAACGATTAGTATTTAAATTTATCATGTATGTGTAGGGTGGGTGGGTGTCCTCTATCCCACCCTCCAATTAGTAAAACATAAGCGAGGGTTTTAATCAAAAGTTGTAAAATATAAATAAACATAAAATAATTGCAATTTTTAGAGATTTATTCATACAAATTTTTCAATTATTTAGGATGATGTTTTACTGGTTCGAGGGTGGGATAGAGGCCACCCGCCCACCCTACATATACATATAAATTGTAATTACTGATCGTCTCGCGGTTTGGAGTAAAATGAATTACAAAATTTTTGAAAAAAAAAAAGAAATTCAAAAGGTGAAATTTTTAAGTGAAGAAATTAATAAAATTTTATGTACGATGGGTGGGCAAACTTTAAATCTAAATTAGATAAGATTAGCTATAGAAAATCATTTATATTTAAACTTAAATTATGATATTGTTTTATTTTTTATTACATAAAGGGTTTGATTGTTTTTAGCGGGAAAATCATCAACGATTAGCAATTAAAATTTTTTATGTATATGTAGGGTGGGTGGGTGGCCTCTATCCCACCCTCCAATCAGTAAAACATAAGCGAGGGTTTTAATTAAAAGTTGTAAAATATAAATAAACATAAAATAATTGCAATTTTTAGAGATTTATTTCTACAAATGTTTCAATTAATTTTTGATGATGTTTTACTGATTGAAGGGTATGATAGAGGCCACCCACCCACCCTACATATACATATAAATTTCAAATACTGATCGTCTCGCGGTTTGGAGTAAAATTAATTACAAAACATTTTGAATAAAAAAGAAATTCAAAAGGTGAAATTTTTAAGTGAGGAAATTAATAAAATTTTATGTACGATGGGTGGGCAACTTTTAAATCTAAATTAGATAATATTAGCTATAGAAAATCATTAAAATTTAAACTTAAATTTTGATTTTGTTTTATTTTTTATTACATATAGAGTTTGATTGTTTTAGCAGGAAAATCATCAACGATTAGCAATTGAAATTATCATGTAAATGTAGGGTGGGTGGGTGGCCTCTATCCCACCCTCCAATCAGTAAAACATAAGCGAGAGTTTTAATTAAAAGTTGTAAAATATAAATAAACATAAAATAGTTGCAATTTTTAGAGATTTATTCTTACAAATTTTTCAAATAATTTTTGATGATGTTTTACTGGTTGGAGGGTGGGATAGAGGGCACTCACCCACCCTACATATACATATAAATTTTAATTACTGATCGTTTCGACGTTTGGAGTAAAATTAATTACAAAATTTTTTGAAAAAAAGAGAAATTTAAAAGGTAAAATTTTTGAGTGATGATATTAGTAAAAATTTGATGCATGCTGGGTGGGCAGATTTTAAATCTAAATTAGATAAGATTAACTATAGAAACTCATTTATATTTAAACTTAAATTTTGATTTTGTTTGATTTTTTTATTACATATAGGGTTTGATTGTTTTTAGCAGGAAAATCACAAACGATTAACAATTAAAATTATCATGTATATGTAGGGTGGGTGGGTGGCCTCTATTCCACCCTCAAATCAGTAAAACATAAGCGAGGGTTAATTAAAAGTTGTAAAATATAAATAAACAGAAAATAATTGCAATTTTTAGAGATTTATTCTTACAAATTTTTCAAATAATTTTTGGTGATGTTTTACTGATTGGAGAGTGGGATAGAGGCCACCCACCCACCCTACATATACAATAAAATTTTAATTACAAACACGGTTTATGCATTTTTTTAAAACTAAAACAGTGTTGCAATTAAAGCTCTTTTATATATGTAGGGTGGGTGGGTGGCATCTATCCCACCCTCAAATCAGTAAAACATATGCACCTATTATACAGAAGTGTAATTATTTAATAAATAAAGAGCCATTTCTTTGTTTGTCTAATTTTTGTGACTATACTTTTGGTAACTTTAACTTACCATAATCAAAAATTAATTGTTATATTTATTATACATACTTATTTATTATTTACTAAGGCAATGTATTATTTTTTATTTAAGCGTACTTTTGACATACAACAATAAACGTTAAACAATTATTAATATTTAATTTTAAAAAAAACATTGCTAAAATAAATCCATTGTAATATTAAACATTTATTAGCTTAACCTACCACAGTTAAGGTTATAAATGTTTAATGTTACAATGGATTTATTTTAGCAATGTTTTTTTTAAAATTAAATATTAATAATTGCTGTGTCTTGTAACTATAATCAATATCGATGTTTTGATTTAAGCAAAAAACAAAAGCAATAATAATTCTATGAGTAGAAATAATATACGACTAATTACGATTTTGTTATTATTTCGAGCACGGCGAACTGACAATGTTGCTCCTCCACGAGACAACACTTTGTCATGCAGATTGGATTACGAAATAATCGTATTCACGGCGTGTACACGATGCATAATCAACCGGAGCATCTTCTCGGGCGGAATCGCGGGTCGCCATGGCAACACATTTCACATTTTCATCATTGCATCAATGCATTATTTTGAAATGCTTGTGTGGGCGTTGTTAGATATTTTTTTTGTGTATAAATTCTTTTTGGCGCAGCGCTAAAATTATGAGTGCGAGGGTCACTTCCGCTTCTAATTTAAGGCGCTCAATTGGAATGATCATGACCACCCGCTCCCAAATTCGCCGTGTGCCCAACCCAAGGGCGTCGCGAGCGCGCAATAGAAATACATAGGAGAAAACTCACCATAATCCACGGCGGTCGCCCTTAAAATCAGAGGGGATGAGCGTCTGGCCGACCTCCACGATCGGCTTCTTGAAGATCTCGTTCAGATTGAAGCGAAACTCCATCACGATTTCCGTGCGAAATACCCGAAAAAACTAACGACGAACTGAAAGGGGGAAAAAACAGCACTGATCACCCGCGATTGTGTTTCACTGGCCCGGCATATAAATAAATAAATGAAGAGGTAGAAACGCGCACTTTTAATGGGGCTGAATTTGCGTGTGGTGTACGTTGAACGAGTTAGAAACGTGCGGCGCCGCTAAGCGTCCGGCTGTTTTGACAGAACGGTGTGTTTTGTTGTTTGGCGTTCGAATCCGTTTTGTTTTATAAAAGGAAAGGAGCGATGCGAGACGGCGGTGGCGGTGGGTCGCGGGCCAGTGGCGTAACCGGCGGGGATTACGCGCCCGGGGCGCACGCGTCCCGCTCAATTTCCTCACCTATATGATAATATCGCTTTCGAAATAATAATGATAATAATAAGCATTAATTAATAGCGGCCGGCCTACTAATTACCGCCATTAAAAAAATTTAATTCAACTGTTTCACCGTGTCATTCATTATTCTTTTATTCTTCAAATCATGAATTATTGATGTAAACGCGAATTAAATAAAACTTTCGACGGCGGGGATTTTTTGCGTATTATATTGGATTGCTTGCAATTTAAAATGCTGCCATTATTTCTCTAACCCAAATATACAGGGTGACTGACGAAAAACCTTTGGTGCTGTATCTCGCTTATTTTTTATCCGATTTTAATAAATAAAACATCAAATTAAATGATTTTTAAAAGAACTGTACTGATATTTTTTCTTGCATCCAGTTTTTGACAAAATACGATCAACATTTTTTTTTTTAAATTGCACTGTATATATATTTTTATTGATTCGCAAGGAGATTTTCTTTCTGAATATAAAATTGTAGACAAATTTATCCATACATCAAACTTAAGTCGAGAAATTGAGGATTAAAAAAATAAATAAAAAGTCAAGTATCCATTGTAAACAATATACAGACCCTATTTTAAATGTCAAAAGTGACAGTGACAGCCATTGATACAATACTGCAACGATTTTTAATTATTTCATAATTAAAATGTTGCAATATTTCAAACACTGTACTAGAATTTTGCGCTTCTACAGAAATCGTTTTTCAGTTTTTGAAATCTTGCAACATTTTTATTATGAAATTATTAAAAATCATTGCAGTATTGTACCAATGACTGACACTGTCACTTTTGACATTTGGAATAGGCTCTGTATATTTTTTACTATGGGTATTTGATTTTTAATTTTTTTTTAATCCTCAATTTCTCGACTTTTTTTGATGAATGGATAAAATCGTTTACAAATTTAGATTCAGAAAAAAATCTCCTTGCGGATCAGTACAAAATATATATACAGTGCAATTTGAAAAAAAATGTTGATCGTATTTTGTCAAAAACTGGATGCGAGAAAAAAATAACAGTTCAGATCCTATTAAAGTCTTTTAAAAATGGTTTAATTTAATGTTTTATTTATTAAAATCGGATAAAAAATAAGCGAGATACAGCACCAAAGGTTTTTCGTCAGTAACCCTGTATACAACATTTTTTTATTTTATCAAAGATAAATATATTTTATGTAAACTCAAACATTTTTAAGCCATTTCTGCGATTCGTGTGACTTTTAGAATTTTCCAAACTGCGAGTTGCAATTTTCGTTTTTTGTAACTTCATGTTTGCAGTGTTGTCATTTAATTTTTAGCCAAAATACGTACACTATTTTTATATTTCATCAAAAATATATAAATTCTAAGTACTTTGAGGAATTTTGGAGCAATTTTTACTGAGGGTATAATTTTTAGAATTTCTCAAACAGCGAATTGCATATTTCGGTTTTCGCAACTTTCAGTTTAAAGAGCTGCCATGGGTTTTCTAGCCAAAATATGTGCAATATGTTCTTGAATCTTCTCGGCATTCAATTCGTAGTACATTTTTAATTTTTAAAAATATAAAACTTTTTTATACTTTTACTTTTAATCGAAACTAGTTTAATAAAAAGTGGTCCAAAAAAGTTTTTCTTCATTTAAAAAAAAATACAATGTTTATAATTAATTTTTTACAATAAAATAGTTTAGTATGTTTTACTAATTTAATAGTGGGATAGGTGCCACCCACCCACCCTACATATGCAACTAAACATTAATTACAAACACTGTTTTTGTATTAATATCATTAAAATAAAAACCGATTTCGTAATTAAAGTTTTTTATATACATGTAGGGTGGGTGGGTGGCCTCTATCCCACCCTCCAAACAGTTAAATATACGTACCTATTTTATCAAAACAATATTTATTTCATTAAGAGTTTTAATTTAGTGTTTCCATGGTTATCAACAACTTTCTAAATATGTTATAAAATTTAAGAATCAAATGATATTTTGAAAAAAATGTTTTATAATTGAATGTTTTCAGTAATATAGTTGATTATGTTTTACTGATTGGTGGGTGGGATAGGTACCTATCCACCCTACATATGCAATTAAATTTTAGTTACAAATACTGTTTTGTATTAATTTCCTTAAAATTACAACATAGTTTGTAATAAGTGTCTTTTTGTAAATGTCCCAATCACCAATCAGGAAAACATACTTAACTATTCTATTGAAAGATTATTTATTTCTTTAACAAAGTTTAAACATTGAAGTATTTATAAGTAAGTATTTATTAGTAAAATATTTTTACATATAGTATATTAAAATATTCTACTGAAAGAATAATAAATTATTAAAAATTTCTAAATATTGATGTATTTATAAGCAATTATTCCTTTCGTGAAATAGTTTTGTGTATTGTATTTATTAAAGGGTGGATGTTTTATTGGCTAAGAGATTCTTTTAAAATTATTATGATATAAATTTAAATAAAACCAAAAATGATATAAACTCAAAAAAAAATAAACGTCAAGAAGAAAGTTTTACATGATATTGTATTTTTAATTAATTATTCTTTTAGTAAAATAGTTAATTATGTTTTACTGATTGGAGGGTGGATTAGAGATGAAAGAATAATTTATCATTTAACAATGTTTTAATTTAGTGTATTTTTATCTATTAACAACTATCTAATTATTATATAAACTGGAGAAATTAAAATTAAACTTAAGTTTAATATTTATTAGTAAAATATTAGTAAAGTCGCTGAGTATGTTTTACTTATTGGAGGGTGGGATAGGTGCCACCCACCCACCCCACATATGCAATTAAACTTTAATCACAAACACTCTTTTTATTTATTAATTTCCTTCAAATATAAAGCAGTGTTTGTAATAAAAGTTATTTTGCATATGTAGGGTGGGCGGGTGGCACCTATCCCACCCTCTAATCAGTAAAATATACTTAACTATTCTATTGAAAAAATCATTACATCTTTAACAAAGATTAAACATTGATATATTTATAAGTAAGTATTCTTTTAGTAAAATATTTTTATGTATTTTATTTATTAAAGGGTAGATGTTACGTGGACTGTTAACAACGTTTTAATTATTATGATATACACTGATAAAAAAGCTAAAATTTAGATCAAGGAGAAAGTATTGCCATTAAACTTTCAAAATAATGTGTTTATAATTAATTACTTCTTCAGTAAAATAGTTGATTGTGTTTTCTGATTGGAGGGTGGGTTAGAGGCCACCCACCCACCCTACATATACAATTTTTTTTAATTGCAAACACTGTTCTTGTTTTATTTTTCTCAAAACTAAAACAGTGTTTGTAATTGAATATTTTGTATATGTAGGGTGGGTGGGTGGCCTGTAATCCACCCACTAATCAATAATTCATACGCATCTGTTCTATTGAAAGAAAAATTATTCATTTAACAAAGTTTTAATTTAATGCCTCATTAGCCATCAACAACAATGTGGACAAAATTAAAAAATAACATAAAAGAGAGTGTTAACAATTAAAATTAAGTTAAAATGTACTTATAATTAAATATTTCTTAATAAAATCGTTGAGTATGTTTTACTGATTGGAGGATGGGATAGGTGCCACCCACCCACCCTACATATGCAATAAAACTTTAATTATAACACTGGTTTTGTATTATTTTCATTAAAATTAAAATAGTGTTTGTAATAGAACTTATTTTTATATATTTAGGGTGGGTGGGTGGCATCTATCACACCCTCCAATTCGTAAAACATACGTACCTATTCTATCAAAAGAATAATTTCTCTAGCAGTTTTAATTTAGTGTTTTCTTAGCTATTAACAACTCTCTAATTATTATGGAATAAAATTTAAGAACCAAACAATATTTTGAAAAGTATATTTTGTAATTAAATTTCGTCAGTAATTTAGTTGAGTATGTTTTCCTCATTGGAGGGTGGGATAGGTGCCACCCACACACCCTTCATATATAATAAAATTTTAATTACAAACACTGTTTTTGTATTAATTTCCTTTACATTACAACAGCGTTTGTAATAAAAGTCTTTTTGTATATGTAGGGTGGTTTATTGGTTATTTGCAGGCGTTAACTAATTTTTGCGTGGTTTTGTAGTTGATTATGAACAATCATTTGTGAAAATATCGACGTATACACTTGATCATTCAAAATATTTGCATTAAACTGAAGAAGACATAGTGTGTCGAAACAATTGTCGCGAACAGCAAAATAAATATTTGAAAGTGTTATCGTATTTCATTTACAAAAATTTACCAAAGTGATTGAGATTTTGAACTTACCCTTTGAAGCTATTGATTCTGTAGTAGTCCATTATGACAACGTGTTAATTTTGAGCGACTTCAATTTTCCTGAATATATTGACTCACTTTACTCATCAAATGTATCGACAACCATTAACAATTTCATGGATTATCACGATTTGATAAAAATTAATAATATTCCAAATGCTCTTGATAGGTTTTTTGAATTAGTTATACTATCATGTAAATTTAAATACCAACTTCAACGGCACCTCGAATCACTTGTATCTGAGGATCCTCATCATCCTGCTTTGAATATTTCTGTCGAATTAAGCACTTTAAAAAGTTTTGAGGATCTAATGAATATAAATATAACTTTAAAAAAGCTGACCTTCTTACTAATTTTTATATAGATCTGTCAAACATCAACTCAATTGATTTGTAAAACTTAAAATGTGTAAATGATGCTTGCAATTTTCTGAATACACAGCTTTACGCCATTTTTGATAAAAATGTGCCAAACTATAGATTATCAAAAATAAATAAAAACCTGTTTGATAATTTATTAAGACGTGAAGTTAAGATAAAAGACAAATTAAGATTTAAATTCTTGCGAAATAATAATGAAACTAATAAAACCACCTATGAAAATGCAAGAAGAGTGCTCAAGAATTTAGTTAATAGTAAACGGAATGCATTTGTACAAGGCGCAGAAAATAATATAAAAAAGAATCCTGATGCATTTTTGAACTACATATATTCATGCAATTAAAAATACAATACGAATTCTTGGAAATATCACATATTAAGACCAATTTTTATCGAATCCAACAGATATCGTCAATGCATTCGCAACCCATTTCAATTCTAATCACTTTGGTAAATTTTCGTAAATGAAATACGATATTTAATTTACGAAAATTTACCAAAGTGATTAGAATATGAACTTTCAACAACTAACAGCCTCAACTATTCAGTCATTTCAATTCTGTTTATAAAGATAATGCTGTTAGCATGTTCTGATACAATTGAAGAATATGAAAGCCTCCTTAACTTCTGGTTTGGATAAAAAACTTTCTTTTGTATTAAAAGATTCCGGCCACATTTTATATAAACCGTTAACTTTGATATATAATTTGATTCTTAAGACTGGTGGGTTCCCTTCGTCATGGAAAAAGGTGAAAATTGTACCTGTTTTTAAGAATGATGATAGAAATCAACCTCGTAAATAATTTTTCTAAAGTCTTTGAATGTATAATAACTAAATACATTTATTTTAACGTTTGTCACAAACCGTGTTGCTTTTAGTCTAAAGCAACACGGTTTCATATCAGGTCGTTCTACAACAAAAAATTTGCTACATTTTACAGAAGACATTTCATATGTATTAGAAAATAGGTAATTTAAATTTTTTGTATATGTAAGCTGGATGTGCGCCCCCTAACCCCCCCCCCCCCCCAATCAGAAAAACATACACAGGTATATTATCAACCAATAAAATTATGCCATCAATAGTTTTATTTATTTTTTTTAAATTTCACTCAAACTTCACGAACACAAAAACTGTTAGAGATTTTTAGCTGAAGGTTCCATTTATTTTCAGAAAATCTGAATAGATTTTAATTTTAGTAGATAAACGTCTTGATTTTTGGGATTAAAATTAATTTTAAGTAGTGGCTTTGTAGTTTATTCAAGAAGTGATTATAGAGGCTTTTACCTCGTGATACAATTTGATAATTCAAAATAAAGAAACTACGTTTTTAGTGTTTCTTTTTTTAAAAAGTTATATCATAAAGGTTATTTGTTTTATTTTCAATTATTCAAGTATCATCTTGGTATTTTTTTTTCAATTAACGATCATATTCTTAAAGAAAACTTTAAATTAACATTCTTTATAGTATAATATTATATTAATATAATTAAAAAAAAACAAAAATTATTACTTAAATTTAAAAACTGCCATTATATATTTCAGCAATAATTTTATCATAAAATTATTTAAAAGTTTCTTTTAGTTTTTCAGTCCTCAAATTTTAGATTATAATATTATCCAAAAAACAAAAAATATGCCATTTAAAGTCTACCAAGCATATTTATTTCATGAATATCAAAAAAAAATTCTTTTAGCAAATTACGCCCTAATCCAACAAGATTTATTCTTAAAATTCTAGAATTTTATTCCTTAATTATCAGAGTAAAATATCTATAAAACCAAGAATACATTATTTACAGTTTTCAAATTTAACTTATCAAGTTATCCATTTTTAATAAAAAAAACAAATTGAATAAGTATTTTTTTAATGTTACAATTTTATTCTCACTTATGTTATATCCTAAATATTAGCTATTAAAAATTAAACACAAAGTTAATAATTATACCAGAATTTTCACTCATACTTCATATAGACATAAAAAATGCAATTCTGGCATATTTTTAAGGTCATGACCAAATGCTACAGTTTTTTTTTTATTTAAAACTATTCTTTCTTCACATTTGATTACGAATTACCCAACAAATTTCAAATAAATCTTGTTAATTTAAAAACTCAATTCACATTTTTATAACTCTTAAACAATTCCGTTAAGAGAGTTAATTCAAATTTTAATGAGATACAAAATGACCTAGCAAACCAAATAAATAATTCAACATTCAAGTTATTATATTTACAGAAAGAAATACGTTCAAACTAGTGTTGCTTTGATAGCCTTGCTATTTTGTAACAAGCAAATTACTTTTGTATCATTCAATGTCTGTCGAAGTATTAGCTAGAGAAGTAGTTGTTTCAAAAGTGGTTTGTTCTTGTAGTCTTAATAAGATTCATTTGTTGTAGATTTTACGAAATATTTTCGTGTTTTTTCTAATTATTAGTTATTTTTTTTCTGACGTAAAGGATTTATATTTTTATTAATTCCATAAAACTTGATAATTATTCATTTATATCATATATCATCTGTAATCATCATTGTTTTTTCCAAAACTGTTTTTTTAAACCAAAATTTCAATTGTTTTTTGGCACAATAATTATGATTTATTTTAAATTGTTTTTATTCAATTGCATTAATTAAAAAAAAATGTTTTTGGAAAGTTTTCAACTTAATTTTACATTTTGTTTTGTTTTCTGTGACTTTTTAACTATTTTTAGTAAAATTCAAAATTCAAATAAATGCAATTAACAAAATAAAGTTAAATAAAATTATAAAAATAATGAAATGATATCATAAATTGATTTATTATCAATCAATCAATTTTAGTTGATGTATTATGCTTAATCACTATTCAACAATAGAAATAAATAATTCAATTAAGAATATGATTTGTGTAAATAATAAATATATCCAGTTCTTCATTGTAAATTAAATAAAATCAATTTTTTTAATTGTTTTCATTAGTGTTTCACGGGTTTGATATTAATTCCTCATTAGCGTGTGCATGTTTATTAAAAAAAAGAGCAAAACACCGCCAGTCAGTCGTTTTTTTTTCTTGTATCCATCTAATGACGTTTCGTTTGTATGGCTGTGAGAAAGGCGAGAGGACTTCGTGTATGGCAAGGTGAACGATTCTTCCTGTGGCAGTGGTTACCCATGTGTGATGGTAAGGAACGCGCATGACCGCCGTGCCCCAAACCATCACAACAATCAATAGACACTGTACATAGGCGTAGAAAACATTTGGCTTTCTATTACTACTAAAAATGTTTAACAAAATTAAAATAACTCATTCAATATACATTAAAAATCGATTAATGACAAACAAAAAAAAAGATGATGTCATATGAGGAAAAACTTATGACTTAATTAAAACAATAACTAATGAAAATTTATAATAATAGTGATACAAATTAAAAAAATATACAAACAAAATCAAGTTTTTAATTAACCTTCTAATCAAAATGTATAAAACAAACAATTGTAATTTATCATGTAATAAAATTTTTTGAGATACTTTAATTTTTAAGTTAATTTCATGTTTGAAAAATTCCAACTCTATAACTACAAAAAACCTACTCCAGTTCTCTATTTTCTGTAATCATTTGGTTTCTTCTTCTAATTTTTTTTTAACACAAACATGTCTTTTATATAATTTCAATTATTTTTAATGGAATTTCAAGAACATTCTATAAATCTGAAAACGATTTTGCTGAGAAAAAACTACAATATTTGTAGATTAAGCCAAAACAAATAATATGGTTTATTTTTCAGAAATAATAGGAACTATACAAAATAAAAAAATTTAAAGAATCGATTAAAATCCTTAAGGAAAAGTGTCATCTGTCAATTTTTATTAATCAAATGCCTTTCCTTAAATGTCAACAACTATGGAAATAAGAAATAATTAAGTAAATAAATGAATCCATCAATATTTACCTATTATCTGTCAACTGTCAAAAAATCATCTGTTTATTGGTATAGTGGTTTACTTATAGTAAATATAAAATAAATAAATAAGTTTGTTAATTCTAAAATGTTATTTATCAACTCGTGAAGAAAATAACCTCATTTTTCAATTGTTGTCCATCATATGTCAAAAATCACTTATTATCAGTTTATTTTCAATTGTCAAGTGTCATCCGTTAAAAGTCAACAACTATGGCAATATTAAAATAAATAAATAAGGCATTTTTCAATTGTTATCTGTTAACTGACAAAAATATCATTTTATTAGCCAAGAGTCAGCAGCTACAGTAATTTTAGTAAATGTTATTAAACAATTAAAAACGCAATTTAACTGTCATTTGTCATAAGTTATTACCTAACATCTGTCGGCTGTCATATGTTATCTATCAACATTCATTTGTCACATGTTGTATGTCAACAGCTACAATAATATTAGTAGAGGTTATAAATTAATTAAAAACGTATTTTTAACTTTAATTTTCTAAATAATTTTTTTCCCATTTTTTTCTCAGTTTCTAGAAAGAATTGAAAATTTTCTTTTTTCAAAACAAAGGAAACATTTTGTTCTTTTCTCCGAGTAACTCTCATCTATCGAAAGTTATCTACTGTTTTCGTTGTTAAATAGTTAAGTCATTATTTATTTTGTAGATTTTATTATTTATTTTGTAATTATTATTACTGACGTCATTATTTTGTTTCGTTTGTAGTTTTTTTTTAAATACATATTATTAATTTTTAATCATCTTTCTTTAACTGTCAAAAATTATATTTTTGCTGCCAACTTTCATATTTCAGCTGCTCTCTATTATCTGCCAAATTTTATTTTTCAATTGTCTACTGTTAAAAAAAACATCTGTTATGTGTCAACTCTCATCTGTTAAAAGTTAACAACTAGAACAACAATGAAATTTAAAAAAAATGTTAATAATTAATTAAGTTTAAATGATTAGTTCATTTTTTACAACGAACTAAAGAATTTTAATATATTTTATTATTCGAAAAATTCGTTATCTGTCAAGTAACAAAAATGTATCTATAAACTATCAATTTTTATTTTATCTACAGTTGTCAATTGTATAGAACATAAATAAACCTGCCATTTTTTTACTGTTACCTGTCAAATGTCAAAAAATTATTTGTATCTGTCAATTTTCATGTATCAAAAGTCAACTATTATTGCAATAAAAAATAAATCTGTAATTTCTCAATTGTTTATTTGTTAACTGTCGGTAATCATTTGTTATATGCCAACTGTCAATAATTATTTGACATTTATTTGTCAAATGTCATCAATTGTAGAAATAAAAAATTAAAAAATAAAACTGTCATTTCTCATCTGTTAAAAATCACCTGCTATATGTCAACTTTTATTTATCTAGTGGCATCTGTCAGAAATCAATAAATATAGGAATAATAAAATTAATTAATTAAGTTGTAATATCTCAAATATTATCTGTCTATCCTGAGGATTTCTTTTAGCGAATTTCACTTTTTCCAATGTTTCAACTATTTTGAAAATAAATCTGAAAAAGAAATTATCAGAATATCGATTGTTTTATTTATTTATTTATAGTTGAAAGTCAAACTTACTAAAAACTGGGGTGCACTTACCCCACTCCACCTTAACTGCAAGTAAAAGTGTTTATTTCGTCAGAACTGTGTTTTAGTAAGATTCATGTTTTTTTTTTGAAATATTTTGAAAATTTTTACCTTTTTTGTTAGAAAGTCTATGTTTAAACATGTTTTAATCTTTTTATAGCATTTTTTTTAATAATCTCTTCAGTTGGTATTTTTTTAATATTTATTTTAGAGGGAACTTTTATTTTGTACAATTTGAATATTTGAATATATGAATATTTGAAGAAGTAAATAAAACTGAAATAGAAAGTGATACATTTTTTAAATTTATATTTATATGTACATCACTAAATAAAACTGTTATTTAAAGAAGAAATATAATAAACTAATTATAAATTCTTTACGGTACTAGTTTAAATATAATGTATTGCTAAAATCTTTTTAATTTATTTTAGTAAACGCAATTTTAATTTACAATTAAATGCGAAATCGATTATTTTGAATCGTACGCCATCTATTGCTCGATAGATGAACTCCGTGTATATTTAACGAACATTCCTGTACTTGATGGAATGTATAGTTGGTCATACTTACGATAGATGTCTGTATAATAAGTTGCATATGTTAAAATATTGGATTTTAGAAAAACTTGAATTCTTAATATAATAGGTATTAAGTTTATATGGAATTACCATAACAAACAAGTTTTTTTTTTAGTAGGAAACATCTATTTCAACAAATTAATTTGTACGCTGTGCAAGAATGTTGCAATATTTTAATTTGTTTCCATTAAAACTCTATCGTACGCATTAATACAAATAAAAACACTGTTCCTCCTTACTTTACTTAATTATTTCTAATAATGAGTAGTTTTTGTTTCGAAATGCATATCTAACGTTGCAGAAAATTAAAGTTCTATGACATAAATTAAAAGGCTAATAATTTTATTTATATTTTCACCAATATAGTGATTTTTGTTGTGGCAATAAACATTTATAAAAGTTTGATGTACAAAATATCAAATTAATTACTTTCTTGTTATATGCTAAAAATTTTACAAATTTTACTGGCTTATGTTTTACTTATTAGAGGGTGGGATAGTGGATAATAATATGTATATGTAGGGTGGGTGGGTGGCCTCTATTCCACCATCCAATCAGTAAAACATACGCCAGAGTTTTGCTGTAGTAATAATCATTTATAAAAGTTTGATGTACAAATAATCAAATTAATTACTTTCTTGTTATGTGCTAAAAAAATTCAAACAACTCTGGCTTATGTTTTACTGATTGGAGGGTGGGATAGGGGCCACCCACCCACCCTACATATACATATTATTTTCAATCACTGATCACCTTTTAGTGAGCAAAAGTACACCTTATAAAATTGTTGAAGTGGACCTGAAAATTAATTATAACTTTTTACTTTAGCTTAAAGACATTTAAATAAAATAGAGTGTGGATATAAAACTTAAATTAACATTACAATAACTGATTAAATAATACATCTCCATCATAATTTTATTATAATTTATAAGTATTTATTAAGACATAACTTTTCTCTAATCAATATTTCTTTTCATCATTGAAAATATAAGTTTTATTGCAATATTCAATTCTATTACTAAAAAATATAATAAGCACTGTGTGCTTAAATAAAATTCACCTTTATAATACCATAATAAACCACCCACCCACTAATTTTAAATTTCCTTGACATAAATTAAACGGAAATTTATTTTTATTTTTTTTTAAATTTACACCATCATATTTAATTTTGGTTTCCCTGCAAACCAAGAGATGATCAATGATTGAAAATAATATGTATATGTAGGGTGGTTGGGTGGCCTCTATCCCACCCTCCAATCAGTAAAACATACGCCAGGGTTTTGTTGTAGTAATAAACATTTATAAAAGTTTGATGTACAAATTATCAAATTAATTATTTTCTTGTTATGTACTTAAATTTTTCCAAATAATCCTGGCTTATGTTTTACTGATTGGAGGGTGGGATAGGTGCCACCCACCCACCCTACATATGCATATTATTTTCAATCAGTGATCTCCTTTTAGTTTGCAAAAGTTCACATTATAAAATTGAAAATTTTATAAAACGTATCCCGAAATCAAGGGAAAAATAAGCATCTAAGTGCTAAAAAATAAGTATCCAATGCTTGGCCGTTTGGGACAGCGGAGGAGAGGAGACATGGGTCTGAATGGAAGAACATTTAATGCAAGTGAATTCCGCTCTTCAGCATGCTGACAAAATTTGTATTTTTTACATGTGTATACTTTTTTGTTCCAATTTGTATTAATATTTTATAAAAGCATGTATGATAAAGACAAATATAATATAATAATATAATATAATATAATATAATATAATATAATATAATATAATATAATATAATATAATATAATATAATATAATATAATATAATATAATATAATATAATATAATATAATATAATATAATATAATATAATATAATATAATATAATATAATATAATATAATATAATATAATATAATATTGTTGAAGTGAACAACAAAAAATAATTGCAACTTATTTACTTTAGTTCAAAAACATTTAAGTATAATAAAGTTTGGATGTAAAACTTAACTTAACATTACATTATTTGTTTGAGTAAAACATCTCCACCTTAAATTTTATTATAGTTTACAGGTATTTAAGACATGAATTTCTTTAGGTAATACTTTTTTTTATCATCAATAAAAATATAAGTTTTATTTTAATATTCAATTCTATTACTAAAAAAATGTAATAAGAACTGGATTTTACAATATATTTAACTTTTATAATACCATTAAGAACCACCCATCCACTAAAAATAACGGTCTATAACATACATTAAAAGGCTAATATTTTTTTTTTAAAATTTACACCAAAGTATTTAATTTTTGTTTCCTGCAAACTAGGAAAATAATCAGTGATTAAAAGTATTATGTATATGTAGGGTGGGTGGCCTCTATTCCACCCTCCAGTCAGTAAAACATACACCAGGGTTTTGATCTAGTAGTAAATATTTATAAAAGTTTGATTTACAAATTATCAAATTATTTACTTTCTTCTTATGTGCTAATAATTTTCCACAAAATCAGGTTTATGTTTTACTGATTGGAGGGTGGGATAGGCGCCACCCACCCACCCTACATATGCATATTATTTTCATCACTGATCACCTTTTAGTTTGCAAAAGTAACACATTATAAAATTGTTGAAGTGGACAACAAAAATTAATTGCAATTTATTACTTTAGTTCAAAAACATTTAAGTATAATAAAGTTTGGATGTAAAACTTAACTTAACATTACATTATTTGATTAAGTAATACATCCCCACTTTAAATTTTATTTTAGTTTACAGGTATTGATTAAGAAATAAAATTCCTTTAGTTAATATTTTTTTATCATCATTGAAAATATAAGTTTTATTTCAATATTCAATTCTATTACTAAAAAATATAATAAGCACTGTATTCTTAAATAAAATTCATCTTTATAATACCATTATAAACCACCCACCTACTAATTTAAATTTCTTTGACATAAATTAAACGCCAAATTATTATTTTTTTAATTTACATCATCATATTTAATTTTGGTTTCCCTTCAAACCAAGAGATGATCAGTGATTGAAAATTTATGTATATGTAGGTTAGGTGGGTGGCCTCTATCCCACCCTACAATCAGTAAAACATACACCAGGTTTTTGCTATAGTAATTAATATTTATAAAAGCTTGATGTACAATTTATTAAATGAATTACTTTCTTGTTATATGCTAAAAGTTTACAAAAAACGTGGCTTATGTTTTACTGATTGGAGGGTGGGATAGTGGACACCCACCCACCTTACATATACATATTATTTTCAATCACTGATCACCTTTTAGTTTGCTAAAGTACACTTTATAAAATTGTTGAAGTGAACCAAAAAATTAAATATATTTTATTACTTTAGTTCAAAAACATTTAAATAGAATAGAGCTTCGATGTAAAACTTAAATCAACATTACATTAACTGAATGAGTAATACATCCCCAACCAAAATTTTATTATAGTTTACAGAAATTTATCAAGACAGAAATTTCCTCTAGTCAATATTTTTTTTATCATCTTTGAAAATATAAGATTTATTCCAATATTCAATTCTATTACTAAAAAATATAATAAGCACTGTGTGCTTAAATAAAATTCACCTTTATAATACCATAATAAACCACCCACCCACTAATTTTAAATTTCCTTGACATAAATTAAACGGAAATTTATTTTTTTTAATTTACACCATCATATTTAATTTTGGTTTCCCTGCAGACCAGGAGATGATCAGTGATCGAAAGTAATATGTATATGTAGGGTGGGTGGGTGGCCTCTATCCTACCCTGCAATCAGTTAAACATACCCCAGAGTTTTGCTGTAGTAATAAACATTTATAAAAGTACAAATTATCAAATTAATTACTTTCTGGTTATGTGTTAAAAAATTTTCAAATAACTCTGGCTTATGTTTTACTGATTGGAGGGTGAAATAGGTGCCACCCACCCACCCTACATATACATATTATTTTCAATCACTGATCACCTTTTATTTTTCAAAACACAGATTATAAAATTGTTGAAGGAGCCCAGAAAATTAAATATAATTTATTGGTTTAGATCAAAAATATTTAAGTAGAATAGAGTTTGGATGTAAAACTGAACTTAACATTGCATTAACTGATTGAGTAATACATCCCCACTTTAAATTTTATTTTACTTTACAGGTATTGATTAAGACACAAAATTCCTTTAGTTATTATTTTTTTATCTTCATTGAAAATATAACTTTTGTTTCAATATTTAATTCTATTACTAAAAAAGTATAGTAAGCATGGATTTTTAAATATAATTCACCTATAAAATACTTTAATAAACCACCCATTTACTAAATTTAAGTTTAAATAACATAAATTAATTGGCTAATAAATATTTTTTTACTTACACCAACGCATTTAATTTGTGTTTCCCTGGAAACCAGGAGACGATCAGTGAATAAAAATAATATGCATATGTAGGGTGGGTGGGGGTCCACTATACCACCCTCCAAACAGTAAAACATATGCCAGAGTTTTGCTGTAGTAATAAATATTTATAAAACTTGATGTACAAATGATCAAATTAATAACTTTCTTGTTATTTGCTAAACATTTTTCAAACAACTCTGGCTTATGTTTTACTGATTGGAGGTTGGGATAGTGGCCACCCACCCACCCTACATATACATATTATTTTCCATCACTGATCACCTTTTAGTTTGCAAAAGCACACATTATAAAATTGTTGAAGTGGACAACAAAAATTAATTACAATTTATTACTTTAGTTCAAAAACATTTAAGTATAATAAAGTTTGGATGTAACACTTAACTTAACATTACATTATTTGATTGAGTAATACATCCCTACCGTAAATTTTATTATAGTTTACAGGTATTCAAGCCATTAATTTCTTTAGGCAATATTTTTCTATCATCATTGAAAATATAAGTTTTATTTTACTATTTAAAACTAGTACTAAAAAATTATGATAAGCACTAGATTCCGAAATATAATTCTCTTTTTTAATACCATAATAAACCACCCACCCATTAAATCTAAGTTTAAATGATATAAATTAAAAGGTTAATAAATATTTTTTAAATTTACATCAACGTATTTAATTTTCATTTCCCTGCAAACCAGGAGACGATCAGTGATTGAAAGTAATATGTATATGTAGGGTGGGTGGGTGGCCTCTATCCCACCCTCTAATCAGTAAAACATAAGCCAGAGTTTTGCTGTTGTAATATATATGTATAAAAGTTTGATGTACATTACATTAATTACTTTTTTTTATGTGCTAAAAAATTTCCAGAAAACCTGGTTTATGTTTTACTGGTTGGAGGGTGGAATAGGTGCCACCCACCCACCCTACATATGCATATTATTTTCAATCACTGACCACCTTTTAGTTTGCAAAAGTACACATTATAAAATTGTTGAAGTGGACCTGGAAATTAAATATAATTGATTACTTCAGCTTAAAATATTTAAGTAAAATGGAATTTGAATGCAAAACATAACTTAAGATTACATTATCTGATTGAGTAATACATCCCCACCTTAAATTTGATTATAGTTTACAGGTATTTGAGACTATAATTTCTTTAGGTAATATTTTTTTATCATCATTGAAAATATAAGTTTTATTTTGATATTTAAAAATAGGGCTAAAAAATTATGGTAACCACTGGATTCCGAAATATAATTCACTATTATAATACCATAATAAACCACCCATCCACTAAATTTAAATTTCCATGACATAAATTAAAAGGCTAATAAATATTTTTTTTATTGACACCAACGTATTTAATTTTCGTTTCCCTGCAAACCAGGAGACGATCAGTGATTGAACATAGTATGTATATGTAGAGTGGGTGGGGGGCCTCTATCCCACCCTCTAATCAGTAAAACATAAGCCAGAGTTTTGCTGTTGTAATAAACATTTATAAAACTTTGTTGTACAAATTACCAAATTAATTACTTTCTTGTTATGTCTTATAATTTTTCTGAATAACCCTGGATTATGTTTTACGGATTGAATGGTGGGATAGGCGCCACCCACCCACCCTACATATGCATATTATTTTCATCACTGATCACCTTTTAGTTTGCAAAAGTACACATTATAAAATTGTTGAAGTGGACAACAAAAATTAATTGCAATTTATTACTTTAGTTCAAAAACATTTAAGTATAATAAAGTTTGGATGTAAAACTTAACTTAATATTACATTATTTGATTAGTAGTACATCACCACCTTAAATTTTATTATAGTTTATAGGTAATTCTGAAGACATACTTTTTTAAGGTAATATTTTTTCATCATCATTGAAAATATGTTTTATTTTAATATTTAATTCTATTACTAAAAATATATAATAAGCACTAGATTCGGAATCATAATTCATCTTTAAAATACCATAATAAACCACCCATCAACTTAATTAAAATTTCTATGACATAAACTAAAAGGCTAATAAATTTTTATTTTTATTTTCTCCAATGTACTTAATTATTGTTTCCCTGCAAACCAGGAGATGATCAGTGATGAAAATAATGTCTATATGTAGGGTGGGTGGGTGGCCTCTATCCCACCCTTCAATCAGTAAAGCATACGCCAGAGTTTTGCTGTAGCAATAAACATTTATAAAAGTTTGATGTACAAATTATCAAACTTGGCTTATGTTTTACTGATTGGAGAGTGGGATAGTGGCCACCCACCCACCCTACATATGCATATTATTTTCAATCACTTACTACATTTTAGTTTGCAAAAGCAAACATTATTAAATTGTTGAAGTGGTCTTGAAAATTAAACGTAATTTATTACTTTAGCTTAAAAACATTTAAGTAAAATAGAATTTGGATGTAAAACGTAACTTAACATTACATTAACTGATTGAGTAATACGTCCCTACTTTAAATTCTATTTTAGTTTATGGGTATTGATTAAGACATAAAATTTCTTTAGTTAATATTTTTTTATCATCATTGAAAATATAAGTTTTATTTCAATATTTAATTCTACTACTAAAAAAATATAATAAGCATTCGATTCTGAAATATAATTCTTTTTTATAATACCATAATAAACCACCCACCCACTAAATTAAAGTTTAAATGATATAAATTAAAAGGCTATTAAATATTTTATTAAAATTTACATCAAAGTATTTAATTTTCGTTTCCCTGCAAACCAGCAGACGATCAGTGATTGAAAGTATTGTGTATATGTAGGGTGGGTGGGTGGCCTCTATCCCACCCTCCAATCAGTAAAACATACGCCAGGGTTTTGCTGTAGTAATAAACATTTATAAAAGTTTGATGTACAAATTATCAAATGTATTACTTTCTTATTATGTGCTAAAACTTTTTCACAAAATCAGGTTTATGTTTTACTGATTGGAGGTGAGGATAGGCGCCACCCACCCACCCTACATAAGCACATTAATTTCAATCACTGATCACCTTTAAGTTTGCAAAAGTACACATGATCAAATTGTTGACGTGGTCCAGAAAATTAATTATATTTGATTACTTTAGTTCAAAAACTTTTAAGAAGCATACAATTTGGATGTAAAACTTAAATTAACATTACTTTAATTGATTGGGTAATATATCCCCACCTTAAATTTTATTATAGTTTAAAGGTATTTATTAAGACATAAATTCCTTTTAAGCAATGTTTTTCATCATAAATGAAAATTAAGTTTTATTTCAATATTTAATCCTATTACCAACAAAATATAATAAAAGCTGGAGTTTTAAATGTAATTTATGTTTATAATATCATAATAAACCACCCATTCACTAAATTTAAATTTTCATGACATAAATTTAAAGGCTTATAACTATTTTTTATTATACACACCAACGTAATTAATTTTTGTTTCCCTGAAAACCAGGAGACGATCAGTGATTGTAAATAATATGCATATGTAGGGTGGGTGGGTGGCCTCTATCCCATCCTCCAATCAGTAAAACATACGCCATAGTTTTGATGTAGTAATAAACATTTATAAAAGTTTGATGTACAAATTATTACATAAATTACTTTCTTGTTATGTGCTAAAAAAATGCAAACAACTCTTGCTTATGTTTTACTGATTGAAGGGTAACCTTCGTCTTATGTTTTAAATATTTATACTGTTTATTAAGAAAAATGATTTACTTTTTTATTTTCAGTGTATGCTAATATAAATTTTATTGTAATCTAAAAATTAGTTTCGGAAGGGTGTACCCGACAAGAGTCGCATGTTTGAACGGCACGCTGAATTATTAACGATTCGTATCCCTTTTCTTGTGGATTTTATGCGTTTCGCGCCAACTGTCCCGATATCCCGTGCCTAATTTGGGCCACCCTAAGTAATCTCAAGTGTCACATATACGCACACATATATAAACACAGACACACACACACACACGTCCCCGTCCCTATCCGTGTGCTGTATTCGTCTATTCCTGCGCGTGATGTATTCGGTAAAAATAAATGCGTTCAATTTAGTCAGGACGCAATAAGTTGCGATGTGGCAATTTGTATCTATATTTGATGTGTGTTTTTCTTGCCGGCGAACACCCATCCATATTTAATGGGCCTGCCCTGGCCGTCATGGACACTCTCCGGTCATCTCCGGCTGCCCATAAACCACCGGCTCCAACGTACCGGCCCCCCTATCATTATACTTTATTACTATCCTACCGTTTCATAACGTTTCCGCCCTTCATAATCATAAAGGAAATTTGTAATTGCATCACGTTTTTTTTTTTATATTTTTCATCTCCGTCACCTCTTTCACTCTCACCCACACGCGGCGCGAGTTAATCACGCGCGCCCGGCGCATCCACCATTATTACAAATATATTCAGGATGAATATTTAAATAGGCTGAAAGTTGGGTGAAATTAGGTGGTAAAGTGTACGCGCGCGGAGGGCAGAGGGTCGGAAGGTAGGAGATGACCACTGTTTCGGTGGGGATGTTTGAAATGCAGATGAATGGGCGGCCGGTGGAGAAGTGTAGGGATGACCAGTGGCCGACGGTGCATGATTTGTGAGACCACTGCGAGACTACTACCTCTTTGAATGTGAACCATAGCTCATTTGCAACCTAAGATATCCCCAACAGAATGTGGGTTACTTTGCCTGGCCGGCGGTTTCTCTGAATAAATTATTGTCAGAATGCGCCGGGTATATTTGTCGGGGGAATGGGGGCCATATTTTTAGAAAAGCGCAGCCCATCCATTATTCACCGCCCCTGCTGGACTCTATTTAAACTAAATCGCCGGTGCTTATGATACTTGATGGCTACATATTTTTTTCTTATAAATTTAATATTTTACTCCATTATCATCTATAATATTATTGAAATTGAATATTAAATTTCTAGTGCAGTATTAATGTAAAACATTAGTGCAGAACGTTCATAGAAATTATAATATTATTATAGTAATACAATTTTTCAAATGAATTATCAACAAAGAATGTTAAATAATAGTATTTATCTACGATCGTACAGAAAGTAGACGCTTTTTGCATCATTTTTCATTGTAAAAGTGGCTTTTTAAAGCACTAGTGCTTGCACGGTAATGTCAAACTGTTTTTATTGCACAGAAATGTCAAATTTGACAGATGAATATTATAGCACAAATTTTCGACGAAAAACTTAATGTTTTATTAATTGATACAAATAACAAATAAACTATAAATAAAATATATAATACAAACGAAATGGCAGATTTAAGAACTCTGAAGATTTCATTTAATGCAAGTCGAAGCGATTACAATAAAGAGAACATTTTTTCCATAAATAATAATGGCGGCCGACATTTGTGCAACTTGTTTACTGGTTGCTAAGTAACGCTTTCATTAGTGCACTGCGGGTAAAATATGTTTTCATTAATTGAATTATTGAAATGCATTAAAATATTACTCATATGAATATATTCTTTGAAATCCTTTACGATCGAAGATAAAATTTTGTAAGGCACACGTATAAAAAGTTTCTTTATTGCACTCCTGGCTTTAAAAAAACTCGCTCGTTCCTCGCTCGTGTTTTTAAACGCCAGTTCGTGCAATAAAGTATCACTTTTTACACTTGTACCTTAAATAACTATTTTAAATGAACTTTAAAAGGTAATAAAAAACCTAAATAATAACCTTAAAAATATTTGTAGATTTAAAAGGCTTACCAAAATTTTATTGTCATTAAAATGTCATTTAAAATTATAAATTCAATCTTAAAAATCAATTAAGTAAGCCACGATTCTGAGAAAAATTATCTTAAAAATTTTAAGAAAATATTTTTATCAAAGTAATTAATAAAGAGAAAAGTGGTGCAAATTAATAAACAACTATATTACAAACCTGTAAATTCAAGAATACTTGAGAATATTCTTACAAGAAAATTTTCCGAACACTTGTCGAAAAGTTTTTAACACAACACAGTAAATTGTAAACAATATTTCTGTTATTTTTAAAGCTTCTATATAAGGAAAAAGCCAAGAAATTTTAAAATAATCAAGTAGTTTAATGCTTTAAGAAAATTCTGAGATAAATGATTACCAATAAGAAATTTCCGCAATTTATAAAAAATATTATAATAAATTCTTGAAAATTGAAGAAAAATTCTGGAAAAAGTACGGTAAAAAAAAATTATCACAATTTGAAAGAGACTTTACTAAAAATTAACGTAAGATGAAGAAAAAAAAAATTAAAATTACGGCAAAATTATTTAAAAAAATTGTAGTACATAATAAAGCAAAAAATGATAGAAAATTTAAAAATAAATCGTCGAAATAAAATAAAGATTTTCTGAAATCTAAAAATTTGAGAATCCTAGGAAAAATTATTACAAACAACTTTTATTAAAAATCTTCTAAAAATAGCAGAAAGAAATCATAGAAGAATCAAGTGTCCTAATGTTTTGAGAAAATGATTACCAATAAGACATTTTCGTAATTAAAAAGGAAAATTCTCAAAAAATAAATTAAAACTTTCTGAAAAACTAGAAATATGGAAACAAAATGGTGAGAAAAAAATCTATACTGATAGAGATATTAATAATAATTTGCATAAGACTTTTTAAATTCTGAAAAAAATATAAATCTGGAAAAATAATTTTCAATATTTGAGATAGACTTGTTTAGAGTATAAAATAAAACAAAAAATTGCACAAAATTTAAAAAAATCAGAATTTTTAAGAAAAAAAATTTGGAAACTTATTTTTTACATAAAAAATTTAAAAAAAAAATTCTAAATTAATTAAGTGTCTTTAAAGTATTGAAAAAATCTGAGAGAAACAATATAATTAAACACCAATAAGAAATATTCGTAATTTGTAATAGAAATTCATGAGGAATTTTCAAAAATTAATAGAAAATATGCAAAAAGCTAGAAATTTGCTTGAATTTTTTTATAATTTGAAATAAATGTTGCTTAATATTTCCTTAAGATGAAGCAAAAATTATTAAAAAATCTGTGCGAATGCTGAAAAGCCATGAATTTGGAAAACAATATTTTTAAAATTTGAGAGAGACTTGGTTTGAAATATAAAATTAAAAAAAAAATTGGTGGAAAATTATTTAATTTAAGTACAAATCCAGAAAATTCAGAATTTTTAAAGTAAATTTCATTTAAACTCTTTTTATAACAATTATTTTTTCTGTATATAACGGTTTATTATATTTTATCTGCTTAATGATAGATGATATGGCATATGAAAGATGATAGATGACGAATAACAGGAAACTGATGACATATGACGGATGATAAGTCAATGATGACAAATGACAGATAACATATGACAACCGATTACAGATAACAAATGACAGAAGACAGAAGCAAAGATTGTTGTTTAGCTCTCAACTGTTTTTTTTAGGTGACATAATAATTATTAATAATAATCGCTGTTTGAAAGGAATTTTTTTTTAATTTCAACGTGTCTTAAGAATTTTTAGAAAATTTTAATTGTTTAGTTTTTTCTTTTTGTTTTGAAATAAGGTTTTTAAAGATTTTAAAATTGTTTTTGAGTAAACTTTCAAGTTTCACCTTTTTTTTGATAGCGATTTTTAATTGTCGTTTAAGTAAAATTTTATTTGTCTTAAGCATATTAAAACTCAAACTCAGATGACGTATAATATATGGCAGATGACAGATCGCAGATGGTAGATGACGGATAATAGATGACAGATGATAATTGACAGATGACAGCTGACAGATGACTAATAATAATATTTATTCCGTTTAAAATATAATCAGCAATTGTATAATATTTACAATTGCTGTTGACAGATGACAGCTGAGAGATAGCGTATGATATATGACAGATGACAAATGACAGAAGCATTTTTGCTGTTTTTTTAACTGTTTTTTAAGGCGAATTTTTTGTTTGGCAAATTTTTTATCTATTTTGAAAACTTTAAAAGCTAAAACTATTTTTAATAAATTTTATGTTAAAATGTTGCATTGTTTGAAAGACTTTTTTTCTTTAGTTTTCAGTTTGTATTAGAAGTTTGAGAAATTTGATTGTTTAGTTTTTTTGTGTAAAATTGCTGTTTTCAGAGAAATTTAAAATATTTTGTTAGTTTTCAATAGTTTTAAAATATTTCAATTGTTTTCTCTTTAAATAAAGTATTATTTTTTATAGGAAATTTAGCTCCCCCTTATTAAAAACTACTTCAACAAATTTGGTGATAAATGACGGATGACAGATGACGGATAATATATGACAGATGACAGATGATAGATAACAGATGACAGATAATAGTTGATAGATGACAGCTGAAAGATGACAAATAATAATAATGTTATTAACGGATTCCATTTAAAATAAAATCAGCAATTGTATTTACAATTTACAATTGCTCATGACAGATGACAGATCGCGGATGATATTTGATAGATGACAGATGACAGATGACAGATGACAGATGACAGATGACAGATGACAGATGACAGATGACAGATGACAGATGACAGATGACAGATGACAGATGACAGATGACAGATGACAGATGACAGATGACAGATGACAGATGACAGATGACAGATGACAGATGACAGATGACAGATGACAGATGACAGATGACAGATGACAGATGACAGATGACAGATGACAGATGACAGATGACAGATGACAGATGACAGATGACAGATGACAGATGACAGATGACAGATGACAGATGACAGATGACAGATGACAGATGACAGATGACAGATGACAGATGACAGATGACAGATGACAGATGACAGATGACAGATGACAGATGACAGATGACAGATGACAGATGACAGATGACAGATGACAGATGACAGATGACAGATGACAGATGACAGATGACAGATGACAGATGACAGATGACAGATGACAGATGACAGATGACAGATGACAGATGACAGATGACAGATGACAGATGACAGATGACAGATGACAGATGACAGATGACAGATGACAGATGACAGATGACAGATGACAGATGACAGATGACAGATGACAGATGACAGATGACAGATGACAGATGACAGATGACAGATGACAGATGACAGATGACAGATGACAGATGACAGATGACAGATGACAGATGACAGATGACAGATGACAGATGACAGATGACAGATGACAGATGACAGATGACAGATGACAGATGACAGATGACAGATGACAGATGACAGATGACAGATGACAGATGACAGATGATAGATAATAGACAGAATTAATTGTCTTCTGCATTTCAAGCGTTTTTGACAGCGATTTAATTTTTCTTTGTAAAATTCTTATTTGTTTTTGAGAACATTGAGAACATTGTTTATGTTTGATTAATATTTTTGTATTAATATTTGTAAATGGTGATTACCGTATAAATAAATAAAACATTAAAAACGAAAACTATTTTCAATAAATTTTATGCTAAGATGTTTTACTGTTTAAAAGTTTTCTTTATTTTCAATTTGTTTTAGGAGTCGGCGAATTTTAAAATATCTTTTTAGTTGATTGATTTTTTTAAAGCAAATTTATTTTTTTAAATTAAGTTTTAATTGTTTTTGATAGCGAATTTTAATTGTTTTTGGTAAAATTTTATTTTGTCTAAAGCATATTAGAAACTAAAACCATTTTTAATAAATTCTATGATAGATAACGGATAATATATGACAGATGACAGATCGCAGATGATAGAAGACAAGAGACAGGTGACGGTTGACAGATGACAGATGACAGATGAAATATGACAGATGATAGATGACAGATGACAGATAACAGATGGCGGATGATAGATAATAGTTGTTAACAACTGTTTTTGAAAGCGCTTTTTAATTTGTTTTTTAATAAAAAAATTTATCTGTTTTGGGAACATTAAAAACGAAAACTATTTTCAATCAATTTTATGTTGAAATGTTTAACAGTTTGAAAGATTATTTTTTTATTTTCAATTTGTTTAAAAAGTTTTAGAGATTATAATTATTTTGTTTATTTTAGTTTTGAACAGTTTTTAAATATTTAAATTTTTGTATAACTTTTTTAGAGTAAATTTAACTTCAAATTTATTTTCTTGATTTCAAAATGTTTTTGAGCATAACTTCTTCCATGTTTCAACTGTTTTTGATGGCGATTTTTAACTGTTTCTGTTTTTGGTAATTTTTTATCTGTTTTGAGAACATTAAAATGTAAAACTTTTTTCAATAAATTTTATGTTGAAATGTTTTACTATTTGAAAGATTTCAATTTGTTTAGGAGTTCAACTTTTTTTAGGAAATTTTAATTCTTTTGTGTTTTGCAAATTTTTTGAAGAATTTTAAAATACTTTTTTTAGTTTTCAAGAGTTTAAAATATTTAAATTGTTTTTTTAATCAAATGGTGTTTTTTGAAGCAAATTTAACTTTTTTAAAAATTTTACTTTTGATGGTTTTTTAAATATTTTTGTGTAAACTCTCTTTCAAGTTTTAACTATTTTCAACAAATTTTATGACGAATAATGTATGATAGATGATAGAAGGCAGAAGACAGATAACGGCAAACAGATGTTATATGACAGATGACAGATCACAGATGACAGAAGACGGTTTACAAATGATATATGATAGATGACAGATTATTTTAATTTTAATTTAATTTATTATACGGAATCTCCATTTACATACATTAATATATACATATATATATATATATATATATATATATATATATATATATATATATATATATATATATAAATCATAATTACAAAATATAACAATACAAAAATAGTTAGAATAAATATGTTTATACACACTACATAAAACTTAAAACCTAATCCTATGATGATAGATTACAGATGACAGATGACAGAAGCAAAGTTTCTTCTGCTTATAAACTGTTTTTGATGGCGATTTTTAATTTTTTTCTTTGATAGAATTTTATCTGTTTTGAGAACATTAAAAACTAAAACTATTTTTGAAAAATTTTGTGTTGCAACATTTCGCTGTTTGAAAGAACTCTTTTACTTCCAACTTATCTAAGGATTTCAACTTTAAACAAAATAATTGTTTTGTTTTAAAATAAAGTATTATTTTTAAAATTTTTAATTGTTTTTGAAAATGTTAAAGTTGTTTGAGTAAACTCTCTTCCATGTTACAACTGTTTCTCATAATGATTTTTATTTGTTTTTGTTTTTAGTAAAATTTTATTTATCTTAAGCATATTCAAAACTAAAACTATTTTCAACAAATTTTATGACAGATGCCGGATAATATATGACAGATGATAGATGGCAGAAAAAAGAAGACTGTTTTCTGCCACCTATCATCTGGCATGTATTATTCGTCATCAGACAGATCACAGATGACAGAAGACAGGAGACAGAGGACAGATGACGGATAATATAAGATAGATGACAGATGACAGATGAAAGATAACAGATAATAGATGTCGGATGATAGAAGCAAAGTTTCTTCTACTTTTCAACTGTTTTGATAACGACTTTTTTTTGTATTTTTATTTGTTTTGAAGACATTAAAAACTAAAACTATTTTCAATCAATTTTATGATAAACTGTTTAAAAAACTTTTTTTTAAATTTTAATTTGTCTTTGGAGTTTTTTTGTAAAGTTGCTGTTTTCTGGAGAATATAAAAATAACTTTTTAGTTTTGAACAGTTTTTAAATATTTCAATTGTTTTTTTTAACTGAATTTACGGGCCGCGACCCAATAATACATTAATTTACAATACAATTTAAATTAAATTGAATTTCAAATAATTTTTTTATTTTTTAAAGCAAATTTAATTTAAAAAAATGTATATGTAATATCTTCACGTAACTCAACAACAAATTTCTATATTAAAAAAAATGTATTGTAAATTGTTTTTGTGTAAACTTTCTTCCAAGTTTCAACTGTTTTTGATATTTAATTTTTAATTGTTTTTGTATTTTTTAAAATTGTATTTGTCATAAGCTTACACTTAACTCTAACTATTTTTAACAAATTCTATGGTTAATGACGGGTGACAGATGACAGATTGCGGATAATATATAACAGATGACAGGTGGGAGATGACAGATGGCAGATGCAGGCTGACAGATGATAAATGAGGGTTAATAGATGGCAGATGACAAATGAAAAATGACAAGTGACAAAATACAAATGACAAATGACAAATGACAAATGACAAATGACAAATGACAGGTAACAGGTGATAGGTGACAGGTGACAAATGACAAATAACAGATGACAGGTGACAAATGATAAATGGCAGATGACAAATGACAGAAAATAGGAAAAGAAGCTAATATTTATATTACCAATTTTATTGACTGAGTTTTTTTGTGATGATATGGCTAAAATTGGCTAAATGATGATATTAAAAAAATCAATCTTTGTAATCAATATTCCGAATATTATGACAGTTTTAAATTTTTTTTTATTGGATAGAAACATGTGATTCAGCCAAGTTAATAACATTACTTTGATCCAATTCTGACAGATGAAGCGAGTTTTACTCCCTATAGATGTTTTCGTGAATTCCGAATTCACTTTCATAAGCTGTTATTAAACCAATATTCTAAAAGAAAATTTTAATTTTCTTACATTGCTGCCTCTGCATAATTAATAAACACCATCTGGCATCTGTCATTACTCATTAATGATCTAGAATCTACCTTGCTACCAAGCCTGAAATTTATCATCTGTCATTTGTCATTTGTCATTTGTCATTGGTTATTTGTCATTTGTAATTTACTATTTGTCATGTATCTTTTGTCATGTCGCATTTATTATTTGCCATTTATCATTTGTTAATTATTATTTTTCATTTGACATTTTTCATTAGTCATCTGTCATGTCTCATTTATTATTTTTCATTGATAATTTGCTAGTTTAATGTTTTCATTTATTTTTCGTCATTTATCATTTCATTTGGTTTTATAAATTTTTTAAAATACAAGTTTTAATTAATTTTTTAGCAATTTTTTTGATTTTTGTTTTTGATAGTCATTTTAGTTAGTTATTTATGTACATTTTTTACACCATCTGCCATCTGTCATTTTTTATCAGTGCTTATTCATCATCTGTCATGTGTCATCTGTCATCTGGTACCTTTATATTTTACTATTCTCTCCGCATATTAGCAAATGGTTTTATATAGTCCAATATAAAGTTTGTTTCCATTATCTGTCACCTATTATCTGCCATATATTTGCTGTTTGTCATATGGCATTCGTCATCTGTCAAAATACAATGATCAACAATTAAATGTTAAATATCAACTATGAACTGGCAACTGTAATTTCTCTAAACTCAATTATTATCTGTTATTTGTCATCAGTCATTTGTCATTTGACATTTGACATTTGAAATTTGACATTTGTCATTTGTCATTTGTCATTTGTCATTTGTCATTTGTCATTTGTCATTTGTCATTTGTCATTTGTCATTTGTCATTTGTCATTTGTCATTTGTCATTTGTCATTTGTCATTTGTCATTTGTCATTTGTCATTTGTCATTTGTCATTTGTCATTTGTCATTTGTCATTTGTCATTTGTCATTTGTCATTTGTCATATGTCATATGTCATTTGTCATGTGTATCTTAATATTTGTTATTTAATAATTGCCATTTGTCATTTGTTAATTATTATTTTTCATTTGTTATTTGTAATATCCTATTTATTATTTGCAGATTGAAGTTTGTTATTTGTCTTTTCTAATTTATAACTCTTCGCTAGACATTTCAAATTTTTTTGATAAACTTTTATTTTATTTAAGTTTTAAATAATTGTGTAGCATATTTTTTATTTTCTTTAGTTTAGAAAGGTTTCTGATAGTGATTTTAGTTGGTTATTTGGTTATACCATCTATCATCTTTTTTTTTCTTTTTATCATTTGTCAATTGTCATTTGTCATTTAATATTTGTCATCTGTTATTTTTCATTCAAAATTGGTCATTTAAGATTTTTCATTTAAAATTTGTCGTTTGACTTTCGTCATTTTTCATTTTTAATCTGTCATTTGTCAATTATTATTTATCATTAATCAAGTAACATTAATTATGATTTGTAATTATAAAATTACAAATCCTAAATGACAAATTGTAAATGTCTAATCTCAAATAACACCTGACAAATGACAAATAATAAATGTTACTTGATTAATGATAAATAATAATTGACAAATGACAGATTAAAAATGAAAAATGACGAAAGTCAAACGACAAATTTTAAATGAAAAATCTTAAATGACCAATTTTGAATGAAAAATAACATTTTGACATTTTTCATTTATCAATTTTTATTCGTTATTTGTTATTTGTCACTTGTCATTTGACATGTGTCATATATTATTCGTCATTTGTCAGTTATCATTTATCATTCGTCATTTGTCAGTTGTTATTTCAATTGTATTTTGATAAACTTTTATATACCTTTATGCAAATTATAATTATTTTCTTACCCAATTTTAACCTTTTCTAATCAGAAGTTTCTTTGAATTTTTGTTTTCTAGCTTAATTTTTTCTTAGAAAAATTCACTATAGTGAATATAGTAAAGCATGTTACACACAGATTAAATGCAATGCAGTATGTAATATTTATTAATGTCGGAGAGTTGCAAATACGGTCTTCGTGATTCTTCGCAAACATGTGCGTTTGAATGACATGTTTCACGTTTCTCGTAAAATAATAACAACGAAAAAAAAATCGTATCGTATCTTTCGTCACGACGCGAAGGGGAAGAGTTAAAAATAACATGACTTGTTTGTGTTGTAAGCCGGTAATTTACATGACAACATCAATCAGGTATCCCTTAGATGGGTCGGTATCAAAGTCGTGATGATGCGGGGGTGGGTCGACGGAAGGACGAGGCCTTTCGTGACTCTTGCGGTCAGCGAGTCGTCTTCTCTTACCCCCCGCTCCCCCCAACCTACCTCTTCCCGTCCACCCCCATGGCAACAGCTGATTAACAATTGAACGGCACGACAGGGCGTAATTCGAGTATTTACATGCGGCACGGACATGCTATTTCTTCATAATTTACGCTTTCCGCCAAGAATGAGGAGGACACGGAACGTTTTAATTTCGGTCAAAAATTACACACATAATGACGACGGTGTCCTGATTATCCTTCATCATTAATGCAGGCGGTAAACGGCACCTATTGAAAGATCTTTTGTGGCGCGGCTACTAATTTACTTCGCAGCCTGTAATATTCAATTTTGGGTACGATAATAAATTAGTTATGAGGTTTGCGCCATCTAGTGTCCTCGTGAATTTGTAATGCGATTTTGTTTAGGTGGAAGGTCCGTTTTGTAAAATATGTTCCTCGGACAGTGTATATACGGCCTGGGTAAGACATTTAAGGTAAGGGAGTAACCAATGGGGCTTCGGGCATGTATCTTATTCGGACAGCAGTAAGAAGTGAAGATTCGACGGCGGACTGATTTCCCAAGAGCTCGACCACAATGCAATGCGCAATGCGAGGAAGGAAGGCAGGAAGGACTATTTGCAGTTTTCGTTGGGGATGTTCGGGTAAGGGGGGGGGGACTGAGCAGGGACGCCGGCCGTCCTCCCTGCCACCCAATCGCCGATATCCTCTACACCAAATGAGATTTTTCAATAGCATCCAATTTGCACTTTAAGTGTTACTGCCGACACCGACCTCCTCCTTCTCTTTTTTTCCCTTCCGCCCTTTCCTCAGGTAAACGTGCGCCCTGCGTATATAAAACGGGCCCTTCCTCTCCGTCTATTAACTCAAAACGACCCGGGGATATCTATTTCGGTTTCAATTCCTAAAACAAACTGGCTTTACTTACGTGCAAGAAATAAAACAGACGTGAACTTTATAATCAATTACTAGCAGTCATAAACAATTGTGTAAATTAAATTAAATGTAATTCAATACCTGAAAGTGCTGTAGTACCAGGAGTAGTTGTTTTAACTGTTGGTTGGTATTTTTTACATTATAATAATGCAAAACTGTGGTGCAGAAACGCTCAAGAAAACTAATTCTCATTATTAATTTTATAAATAATTGTATTTATGAAACATTTAAATCAATCAAATAAATTTAAAAACTACTGAATTAAATAACTTCTTACAACTTTAAATCGTTATTATCAAATAGTAAGTAAGATATCCAATAACCGTAGAAAGTATTTGGAACAGAAAGAAGATAAGTAATACAAGGAAGTAATTCAATATTTTTTTTTTGTAAAAACGAAGAAGAGGAATTAATGTAAAAGTTACCAGTGTAATAAAAATCGTGATATCAAAAATTTCATTGAATTATTGGTTCTATTGTATATTTAATCATAACACTACTCTGAGGAGATTCAAACTAGATAAATAGATTGAATCTAAATTGGTTTGTAAAAACAATATCTATGAATTTCACAATTATTTCTAATAATTGTTATCAAACGGAAATAAATAATATATAAATGACAAAATTATGTATGTGTTAACTGTCATTGCTATCTGTTATGTGACATCTGACTCATTCATTCATTAGTTATTTGTCATTATTCCTCTATCATTTTTATCTATTAAGTATCGACCATGTGTCAATTATCAATAATAATTTTTGATATGTTGTGATATTTTCTAATTTTTTATCTCTCGTTGGTTATTTGGAATTTGTCATCTGTCATTTGACAACTGTACATTATTGCTCGTTATTTATCATTTTTTTTCTGTCATAGATGATCTATTAAATTTCATCTTTTATTTATCACCTGTCATATGTCATATGACGTTTGTCATATATCATTTGTCATCTGTCATGAGTCATCTGTCATGAGTCATCTGTTATCTGTCATATGTTATCTATCATCTGTCATATGTCAACTGTCATATGTTATTTTTCAAATCACCTGTCATTTGCAATTTGTCACCTGTTATTTGACATTTATTATTTGTCGCCAGTTATTTGAGGTTCATTATTTATTGTCCGTTATGTATAAGAATGATGGAATTTATGATTTATGTTATGTCATTGTCAATAGAAAAATGTCTGTTTATGTTTTTATAATACTAATTACATTAAAGAAATAAAATACTTCCAAAATTTACTCTTAAAATAAATGATAATAAAGTAATAAAAAATTTAATTATCAAACTAAAAATGGGAAAAATATTCATTGTTATATGTTATTTGGCATCGGTCATCTGTCAATTGTTATCCATTTCATTTGTCATTTGCCATCTGTAATTAGTAAATTACTGTCTGCTAAGTGTCATCTATCAACAATCATTCGTAAATTGTCATTTGTCATTTGGTAAATATTATCTGTCATCTGTCATTTCCAAACATCATCTCTTATCTGTCAACTGTTATCTGTCAAATGTCATCTGTCATTCTTCATTTAACAGCTGCTATATTTTCACTGCAATATATTAACAGCCATCTGTCAACTATCAACTGATATTTATGAACTGTCATTTATCTTTTATCTGTAAACTGTCATATGTAATCTTGTACCATTTGCCAAGTAGAAAGTCATTTATATTTAAACTTAAATTTTGACTTAGTCAATTTTTTATTACATAAAGGGTTTGCTCGTTTTTAGCAGCAAAATAATCAACGATTAGCAATTGAATTTATCATGTATTTGTAGGGTGGGTGGGTGGCCTCTATCCCACCCTCCAATCAGTAAAACATAATCGAGGCTTTTAATTAAAAAGTGTAAAATATAAATAAACACAAAATAATAGTATAAGTAAGAAAGTAAATTTTGATTTATTTTATTTTTTATTACATAAAAAGTTTGATTGTTTTTAGCAACAAAATCATCAACGATTCCAAATTAAAATTATCATGTATATGTAGGGTGGGTGGGTGACCCCTATCCCACCCTCCAATCAGTAAAACATAAGCGAAGGTTTTAGTTAAAAGTAGTAAAATGTAAACAAACACAAAACAATTGCATATTTTAATTGATGTATTCATACAAATGTTTCAAATAGTTTTTGATGATGTTTTACTGATTGGAGGGTGAGATAGAGGCCACCCACCCACCCTACATATACATATAAACTATAAATCCTATCGTCTTGCGGTTTCCAAGGAAATTAAATACAAGACTTTTTGAATAAAGAAGAAATTAAAAAAGTAAATTTTTGAGTAGGTTAATTAGTAAATTTGATGCATGATGGGTGGGCAGACTTTAAATATAAATTAGATAAGATTAGCTATAGAAATTCATTTATATTTAAACTTAAATTTTGATTTATTTTATTTTTTACTACATAAAAATTTTAAGAGTTTTAAGAGCAAAATCATCAGCCATTAGCAACTAAATTTATCAGGTATATGTAGGGTAGGTGGGTGTCCTCCATCCCACCCTCCAATCAGTAAAAAATAAGCGTGGGATTTAATTAAAAGTTGTAAAATATAAACAAACACAAAACAATTGCATATTTTAATTGATGTATTCATACAAACATTTCTAACAGTTTTTGATGATGTTTTACTGATTGGAGGGTGAATAAAGGCCACCCACCCACCCTAAACATACATATAAACTTATTTCCTTATTGTCTCGCGGTTGTCAATGAAATTAATTACAAAACTTTTTGAATAAAAAAGAAATTAAAAAGGTAAAATTTTTGAGTGGGTAAATTAGTAAAAATTTGATGCATTATGGGTGGGCAGACTTGAAATCTAAATTAGATGAGATTAGCTATAGAAAGTCATTTATATTTAAACTTTTTTTGATTTATTTTATTGTTTATTACATAAAGGTTTTGAGTGTTTTTAACAGCAAAATCATCAACGATTAGCAATTGAATTTATCATTTATATGTAGGGTGGGTGGGTGGCCTCTATCCCATCCTCCAATCAGTACAACATATGCGAGGATTTAATTAAAAGTTGTAAAATATAAATAAACACAAAATAATTGCAATTTTTAGAAATGTATTCATACAAATTGTTCAAATAATTTTTGATGATGTTTTACTGACTAAAGGGTGAGATAGAAAACACCCACCCACCCTACATATACATATAAACTTTAATTCCTTATCATCTCTCGGTTTCCAATAAAGTTAATTACAACACTTTTTGAATAAAAATTAAACGGTAAAATTTTTGAGTGAATCAATTAGTAAAATGTTGATAAAAGAAGGGTAGGCAGACTTAAATATAAAGTAAAAAAGATTATTTATAGAAAGTAATTTATATTTAAATTTAAACTTTGATTTATTTTATTTTTTATTACATAAAGGTTTTGAGTGTGTTTAGCAGCAAAATAATCAACAAATAGCAATTTAAGTTATCATATATATGTAGGGTGGGTGGGTGGCACTCTATCCCACCCTCCAATCAGTAAAACATAAGCGAGGGTTTTAATTAAAAGATGTAAAGATATAAAATATAAATAAACACATACTAATTGCAATTTTTAGAGATATATTCATACAAATTTTTCACATAATCTTTGATGATGTTTTACTGATTGAAAAGTGGGATAGAGGCCACCAACCCACCCTACATATACCGTGTATCCCGTTTGAAGACGCATCATTGGGAATTCCCATATAAAATTATCAATTGCAGTTTGTATTTCTATTATCGAACGAAAATGATCAGAATAAAATTATAATAATTCCTTTACCTATTAAAGATATTTTAGAGGTTTTATTTTTAAACAATAAAATGTAATAAAATCCTTTAGTTCGTTGTAGAAATTTAAATAATAATTTAAAAATACGAAAACATTTCGTGAATCTACAACAATGAGTCTTATTAAGACTACAAAACAAATTACTATATTATTGAATGATTTGTTTGTGACTTAATAAACTTAGATGACAAACACTGACTTTTCACAGCAACTACTATTTTGAGGATTTTATTATCGAATATTTGTTTACACTTTTTAAGCTATATTTCGAATAAAACTAAAGATGAAACAAAAATAAAACTTCCAAAATAACTTTAGTAGGTGAAGGAATTATTCTAACATAATGTTACTAATGTAGAAATCGAAGAATGTAAGAATCGTATGTGCATATTTGAGTCTTTACCTACTTAATTTCCAGAATTTAAACACCAGTTAAGGCAAGAAAAGAAACAATATAATGCTTTATTGAAGGCTGAACAAAATAAGCAGTATGAAAATTACCTAGTAAATTCTGGTAATAAATCAAAGGCTTCGTGGGAATTGATATTAAAATTTACCAATAAAAATAGTACTAAAAGACTACACTCCCTCTAACGTCTAACAAATTTTCTGCAGCTAGCTAACAATTCTAATTATTTCTCTAAAGAAGTTGCAACAAAAATTGTGTTTAACAGAATTCCTTGTAGTACACAATATCATTGCACAATACCAGAATATGGCACAACTTTTAAATTCATTTCTTGTTCTAATGAAGATATCATAAATATTATCAATAAAATGGAGAATAAGAGAAGTTATGGAATAGATGAAGTCCCAATAACAATAATAAAGAAATGCATAAATTCGATAATTGAACCCCTTAAACACATCATTAATTATTCACTTGAAACAGGCACATATCCCGATATGCTAAAATATGCTATAATTACACCAATCTATAAGAAGGGCGATACACAATTACTTGAAAATTATGGACCAATTAGTATTTTGACAACTTTCTCTAAAATCTTGGAAACAGTAGTAGCTTCCCAAATAATTCAATTCTTTAACGAACATAACCTATTTAGAAAAACACAACATGGTTTTATAAATTTATTATGGTAAGTCCATCAATACAGGCCAATTTGATTACTTAAATTCCATTTATTCATATATTGACCAAGGCCAATGTGTATGTGGAGCTTTCCTAGATTTTTCAAGGTCTTTTGATACTGTTGATCACTCAATTCTGGTAACAAAACTAGATCACTATGGTATACATGGAATGGAAAATAAATGGATTAAGTCATATCTGCAAGACAGGAAACAATTTACAAAAATTAATGACAGTGGAGGTTCAAGGATTCTATCAGATATCGTAAATACCAATATGGGTATACCCCAGGGAAGCATTCTTGGCCCCCTATTGTTCATTATATTCATAAATGATTTAAACAGCATATCAAACATTTGTTGTTGAAACGGGAAACATTTTAATGCAAAAAATTGAAGAGTGGTTACAGCAAAATCGCCTAATATTAAACCCAGAAAAAACTAACTGTATCTACTACAAAGCGAGCAACAAAACACTAACTCCACAACATATTGTATTAAATAATATTATACATCCATTCACTGACAATACGAAAAATATTTTGTGATAACATTGAAAATAAAGACATAATTATTATTATTTTTATTATTAATTTTATTCTGATCATTTTCGTTCAATAGTAAAGATACACACTGCAATTGAAATTTTTGCATGGGAATTCCCTATGATGCGTCTTCAAACGGGACACACGGTATATACATACTTTAATTTCTTGTCATCTCTCAATTTCCAATAAAATTAATTACAAAACTTTTTGAATAAAAATAAAATTTAAAAGGTAAAATTTTCGAGGAAGTAAATTAGTAAACAATTGATGCATTATGAGTGGACAGACTTTAAATATAAATTAGATATGATTAGCTATAGAAGGTCATTTATTTTTGAATTTAAATTTGAATTATGCTTATTATTATTATTATTGTTTTTTTGCAGAAATTTCTTGCACAGATCTCAAAAACTTTCTAACTTTTAGAGAAGTTGTTAATTAATTTCTTCGAAGGTTATAAATATTTCCAGAGTTTTAATCAAATCGAAGAATTTTCATGAATGGTTCTAAAATTTTTGGGATTTGAAGAACATCATTTTTTTAAATTTTTTCAATTTTTTATCTAGATTTTCAGAAAACTTTTAAGGGTTTCAGAATTTTCTAGTAATATTTCTTTTACATTACTAGAAATTTACAATTAAAAAAAAACATATGTCATTTTTGACAGTCACCATCCCAGTTTCCAAAAATGAAAAATAAGCTTAAATTAAGGCATAATGGGAAATTAAAAGAAAGAGAGACTCACTATCTACCAGAAAGAAGTATTAGATTGGAAAATCACCACAGCTGCATGAAATTCCAGCTTTAAATATTCAAAATTTTTTGTATATTAATATTTATTTTGTTAATGTGTAATAAACATAAAAAATGCTCATTATTTCTTTAAGAATTTTATAAATGTTTATATTTTTTAGACTTTTGTATCAACCTTTCTTCCATTACCCAAGAACGTTGCATTACAAAAAAAAATCAGAAATTTCCTTCCTAGATTAAAAAAGTATGCTACAATTTTACACTATTTTTTTTTCAAGACTTTTAAAAATATTCAATAACGTTTCTTATATTATTATATTTTTCGAGGGCTACAATTTTTTTTTATTTTGCGATATTTATCACTTTAGATAATATGTTTTCTAGATATCAAGAAATTTTTATTAGCTGTAGTCTTTTTCCCAGACAACTTTTCTTTGAATTTGTAAGATATTTTTATTGAGAATTTTTTTTTTCTAGATTATAAGAAGTTTTTACAGTTTGCTAACAATTTATATATACAATAATCTTTATTTGGACACATTAACAGTATATAATAACATTTAACATAGATATAAATAAATGATGTTAGTCCGTCTGGGCTATAGACCTGAGGTCTTTCTGCCCTGTCTTGAATTTAATAATGTCAAAAAAGTATCTTTTATGATACGAGCAAATGAATTCAAAACAATTTGCTAACAATTTATTTTTCTAGATTTGTATATTTCCTTTTTTTTATTATTTCTTCAAGGGTTCTATAATATTCTAAATTCTATATTTTTATAGCTACAAAAATTTACTCTAATTTTTATAATTTTTATGAGTTTGGAGAATTTTCCAGAACCTTTTTGGTAAATTTCTAATTTTTTCCTCGAGAGTTCAAGAATTTTCCGAAATATTCTTTATCTTATTGAAGTTTCTGAAACAACCATTCTTGGCTTAGTTTTAAATTATTTATATTAAGGATTTTATAATTTTATACATTTTTTATTTACTTTCTTCGGTTTTCTTTCAGCTGTTTTGAATTCCGATATCAACTTTTCTTCCATTCCCCAAGAATTTTTCTTTATAAAAGTTTACTGATTCTAATTATTTTCTAACAATTTTTTAAAATTTTATCATCTTCATTAATAATTTCTTGACTGCTTTACAATTTTCCAGAAATATATTTTTTTTATTTTTTTATTTTATTTATTTATCTTTGGTCTCCATTCTTGAATAATACATAATGAACATATTAATTAAATAAAAACATACATTAAATTTTGGGCGAAAGGAGCACAGGCGGAGTTCACATTTTAATATGGTCTTCCACTCAAACCCGTTCTTTACCATAATGTTGAGGGAACTAGTATCCTCTTCGACATCTGGAATCTTCAGTAGTTACTTTCATTTAGTGTATTTTTCCCCTTTTTTCGGAGAGAATTTTCTGGCTGTTAATGTCAGCATGACAGATATATATATATTCTAGGCTGTAAGAATGTTTGATTGTTCTACAGTTTTCTAGCAATATCTTATCCAGTTTTTAAAAATTTTCCACAATAATTTTTAAGAATATTTCAATTCTTTCTTTAAAATTACTAGAATTTTCCAAAATTTTCCCCTCCAATTTACGTCAAGCCTTTATAAGGGTTTTACAATTTTATAATGGAGTCTATATCTTCCTGATTTAAAAAAAGTCAAATTTTAAAGAATTTTCCACTATTTCTTTAAAGGTTCTAGAATTTTTCTAATGATACTCCCCCTTTACATTTCTAAAAACAATTTTCGATTGTTTTAATTTCCTAAGAGAAATTTTTTTTTCTTACTTCCAACAAAAATAATATTCTAGAAAAATTTTTGAATAAAAGATTTCGAGAAATTTTTTACCTTGTATTAACATGTTTGCTTTTAAGTAAAGAGACATTTTTAAACAAATTTTCTTCTATTTTTCAAGACTTTATTTTTCTTTATAAAATATCAATAAATTTAATTCCTAGATCACAATTTTACATTTTCGTGTATTTTTTGGAGATTCTAAAATTTTCAAATTTTCCTTTCAGCTTACAACAATGTTCTTTGATGGTTCTAAAATATTTCATCAATTACAGCTTACAAGAACTATACAGCAATTATATTAATACATTTTTCTATTATTTCTTTTAGGCTTTTTTCAAAATCTTTCAGCAATTTCCTTTCTGGGATTTCGAAAGCTTCAAGAATTTTAGAACTTTTAAATAATACTTTTTAAAAATTTCTACATTTCAAACAACCCTTTCATTTCTAGCATTTTCCGTTACATTTTCAGCTGATCTACAATTTTCGAGAACTTTCGTCTAGATTTCTAGAAATTTTCTTGCATATTATAAAAATTTCTAATAATTTGTTTCCAGAGTTTTAAAGCGGTTTCTTTCATATTTCAAGAATTTTTCATTAAAAAAAAAATGGTGAAACATATGTACTGTTTAAAATAAAACAAATTTGAAAATCAGACATTGTTTTTATCTTAATCTTTAAAATGGATCTCAACTATTAAATCAATCACTAGATTAAGATATTGACTTATGTTATTAATTTCCTCAATAAATCTCTTTATTAAATCAAATTGATTTGAGGGTATGATTCCACCCAACATTCCTTTAAGTATTTAGAAAATTCGTTCTTTATTAAACTGTCATAAATCTTTATAAATTGAAATTAAAAACTAACACTTTGTTCATAATTAATTTTTATTTTGCCAGATATATTTTACTCGAGATATACATTTAGGAAAATGAAAATAATTGTGAATGATTAGTTTTAATCTAAAGATTTATAATTATCACATTGATAATTTTATGATAAAAGATGGAGGAAGTTATATGAAAACTCGCAATAGTTTTAATTGAGTGATTCGAAGTGGAAAAGAATAAAAAAGGAAAACGTTAGTTATAATTGATAAGGCGGACACGTTATGTGTGTACTTTTTGTTGTGTAATTAAAGACCGTGTTAATTCTGCGTGTGTGTGTGTGGGGGCCCGGTCCCCGTGTAAATGTAACGCGTTTTTATTTTTTCCGACCTAATTAAGCGTCAGATCGATTTTCATTCGGTATTAACGTGGCCACCGAGGGGGCGGCGGCACCACCGCCGCCGCCGCCACATGTGCGTACGCGGGTGTATTTGCACAGTTTTATATAATGTAATAGTGGAGTAATTCGTGGCGGTGGCGTTCTGTAATAATTAAAATACACGAGAGGTAGAACGGTCGGAGAGCAACGTGGGGCCCGCTGGTGGCGGCGTCAGAGGAGGAGGAGGAGGAGGTGGAGGAATAGGGGGGGCGGTCGGGCATAGAATTTCTCGGCGGCTGTAATATTTCACAATAATTCGTGCGGCTCGAATCATACGTACATAATAGGTAATTTCTTGCATTAATTAGTCGATTAAATATTAACGGTGGCAATCATAACGCGCAACCCTTCCTCTATAGATTATGCGGGGCGGTTTATGTTCCCCCGGTGCGCCGCAGAATGGAACTCGACTCGCTCGCACTAGCTAGCTGGCTCGCTCCCTCGCTAGCACGCAGCGCCTCGCCGCCTCTCGCCGCCTCACTCCGCCGCACCGCCGGCTCCTAGTTTTGTTATAGTCTCTCCACAGCTCCGGGGTTATTCCGTTCCTGCCTTCCAGTTATTATTACTAGTTAGATTAGCGATTATATAACTACAATGTTACGCTTTGCTTCTATTAACAGCCGGGGCAAGTCTGCGAAGGCGGTTGGCAAGACGGCGGCAGCCAGCCAGATATATATGTAGGTACACATATTAGGCGAAACGTAGTTATGCGGCTTTAATATTAAATCCCCGGAATTTCATGTTTGTCTTTCACTCCATACATACACGCCCCATCATTGATGTAAGATGTTTAAAGATTGCTTTATACATTCCCCATTAATATCTACACTTCATTTAACTATTTACACTGCTCCGCTTCGGGATTACTTATTCACTCCAAAGACTCACGGCTTACCTTCATAATTTAAACTTTTTAGAACCTCCGCCGACTCAACTTGAGCGCACACTCAGGTAACATATTCCTTAATCAAAAACACGTTTACTTTATACTATCAATAGCACCTGCAATGAAAAAACTTCTAAAACCTTATTCAAAAGTGAGATTTACTTATACTTTCACTATAGTAACATTTTTAATTCGACCTAATAATCTAGTCAGCCAATAATGCATGAAATTAAACTAGTTATAACATTCATACATTAATTTACAATGAACGTTGTAAATTAACGTACCAGTTTATTTAAACGTTTACGTTTTATGATTGTTTCCTTTTCTTTATAATTTTATTTATTTATAGTTCTAATAAAATTACTTAATTACACTTATTATCTATTAACAATAAAATTGTCAATTATTATTAGTTAAAATAATTTCCATTTGTATACATATTCGTTACCCTGTCACTACAAAGCGGCACATTGTACTTTTACATGGGTAACGCAAAGACAACTTTTATTCCACTCTACATTATAACAAATTCAAATCAACACAAAATTGTAAAAAAATAACTTTACCCAAACTAACTTTACATTACCTGTATAAAAATAGGACACAGATATGTCCTGATTTTTCTTACCTAGAAAGCTCTTCAATTTTATTTTATTTTTTAAAATTCAATTACAATTCTGGATTATAAATAACAGTTCCCACGGATCCAAGATAACAGTTAATAAATAACAGATGACAAGTGAAAGTTAACACATAACTGCTTACAGTTGACAGTTGATAGACAAATAATAGATAAGAGCTAGCAAACGACATTTGATAGGTAACACATGATAATTGACAGATGGTAAATAATAAATGACAGTTTATAAAATCAGCTGGCAGATGAAAGTTGATAAATGGCGAATGACAGACGGCAGATTACTAATAACAGTTGTCAAATAAGAGATGATAGTTAGGAATTGTTAGATGACAGATGGTACTTAGCAAATGACAGTTTACAGATGATAGTTGACAGATGACACTTGGCAGAAGATAGATGACAGATGACAAATAACAAATTGCAAATGATAGATGAAATTTGATGGATAACATATAACACTTACTACACTTACTAAACAATTCTAAATTGTCAATGACAGCTGACAAGTGGTAAGTACAAGATGAGAGATAAAAAATAACAGGTTTATATATATATAACAGTTGATAAATGAATGAAAGATAACAGTTTACTGATAACAATTAAAAGATGAGAGGTGGTACTTGTGAAATGATATACGACAGATGATATGTTATACTTAATAAATGACAATTTATAGATGATAGTTACCAGATGACACTTGGTAGAAAATAGTTGACAATTGACAGATAACTATGACAGTTAAGAGATGGTAGTTGGGAAATGCTAAGTGACTAACAGTTGACAAATGACAATTTATAGATTGTGTTTGTAAGATGACACTTGACAGATAGTTGACAGTTGACAGAAAATAACATTTGATAGGTGGCAAATAAAATATGAAATTTGTGGAATAACAAATGCTATTTAACCCTAATTAAATAATTCTGCATTGGAAATGACAGTTTACAAATGGCAGTTATTAGATAACAATTAGCAGACGAGTGTTTATTTATAACTACATATGAGAATTGACAGATAACCGTTGACAGATGATAGATAGCAGTTAAGAAATGACAGATGGCAAAAGATATTTAACAGTTGACAGATGACACTTGACAGTTGGCAAATAACCGTTCACAAATGATAGCAAATAACAGATGACATTTTATTTACAACAAATGACTACACTTACCAAACAATTCTGGATTGGAAATGCCAGTTGACAAAAGGTAAGTACAAATTGAGAGCTGGCAGTTGACAGATAATGGAAGATAAAAGAAAAATGGCAGTTGATAAATAACCGTTGACAGTTGACAGATGACTGTAGATGTCAGATGATATTTGACAGATAAGAGATGATACTTGGGAAATTATAGATAGATGACAGATGATATTTAATAGATGGCATTTAACGCTTAGCAGATAATAGTTGACCGTCGGCAAATATCTATTGATATCTAATTACAGATGGAAAATAATAGATGAAATTTGATGGATAACAAATGACATATAACACTTACTACACTTACTAAACAATCCTGGATCGTAAATGACAAGTGTTAAGTAAATAATGACAGATGACAGATCACAAATTTAGTTATTAGATAACAGTTAGCAGATATATAGAATGTCTATATGACATTTGACAAATCACAAGTTGTCATATAACAGTTGACAAATGACAGATGTCAGTTAAGACATGACAGAAGACAAATGATAAGTGACACTTAACAGGTGATACTTAACAGTTACCAAATAACAGTTGTCAGATTATTAATCATAGATTGCAAATGAAAGATAAAAAAATTTCGAATAGAAAAAAAAAGATAAATGGCAGTTGACTCTTGAGAAATTACTGTTAATATACGACAGTTAACAGATGACAGTTAATTGATGACAGTTGACAGATGATAGATGGTAGTTGGGAAATGATAGATGACCTCTAATATTTATAAGTCTACAAATGACAACTAACAGATCATAGTTGGCAGTTCACACTTGGCAGATAATAGTTGACAGTTGGCAAATATCAGTTAATAAATAAGTAATTACAGATGGCAAATGATAGATGAAATTTGATGGATAACAAATCACATATAACACTTAAAATACTTACTATACAAATATGGATTGTAAATGACAGTTGACAGATATTAAAAACAAGATGACAGATAACAAGTAGCAGCTAATAGATAACAATTGACAGATGACTGTTTATATAAGACTATATACGTCAGTTTACAGATGACAAGTTGAGTGATAACAGTTGACGGGTGACACATGGTATTTGAGAAATGACATATGACAGGTAATAATTGATAACAGTTGTCAGATGATTAATCATAGATGGCAAATGACAGAAAATTTTATCGAAAACAAAATAAAAAAATTAATGACAGTTGACATCTGACAAATAATTGTTAATATATGACAGTTAACAGATGATAGTTAATAGATGAAAAATGTATTAATAGATGACAGTTGACAGATGACAGATATCAGTTGTGAAATACCAGATGAGAGATAATAATTGACAGTTGATAGATGATAGTTGACAGATAACACTTAACAGTTGGGAAATACCAGTTCATAGCCTAAAATTTACAGATAGCAAATCACAGATTTTATCTATAACAAATGACATATACCACTTATTACACTTACTATACAATTCTGGATTGGAAATGCCAGTGGCCAAATGGTAAGTACAAATTGACAGCTGACAGTTGATAGATAATAGAAGATAATGGATATGTGACAGTTAGTACTTGCCAAATGCCTGTTGATATATGACAGTTAACAGTTGACAGATGAAAGATGGTAGTTGGGAAATAATGGATGAGTGATAATATTCAACAGTAGGCGAATAATAATTTACAGATGATAATTAACAAATGACACTTAGCAAGTAATAATTGAAAGTTGGAAATATAATATTTGACAGATAATATATAAAACGTCGTCTGTCATCTGTCTTCTGTCTTCTGTCTTCTGTCTTCTGTCTTCTGTCTTCTGTCTTCTGTCTTCTGTCTTCTGTCTTCTGTCTTCTGTCTTCTGTCTTCTGTCTTCTGTCTTCTGTCTTCTGTCTTCTGTCTTCTGTCTTCTGTCTTCTGTCTTCTGTCTTCTGTCTTCTGTCTTCTGTCTTCTGTCTTCTGTCTTCTGTCTTCTGTCTTCTGTCTTCTGTCTTCTGTCTTCTGTCTTCTGTCTTCTGTCTTCTGTCTTCTGTCTTCTGTCTTCTGTCTTCTGTCTTCTGTCTTCTGTCTTCTGTCTTCTGTCTTCTGTCTTCTGTCTTCTGTCTTCTGTCTTCTGTCTTCTGTCTTCTGTCTTCTGTCTTCTGTCTTCTGTCGTCTGTCTTCTGTCTTCTGTCTTCTGTCTTCTATCTTCTATCTTCTGTCTTCTGTCTTCTGTCTTCTGTCTTCTGTCTTCTGTCTTCTGTCTTCTGTCTTCTGTCTTCTGTAACCTTTTATTATCATTAAACATTTCTGGATTGTAAATGACACTTAATAAACGGTAAGTGCAAAATGGCAGATGGCAGATAACAAATAGCAGTTGATTTATGACAATTAATAAATGATAGTTGACAGAGTACAGTTCACACATGATATAAAATAATTGGAAAGAATGATAAATGACAAATTGACAGTTGATAGATGATAGTTGACAAATGACAGTTAGCAAATAACAGTTGACAGATGATTAATCACAGATGTGACAAATAGATAAAATTTTATCAATAACAAATGACATATAACACTTATTAGACTTACTACAATGGTAAGTACAAAATGGAAAATGACACTTGACAAAGATAAAAAACAGTTGATAAATAACCGTTGACAGATTACTGTAAAAATATGCAATTAACAGTAAACAGTTGATAGATATCAGTTGACACATAACAGTTGACAGATATGAGATGCTAGTTAATAAATGTCAGATATCAGATGATATTTAACAGTTGACAAATGACAATTTACAGATGTGAGATGACGGATGACACTTAGCAGATAATAGTTGACAGATGACTAATTGCAGGTATCAAATGATAGATGAAATAACAATGACAAATAACAAATAATATATTTCACTTAATAAATTATTCTGGATTGTAAATGACAGTTGACAAATGGTATTACAAGATGACAGATATATAAAAAATAACAGTTAGTTGATAAATAACAGTTGACAGATAATAAATAGCAGTAGTTAAATGACATAATAATTTACAGTTGATAGATGACAGTTGATAGATGACACTTGCCAGATGGTAAATAACAGTTGATTACTCACAAATGGAAAATAGTAGATGAATTTGTATTGATAACAAATGACATATAACACTTATTACACTTACTAAACAATTCTAGTTTAGAAATGCCAATTGAAGAGTGATAAGTACAAAATGACAGATGATAGAAGATAAAAGATAAATGACAGTTGATAAATAACAGTCGACAGATGTCTGTTGATATATGACAGTTAAAAGATGACAGTTGGTAGATGAAATGGCAGATGACATTTGACAGATGAGAGATGGTAGTTGGAAAATGATAGATGACAGATAATATTTAACAGTTGACAAATGAAAATTTACAGATGTTAGATGACTGATGACACATTTAGCAGATAATAGTTGACAGAACTAATTACAGATGGCAAATGATAGATGCAATTTGATGGATAACAAATGGTATATAACATTTAATAAACTTACTAAACAATTCTGGATTGTAAATGACAGTTAACAAATGGCAAGTACAAAATGACTGCTGACAGGTTAAGAGATAACAGTTGATAGAGAACGAATGGCAGATTATATTTGACAGATAAGAGTTGACAGATTACAGATAGTTGTTTGGAAATAATAGATGATAAATAATATTTAACAGTTAACAAATAACAATTTATAGATGATAGTTGACCGATGACACTTGGCAGATAATAGTTGACAGTTGGCAAATAACATTTGACATGACTATTTATACATGGCAAGTAACAAATGAAATTTAATACTTAATACTAAACCTACTTAACAATTCTTGATTCTAAATGACAGTTAACAAATCGTGAGTACGAAATAACCGACGACAGATAATAATAAATAACAGTTGACAGAAAACAGTTGATAGATAACAGTTGTTAGATGAGAGGTGGCAGTTATGGCAGATAATTGACAGTTGATAAATGATAGTTATCAGATGACACTTAGCAGCTATCAAATAATAGACGATTAATCACAGATCAAATAACAGATGAAATTTGATTGATAACAAATGACATATAACACTTACTAAACAATTCTGGATTGGAAATGCAATTTGATAATCGATAAGTAGAAAATGACAGTTGATGATAGAAAATAAATGAAAATAACAGTTAATAAAGAACAACTGGCAGTTACCTAACTGTTAATATGTGACAATTTACAGATTAACAGATGATGTTGACAGGATGACAGTGAACAGATGATATATAGTAGTTGGGAAATGACAATTTAACAATTGACAATTTTCAGATGATAGTTGATAGATATACAGTTACAGTTGGTAAATGATAGATGACATTTGATAGATAACAAATACATTACATTACAAATACATATAATTCTGGATTGTAAATGATAGTTGACAAATGGTAAATACAAGAGGACAGATAACAAATAGCATTTAATAAATAACAGTTGACAGATGACTGTATATATATGACTTCACACGACAGTGGACAGATGAAAAGTTGAAAGTTAACAGTTGAGCGATTACATATGATGGCAGTTTTGAAATAACAGGTGACAGTAGATAAATGATAGACAGATAACATTAAACAGTTGGCAATTAACAGTTCACAGATAGAAGGTAAAAGATAAATGACAGTTGATAAATAACTGTTGAAATACTGATGATATATGACAATTGATAGTTGTTGGGAAATGATAGACAACAGATGATATTTAACAGTTGATAAATTACAACTTGTAAAAAAACAAGATGACAGATGACAGATAACAAGTAGCAGCTAATAGATAACAATTGACAGATGACTGTTTATATATGACGATATACGTCAGTTCACAGATGACAAGTTGAGAGATAACTGTTGACGGGTGACACATGACAGTTGAGAAATGACATATGACTGACATTAATTGACAGTTGATAGATGATACAAATGACACTTGACAGTTGCCAAAAAACAGTTGTCAGATGATTAATCATAGATAACAAATTAAAGATAAAATTTTATCGATAAATTTTAAAAAAATGACATTTGGCACGTGATAATAGATAATAGACAAATGACATGTGAGAGTTGACAGATGATATATGGCAGTTGTGAAATGACAGATGACAAATGATAATTGACATTTAATAGATGATAAATAACAGATGACACGTGATAGTGGCAAATAACAGTTAACAGATGATTAATCACAGATGGCAAATGGCAGATGAAATTGTATCGATAAGAAATAATATTTAACATTTATTACATTTACTCTACAATTCTGGATTGGAACTGCCAGTTGATAAAGCGTAAGTACAAATTGACAGCTGACAGTTGACAGATAATAGTAGTTAAAAGATAAATGATAGTTGACACTTGACAGCTGATATATGATAGTTAACAGATGAAAATTGATAGATGACAAATGGTAGATGACAGTTGACAGATGAGAGATGATAGTTAGAAAATAATGGATGACAGATGATATTCAACAGTTGGCGAATAATAATTTACAGATGATAATTAACAAATGACACTGTAGCAGATATTAGTTGACAGTTGGAAATATCATTCTTGACAGACGGCCAATTTTACATGGCAAATAACAAATAATATATAAAACACTTACTATTACTCACATTAAACAATTCTGGATTGTAAACGACAGTTGACAAACGGTAAGTGCAAAATGGCAGATGACAGATAACAAATAGCAGTTGATATATGCCAATTAACAAATGACAGTTGATAGATAACTAATGGCTGATGACAATTGACAGATAACAGTTCACAGATAGTATGAAATAATTGGAAAATGATAAATGACAAATTGACAGTTGATAGATGATAGTTGACAAATGACAGCAAATAACAGTTGACAAATGATTAATCACATATGTTATAGATAAAATTTTATCCATAACAAATGACATAAAACACTTATTAGACTTTCTAAACAATGGTAAGCACAAAATGACAAATGTCACTTGACAAATGATAGAAGATAAACGATAAATAACAGTTAATAAATAACCGTTGACAGATTACTGTAGAAATGTGCAATTAACAGATAACAGTTGACAGATAAGAGATGGTAGTTAGGAAATGTCAGATATCAGATAATATTTAACAGTTGACAAATGACAATTTACAGATGACAGTTGACAGATGACTAATTACAGATAGCAAATGATAGATGAAATTTGACAAATATCCAATTTTATATTTCAATTACTAAATAATTCCGGATTGTAAATGACAGTTGACAATTGGTATTACAAGATGATAGATAAATAACAAATAACAGTTAGTTGATAGACAACAGTTGACAGATAATAAATAGCAGTTGTTAAATGACAGCTGATAGACGATAGTTGACAGATGATATTTGACAGATGGAAAATTACAGCTAATTACTCATAAATGGCAAATAGATGAAATTTGACAAATAGCACATGATATATTTCACTTACTAAATAATTCTGGATTGTAAATGACAGTTGGCCATTGGTATTATAAGATGACAGATAGATAACAAATAACAGTTAGTTAATAGACAACAGTTGACAGATGATAAATAGCAGTTGTTAAATGGCAGCTGATAGACGATAGTTAACAGATGGCACTTGGCAGATGGCAAATTACAGCTAATTACTCATAAATGGCAAATAGTAGATGAATTTCTATTGATAATAAATGACATATAACACTAAACGTACTAAATAATGCCAATTGACGAAAGATAAGTACAAAATGACAAATTATAGTTGACAGATGGTAGAAGATAAAAAATAAATAACAGTTGACAGATGACATTTGACAGATGTGAGATGGTTAACAAATGACAGTTGATAGATGACGAATGGCAGATTACAGTTGACACATAACAGTTGCCAGATGTCTCATAGTTGTTGGGAAATGATAGATGCAATATATATTTAACAGTTGACAAATGACAATTTATACATGATAGTTGACAGATGACACTTGTAAAATATTAGTTGACAGTTGGCAAAAACAATTGCCATATGACTAATTATACATGGTAAATAACAAATGATAATAACAGTTGGCAGATGACAGATGGCAGTTGAGAAATAACTGCTGACAAATGATAATTGACAGTTGATAGATGATAGTTATCAGATGACGCTTAATGGAGTGGCAAATAACAGTTAGCAGGTAAATAAATGAAAATGACAGTTGAAAAATAACAATTGACTGTTGACATGTGACAGTTAACAGATTAACAGATGGTGTTGGCAGAATGACAGTTGACGGATGACAGATAGTAGTTGATAAATGACTAGTTACAGATGGCAAATGATAGATGACATTTGAGGGATAAGAAATTCATTACATTACAAATACATAAAACACTTACTAAATAATTCTGAAGTGATAAGTAGAAGGTGACAGATAGTAATTACAAGATGACAGATAATAGATTTCAAATACCAGTTGTGTCAGTTGGCAGTTAACTGTTTATATATGACTACATACGACAATTGACAGATAACAAGTTGAAAGATAACAGTTGACAGATGACAGAAAGCAGTTGTGAACAGACACATGATAGATGATAATTTTCAGTTTAAAGATAATATTTGGCAGATAATACTTCACAGTTGGCAAATAACAGTTGGTAGATATTAGATAAAAGATAATAGCCAGTCGATAAATAACAGTTGACAGATGACTGATGATATAATACATATCAACTGTTGACAAATGAGAATTTACAGATAATTATTGATAATAGTTGACATTTGGCAAATAACAGTTGACAAATTACAAATTAGGCTTAGACTAAAAACAATTCTGGATTTTAAATGCCATTATAGCCAATCTTATTTAATTTATACCCAAAGTCTGCCCAGCCATCAATTTTTACTAATTTACTGACTCAAAAAGTTTACCTTTTTAATTTCTTTTTTATTCAAAAATTTTTGTAATTAATTTCCTTGGAAACGCGAGACGATAAGGATTTATAGTATATATGTATATGTAGGGTGGGTGGGTGGCCTCTATCCTACCCTTTAGTTAGTAAAACATGATCAAAAATTATTTGAAAAATTTGTATGAATACATTTCTAAAAATTGCAATTATTTTGTGTTTATTTATATTTTTCAACTTTTAATTAAAACCCTGACTTTATGTTTATTGATTTGAGGGTGCAATAGAGGCACTCATTCTGAGTTTTTTGAAGACACTTGATTTTGTTTAAAAAAATGGACGGTACACATTCACCTTATATTTTATTATTAACTAATCTACAAAAATATCTTGGAAATTGAAACAAGGATTCGATTACAGTTTAAATTTTATTTTTATACTGAGATATAAATTTTATTATCGATCACAATTATTGGTATGAATTAAAACAAGTTCAATTTGATTTATCCATTCATTTATTTATTTTTTTTCTTCCGAAAGGGGGATATTGACGTTGAATAATAGATGAGGTTGCATTTTGATGTAGAGTGGAACTTAAGTAGTGTTCGACAGTGGAACGGACCTGGATGTTGGCTGTCGGCATCCCCGGGGATCAGCGGGCTGTTGCCATCCGATTAGCAGCAAATGGACGTACGATTGTCTCTTGTCACCGGGTGGTAATGCAGTCTGTTGCAGTCTGTGATCTCCGCGCTGCCGTTTGATATGCCTGGCTACCGCTCACGATCCATTAAGATAGCAGACGGATAATGCCGAATTACCGGCCTACAGAAACGAAATGCGTAATACCCTCCCTCCTGCTACGACCTCCCCACCCCTCCATGTTCGATGGATTACGCTTCCTTCTTAATTAAGAGATATTTAGGTGTATATGTGGATATATACTTTTATATCGTGATGGGAAGTGATTTGTACAAGCGACCTTTGGATGGATAGTCCAGGTCAACTCGAATTTATCAGATCTTGTGATCGTGATGTTGAATTTTGGGTGTTGCATAAGTAGTAGAGAGAAATTGTATTTTGGTTGAAAGGATTTGCAGAAGACAAGGCGTAACAGAGGTACATTCATATAGGAGTTGGTTGGTTAAGATTCTAAATTCTATTGTATTGTATTTAATCTTTATCTATCATAAATAGTTTTGTTCTGGCTATAATTCTTATTTTGAAGAAGCTTTTTAAAATTCAGTTTTTGATCTGTAGTGATGCTTACGTGTTTTATGGAAGTAGAAGGAGGAACAGTTGTTAGGGAAAAGAGATTACTTTTTGGAGAATAATTGTTGTAATTGGGAAAATTGTATTTTTCTTGATTTATTAGAGAGTGATAAACAAACCTCACTACATATTGTATTCAGTGGAGCAACTCACATAAAAAAATCTTCTGAAAGATACATGAATATACTTCTGATGATGATAGCGTTTGTTAATTGTGATTTTGCATTGCGTTGTTGGAGAGCACACATGGACTAAGCTTAAACGCTTAAAATTGATTAAATGTGGTACTATATTTGAAGGCGTAATAACAATTTAATATGCTGACGCCGAGAGCGGGGGGTTCGGAGGTGCAATTGTGGGCGTAGTATGTAGCGTATGAGTTTGTGTGTGTGCGTGTGTTTGCTTGTTATTCCCGTGTATACCGGGGCGAGATCTTATTTGAGTAAACAGAGAGCTGGCATGTAAATACATCAGCGAGCCGTAAGCCTTACATAAGCCCCGTCCAAACACTCGCGGCAAAGCTCATAAGCCGACCAGCTTAGCCGCCAGAGAGCTAATCATAATCATGCTGTAATTAGTGCTGCCTCTCATCATCGACTTACTCCAACACAACACTACACTACATACACTAGGAGATCATCCTCTAAACAACGCCAATATATACGCCACCATCCATATATATCCGCTGCGTATTAATTAATCAGGACGCCAAAACGCACCCGCAGATATCTCCATCTCCCTCTCTTCGTCGTCTTTGATATCAATCATGCAGCGTCTAGTTAATCCGCGTTCGGCGGAAAAGACTGCGCCAAAACGATCTTTCTGTGTTTTTGCGGGGGCGATCGGTTCGGAAGGCGAGTTAACTGGCGCGTTTAGTCTGCTCATGAACTATGCAGGACACTGTATAATTCAAATACTCGACCCGCGCAGTCATCGCACTTGACTGCCACACAAATCTTCCGACACTGCAAGCTTTATCAGTTCCCCTCCTCACTCCACCAGCCCTTCCTACTTACGCCGAGCTCAAGTCCAAACAATTTTTTTTTGTTGTCCACACCGAGTGCAGAATAATCAACGAACCAACTTCGATTAATCAAAAAAACATTTAAGCTTAGTTAAAATCTTTTCTTTATAATCATCCAGAAATTACTATTTTCTTATACATTTTTAGAAATTTACAGATTTTTTTCTAGTTAACAATTTTCCTTTTGCAGTATTTTCTCTTTTAAACCTAAGAATTTTCCTGTTTTTAAAACGTTTTGTTTATTCATCGAAAGCTCTAAAAGTTTCCAGTAACTTAATTTCTAGGTCTCTAAAAGGCTTTAGAATATTTCTTCAGTATGCCAACAAAGTTCAAGAATTTTCAATTATAATTTTAAGATTTCTAATCTAACATCTCTAATTTTCCATTATTTCTTCAATTATTTCAGAATTTTCCAGAATTGAACTTCTACATATTTCTAGCAACGTTTCTTCTATTTTTCGAGAATTTTTCATTCTAAAATTTTCTACAATTCCTTTATCAGTTTTTAAACAACTTTTCTTTACTTGTTCTAAAATTTTCCTGCACTTTTTTTTCTTTCATCGTTCAAAAATTTTTCTGCAATTTCTCTCCTAGATTAAGATATAAAAATTTCAGCCACTTTTTTTTTCTGAAATTTTTCTACGTTTTCTTTCAGAAGTTTTCTACAAATTTCATTTCTAGGTTTCCAGAAGTTTTTTAATGGTTTTATAATTTTCTAGAAATATTATATTTATAATATAATTATTTTACTTTTTAAGTATTACATTATTTCCTTAAGGATTCAAAAATTTTCCGAACTTAGCTTTCTACAAGTTTATTCTAGATTTGTAGAATCTTCTAGCAAGTTATCCTTCATTTTTTTGGAAAATTTTTATTCAAATTTTTTTCGCAAATTTCTTTTGCAGATTACAATTTACTCTTTTAAAATTTTAGAATTTTTCAACAATATTTCTTCATTTACTATTCTTTCAATTTTTTTCGGGCTACAAAAATGTTCAAGGAATTTCCATTTTAGGTAAAGGTTCTAAAATTTTCTAGCAATATTTCTTGCAATTTTTAGAAATTTCCAGCAATTTATATTTAATTTTTCGAGCATTTTATTATTATTATTTATTATTTCTGTAAGAATTCTAGAATTGCAGTTTGCATTTTATTATAAGTATCTTCTAGTTTCTATAATTGTCTAGCCTTATTTTCCTTCTAGATTTATAAAGTTTCGAAACAACTTTTCTACATTTATTATTTCCTCAAGGGGTGCGAAATATTTCAAATATGTATTTTCTAATAATTAGAAAAACACACAGTTAATTTTCTACAACGTATAGGATAATACATTTTATTATGTATTTTCTACCTTAAAAGATTTTTTTTTGTTGAAGCAAAAATTTTACTACAGTTATTTCCAGTTCCTAAAAATTCTCCAACATTTGTTTGATATTTTTTCTAAAATTTTCCTGAATATTCCATTTTAGGTCTCCAGAATGTTCTTAATGGTGTTAAAATTATCTATCAAAATTTCTTCTACATTTATAGAAATTTTCACCAATTCTTCTTTCACTTTCTGAGCATTTTTACTATTTTTAAAATTATTCTAGAAATTTACATTTTTTCGCAGCTTTCTATAAGTCTCTTTTAGACGTTTAGAATTTCCTAGCAATCCAAATCATATAAGGCATAATTGAGATTTTTACATTTAGGATTTCTATGAATACAATTTAAGGATAATTGCGGAAATTTAGAGGATTTTTGGAGAAATTTTCTGATAGGAATTGTACTTATCTTTCATTTTCCTAGCTTTATTTAATTAATTTATTTATTTACAATTTTGTCTTCTTTCTTAGAAAAATATATTAAGAAAGAATTAACTACAAATATACACATAAAATTTTGGCCGAAAGAAGCGCAGGCAGAGTTAACAATAACAAATTATGTTCCTCCACTCAAGCCCTTTTTGTACCATGATGTTGGGAAAACAGCAATCCTCGTCCACATCTATAAGCTTTTATATTGCCCTTAATATCATCATTTTCATCCATTTTTAGGAGGAACTTTTGGCAATTAATGTAAGCATAAAATTAGCAGAAATATCTTTCTCAGATTTAAAAATTCTTTATAATTTTCTAACAATTTTCTCTTTCATTTTTGTTCCAAAATTTTAGTATTTTTTCTTGTTTCTTCCACGATTCTTATTTTTTTTGTTGATTTTTTAGAATTATTTTCTTCAAAGGTTTAAAAACTTCCCACTCATTTCTCTTCTAGAGGCAACAGCAATTATTACTTCTTAAGAGTTTAAAAATTTTGCTGAAACATCCTTTCTAAATTTTCAGAAGCTTCTTTGAATAACAATTTTTTTCTACTATTCTTCTTTCTCTTCTTTTGAAGCATTTACTATTTTTTATACTTTTCTAAAACATATTTTAGCTTTCTACAAATTCCTATCTAGATTCCTAAAATATTTGAATCACTTTTTTCAGCATTTAAGATATTTATTATAATAAAATGTTTCAGAAATTTCTTGCCTATATTACAAGAACTTTCTACATGTTTGTCCTAGATGATTTTTTCGAGCCTTTTAAATTTTCCAGATTGTTTTTCTACTCATCTTTAATGGTTATTGAATTTTTTAGCATAGTTTTTTAAATGTTTTCTTTATTCATTTGAGAGTTTTAAAACTTTTCAGAAAATTTCTTTTAAATTTTCTAGTAGGTTTAAGAATTTTTTAAATAAATTCAAAATAATTATTTCTTTAAAAATTATAAAAATTATCAAAATATTTTAGCTGCTTACAAGTTTCTTTTGCGTTTCTAGAAGTTTAAAACAAATTTTCCTTAATTTTCCATTGTGGAATTTTCCAAAAATTTCTTACCCAAATTAAAATATTGTAATTTTGTAACAATCTAGATTTGTTTTTAATTTTTCGACGACTTTTCTTCATTTATCTTTTCTTTTTCGACAAAATGATAAGAGTTCTAAACTTGTTAGAATTTTTTAAAACATTCAACAGATTTCCTATAGAGTTTTAGAATTTTCTAGCAACTTTTTTTTGCATATTTTTTGAGAAGTTATAAATAAATAAAATAAATAAATAAATATAAATATAATTCCCAGAAATTATTACAATTTTCTAACAAATTAACAAAATTCTAGAATTATAAAACATTTTTCGTTTATTTAAGTTTTATATAATTTTAAAGAATTTCTTAACTTTCTATTTCTAGTTTTCCAGATCACTAGAATTTTCTAGAAACTTCTCTTCATTAATCATTTCTTCAGAAGTTCTTAAATTTTCCAAAATTGTTTTTATGTGTCTAAAATTTCCAGAGTTTAGAGATTTGTCAGCAATATTTTTTGAGATGTATCCATTAAAAAAATTACAGTTTTAAAAATTGCTAGAAATTTCGTTTCTACTTTTCAAATTATTTGAGAGTTTTAGATATTTTAGTAATATTTCTTCGAGGTTTTTAGAAATTTCCAACAATTCTTTCACTTTTTAAAAGTTTTGTTTTATCATTTATTTAATGATTCTAGAATCCAGATTTTTTAGCCTGCTACAAGTTACTTCCAAATAATTATAATTTTCTAGTAACTCTTTTTCCAATTTTCGAGAATTTTTTATAATAAAATTTTTCAGAAATTTCTTTCTTGGATTTCTACAAGTTTGTCCTAGATGTTTAAATTTTTTTCACAACTTTTCTTCACTTACTATTTGTTTGATCTTTCTAAATTTGCCAGATTGTTTTTCTACTTCTCTTTATTGGTTTTTGAATTTTTTAGCAATGTTTCTTACAAAGAATTTTAACGCCATGGTTTTTAAGATGTTCCGTTTAGTCATTTGAGAGTTTTAAAACTTTTCAGAAATTTTTTTTAAATTTTCTAGTAGGTTATTTGAGCGTTTAAGAAAATATTTTAGCTGTCTGCAAATTTCTTTTGCGTTTCTAGAATTTTATAACAACTTTTCTTTAATTTTTCATTGTGAAATTCTTGTAATCTAGAAAAAGAGACTAGAAGAAATGATAAATAACAAGTTACAAAAATTAAAGAAAGTTCTTTTCTCGAAAAAAAATTTCTGGCAAATTTTATAATGAATAATTTTTTTCTTTCCCAGATTACAAGAAATTTCTACAATTTTTCAACATATTTTTTTTAGAATTATGAAACATTTTTCATTCTCTTAAAGGTTATTGAATTTTTCAAAATTTCTTAACTTTCTACAAAATTTTTCCAAATTTCTAAAAAATTGCCAAAAATTCCAAAAAGTCAAGAATTTGCAAATAAAATTCTTGTGACCTATCTAGAAAAATCTCTAAGAAATAATAAATGAAGAGAAAGAAAATTGTATAAAGATATTTCTTGCAAATGTTCAAATGATCAAAAATTCTCGAAAAATTGATGAAAACTGTCTAAGAAATCTGATAATCTAAAGGAAACTTCTAGAAAGCTAAAAACATTAAAACATCTTAAAACTTTGAAAGATATAATGGAAAATTCTTGAAGTTAAAAAAAATTAATGGAAATTTCTGAAGATTTTGAAGATATATTACTATAAAATTTTAAAATTCGAAAAGAAATGTGACCTAGACAGAATTTATTAAAAATTTTAGAGTTTTCGAATAACTAATGGAAAAAATGTTACTAGCAGTATCTAAAAACGCGGAAAATTTTAGATCTATCAAAGAAAATTTTAGAATCTTATATTTATTTATTATAAAATATATTTTATAATATAAATATATAAGAGTAATAAAATAAAAAAAAATTCTGTAATAAAATTTTATTTTTATTTTTATATTATGTTTTTTGAAAAATGGAAGATAAGTTGCTTAGAAAGCTAAAAATCTAAAAGAAACTGGTAGTAAGCTAAAAATTCTTGTGTATGAGTCTTAAAAATAATGGATTAGAATATTTAGTCAATTTTAGAAATCTAGTAAAAATATTCCTACTAAATTTTAAAACCCTCAAAGAAGCCACTAGAAATCTAGAGTTTCTGGAAAATTCTAGTAACAATGAAGCAATATTTTAAAAAAGGTGTTTAAAGTTAACAAAAATATTGAAATAGAAAATTAAGCTAGAAAAAAAAATTCTAGAAATGAACTAAAAATAAAAATGTTTTGATCTAGGAGTTAATGAAAAATAATTGAAAAATGAAAGAAAAGCGGTTAAGAATTCTAAATAGCAAGAAGAAGCCTATAGAAATCTAAAAAATAAAACTAAAAATTTAAAAAATAAATAAACTTTCAAAGGAATGATTTTGGAATGAGAAAGAAATTTGGAAGGAAATATATTACAAAATTACAAAACATTAAAACAAGCATTTAGAAACACAGAGAAGTTTTTGGATAATTCCAGAAGTCAAAGAAATAAGAAGAAAGTCTTTTTAAAAAGACGCTCATAAATTTTATAAATTAAAAGAAGAAATGAAACTAGATAAAAATAAAGAGAATAGCTGCGACCGTTACTACGTGGTAATCCATACTTACATTATTGTGGTTAAAACATAGTGAATTTTTCAATTCAGTGTAGAAAAAAATCTAAAAAATTTGAGAAACTCAAAGAAGTAGAAATTTAAGAAAAGTCATTGCAAATTCTAAAAATTTAGAAAAAAATGTAGTGTTCTTGTAATCTGGGAATTTAATAAAGGTAATGCTTGTTATGCTACATTCTTGATGAAACCGGATATATAAGTTTGGTGAAAAAAAAAATATGGAACATAACAAGCGCTTTTCTTCACCAAACTTATGGGAATTTAATCTCTGGAAAAATTTATTAAAAAAGAAAGGAGGAAAACCGTACAATGCTGTAGAAATTTGGGAAATTCTAGAATTATTGAACAGTTACATGAAAATGTTTTAAAAGAATTGTTAGAATTTCTAGAAATCGAATGAATTTTTCCTAAAATTCCGTAAGAATTTTTTGAGAATTTAAGAAGTAAATGTTTAGAAAATTCTAGAAAGAAAATTAAAAATAATCATTAATTCTAGTAAAAAAATGTTATAACTATCAAATGAAGTTGTAACCTGGATAAAATATTTCTGGAAAATTTTGAAACGCTCGAAGAATCTATAAAATTTGTTCAACGTTTATTTTATTAGCGGCTATTCTTTAATTCTTTAAACCACCTTGGACGATAATGTAATAAATATTTATTGTATACGTTTTCACACCATATTTATGTATTTTTCTCTGTAAAAAGGAGTTTCCGTAAAATAAATAAATTCTAAATTCTAAATTCTAAAAGGTTTTTGAATAATGAAAATTGTACGAATTTGAGAAAGAAATTTATCGAAACTTTTATCATGAATAATTATCGAAAAATGGAATAAAAGTTGCTGAAAATTCACAATATCTTGAAGAGACTTCAGAATGTGAAATGTTAGTTAGTAAATTTTAGAATTATTAAGGAAAACTGAATAAAAAATTCTTAGAATGGTCCAAAAATTTGGAAGAAATATTAATAGAAGATTCTAAACGTTAAAAGAAGACTCTTAAAAAAAATAGTTGCTAAAACCTCTTAAAACCTGGATGAAACTTCTAGAAAACTCTTTTTTTTAAATAAATTTTAGTAATCTGGAAGAAATTTTAAAAATTCTCTAAACCTGATAGAAAAATCTTAAAGGAAATATTTGTAACCTAGATAAAAATATTTCTAGAGAATTTTAAAACGCTCGAAGAAACAATAAAAATTAATAAAGGTTTTTGAAAAATGAAAACTACGAATTTGAGAAAGAAATTTATGGAAAATTTTATAATGAATCATTATCGAAAAATGAAAGAAAAATGCCCAATATCAGGAAGAAACTTGTAGAAAGTAAAATGTTTGTTAGTCAATTATAGAATTATTAGAGAAAACTGAATGAAAAATTCTTAGAACTGCCCCAAAATCTGGAAGAAATATTAATAAACGTTAAAAGAAGCTTTTTGAAACTAGGGAATGAATTTTTTGAAAATATGAAGAATCCTAATAAAAATTAGTTGTTAAAAAAATCTGGAAATCTGGATGAAACTTGTAGAAAACTAATTTCTTAAGTAAATTCTAAAAGCAAAAGCCATTAAAGAAAACTAAAGTAAAAATGGTTAAACATTAAAAAAAACAGGAAGTAATTTTAACCATAAAAGAGGCTTATAAAAACCTGAAAAAGTTTTACCGAAAAACTCTGCAATTCTAAAAGAATCTCGACATTGTTAAATTCTTAAAATTTGATAAAGATTTTGATAGACAATTAAAAAAAAAAAAATACTAGTGACCCAGAGAAAAGATTTCTGGACAATGTTAGTTCAGTAAATAACAAGTGAAAGAAAACTGTTGAAATCATAGTTGATTTCCATTTCAAGAATTTTTCAACAACTTTTCTAACAACTATATTAGAAATTTCTGGAAATCTGGAAGAAGTATTGTCTTTTGGAAAACTTCAGAATTCTTGAACAGTTAAAGGAAAATTGTTGAAAAGAATTTTTGGAATTTCCAGAAATTTTTTCTAAAATTCTATAAGAATCTTATGAGAACTTAAGAAGTAAATGTTTGGAAAATTCTAGAAATTTGGTAGAAATTTTAAGAAATATATTAAATCTGCTAGAAAATGTTATAACTCTCAAAGGAAATTTTTGTAACCTAGATAAAATATTTTTGAAAAATTTTAAAACGTTCCAAGAATCAAATACATGGAGAAATGTTTTTGAATAATGAAAATTGTACGAATTTAAGAAAGAAAAATTAATGGAAATTTTTTATCATGAATAATTGTCGAAAAATGAAACAGAAGTTAGTAAAAATTCTCAATTTTTGGAAGAAACTTGTTGAGTGTGATATTTTTGTTAGTAAATTCTAGAATCATCAAAGAAAACTGAATGAAAAATTCTTAGAATTGCCCAAAACTTCAAGAAATATTAATAGAAGAATCTAAACATTAAAAAAACTTTTGGAAACTAAGGAATGAATTTTTTGAAAAGAAGAATCCTAAAAAATACATGATAAAAAATCTGTAAATCTGGATGAAACATCTAAAAAACTATTTTTTTTAGTAAATTCTAAAAACTAGAGCAATTAAAGAAAACTAAAGTAAAAATGGTAAAAAAATTCTAAAAATCAGGAAGAAAGTTTATTAAGAGTAAATTCTAAACCTTAAAAGAGACTTCTAAAAACCTAAAACTGGTTTTACTGAAAACTCTGCAATTCTGCAAGAATCTTCACATAGTTATTTTAATATCTTAAAATATTGTAGAAATTTTGATAGAAAATTGTAAAACTATCAAAAAATTTCTAGTGACCTAGAAAAAAGTTATAAAGGATAATTTTAGATCCTTTTAAGAAATAACTGGTGAAGAAAAGTTGTTAAAATAAACTTCAAAAATTAAAGCACAGTTGTTAGAAATTTCTAGAAATCTGGAAGAAGTATTGTCTTCAAAATATTTGAAAATTCTTGAATTCTTGAAAAGAATTGTTGAAATTTCTAGAAACCTAGAAATTTAAAACAAAAATTCAATAAAAAACTTCTGAGAACTAAAGAAGTAAATGTTTGGAAAATTGTAGAAATCTGGAAGAATTTTACAAAAATCTTTAAATCTGGTAAAAAAATGTATCAAAAGAAATGTTTGTAACTTAAATAAAACATTTCTGGAAAATTTTAAAACTTTCTAAGAATCAATCCACCAAGAAAACTGTTTGAATAAAAAAAATTGTACGAATTTAAGACAGAAATTGATGGAAAATTTTATCATGAATAACGTTGTCGAAAAATGAAAGAAAAAAGTTCCTAAAAATTCTCAATATCTGCAAGAATCTTGTAGAAAGTGAATTTTTTCTTGAATTTTTTGACTCTAGAATCATTAAAGAAAGGTAAAGAATTTTTTTTAGAATTTTCCTAAAATTTAAAAGAAATATTAATAGAAGATTTTAAACATTAAAAAAAGCTTTTGGAAAACAAGAAATAAATTTTTTGAAAAATTGTACAACTCTGCAAGAATCCCAAAAGAAATTAGTTGCTTTTTTAGTAAATTCTAAAAGCTAGAGTTATTAAAGAAAACTAAATTAGAAAAGGTTTTTAAAAATGTGTAAGAAATTTTAACAGTAAATTCTAAAAAGTGGTTTCTAAATGGTTGAAAAAGGTTTTGCTGAAAAACTCTGCAATTCTGGTAGGATCTCAACATTGTTATTTTTTAATTCTTGAAATCTGATAGATATTTTGATAGAAAATTGTAAAACTATCAAAAAAATTCTAGTGACTCAGAAACAAGATTTTTGGACAATTTTAGTTCCCTTTGAGAAATAACAAGTGAAGGAAAGTTGTTGAAATATTCTTGAAATCTAAAAGCATAGTTGTTAGAAACTTCAAGAAATCTGGAAGAATTATTGTCTTATTTTTGGAAAATTCTAGAACTTTTGAGCAGTTTAAGGAACATTTTTGATAAGAATTGTTAGAATTTCTAGAAAACTAGAGAAATTTTTCTAAAATTCCATAAGAATCTTTTGAGAAATTAAGAAGTAAATGTTTGGAAAATTCTAGAAATCTGGAAGAAAATTCAAAAAGTCTTTAATTCTGATAGAAAATGATATCAAAGGACATTTTTGTAAGACCCAAAGAATCAATAAATGAAGAACAGTTTTTGAAAAATGAAATTTATACAAATGTGACAAAGAAATCTATCAAAACTTTTATCATAAATAATTATTGAAAAATGGAAGAAAAGTTGCTAAAAAATTCTAAAAATCAGGAAGAAATTTGTACAGTAAATTCTAAACCTTAAAAGAGGCTTCTAAAAACTTAGAAAAGTTTTACTGAAAAATTCTACAATTCTGGAAGAATATTAACATTGTTATTTTTAAATTTTTAAAATTTGATAGATGTTTTCATAGAAACATTTAAAACTACCAAAAAATTCTATTGACTTTGAAAACATATTTATGGATAATTCTAGTTCCCTTTAAGAAATAACCAGGAAAAGAAAATTGTTGAAATATATTTGAAAAGTTGAGTTTTTAGATGTTTCTAAATATCTGGAAGAAATATTGACCTCAAAACAATTGGAAAATTCTAGAACTTTTGAATAGTTAATTGAAATTTTTTGAAATTAATTGCAGGAATTTCTAGAAATTTAGAGAAATGTTTATGAAGTTTAATAAGAATCTTCTGAGAACTTAAGAAGTAAATGTTTGGAAAATTGTAGAAATCTGGAAGAAATTCTGGTAGAAAATTGTAATAACTATCATAGGAAATTTTTGTAACGTAGATAAAATATTTATAAAATATTATAAAACCTTCGAAGAATTCCACAAGAATCGTAACGTTGTTATTTTTAAATTCTTAAAGTTTTAAATAGATTTTGATAGAATCTTTTAAAACTATGAAAAAAATCTAGTGAACTAGAAAAATATTTCTGGACAGTTTCTGTTAAAATATTCTTGAAAAATTAATGTATAGTTGTTAGAAATTTCTAGAAATCTGGAATAAGTATTATCCTCAAAATATTTGGAAAAACTCTAAAATTATTGAACAGTTAATGGAAAATTTTTGAAATTATTTAAAGGAATTTCTAAAAAACTATAGATTTTTTTCTAAAATTCCTTAAGAATCTTCTGAGAACTTAAAAAATAAATGTTTGGAAAATTCCAGAAATTTGGAGAAAATATAAAAAAAAATCTTTAAATCTGAAATAGAAAAATGTTACACTATCAAAGGAAATTTTTGTAACCTAAATAAAATATTTATAAATTATTATAAAACCTTCGAAGAATCGATAATTGAAGAAGAGTTTTTGAATATTCAAAATTGTACGAATTTGAGAAAGAAATTTATGGAATTTTTTTATTTTTATCGTGAATAATTGTCGAAAAATTTAAGAAAAGGTTCTAAAAATTCTCAATTTTTGGAAGAAATTTGTGAAATGTGAAATTTTTGTTAGTAAATTCTACAATTATTACAGAAATCTGGATGAAAAATTCTTAGAATCGCCCAAAAATCTGGAAGAAATATTAAGAAGATTCTAAACGTTAAAAGAAGCTTTTGGAAACTACTTTTGGAAAGAATTTTGTGAAAAGAAGAAGCATCCTAAAAATATAGTTGTTAAAAACTCTGGAAATCTAGATATAACTTATAGAAAAAAAATTTTTTTAGTTAATTCTAAAAGCTAGTGCCATTAATGAAAACTAAAGTAAAAATAGTTAAATATTTCTAAGAGTCAGGAAGAAAATGTAACCATAAAAGCGGCTTCTAAAACCTGAAAAAGTTTTACCGAAAAACTCTAGAAGAATGTCAACATTGTTACTCTAAATTCTTAAAATTTCATTAAGATTTTGATAGAAAATTCGAAAAATTCTAGTGACCTAGGAAAAAAAATTCTGGACAATTTTAGTTCAGTAAGTAACAAGTGAAGGAAAGTTGTTGATAGATTCTTGAAATATGAAAGCATAGTTGTTAGAAATTTCTAGAAATCTGGAAGAATTATTGTCCTCAAAACATTTAGAAAATTCTAGAATTCTTGAACAGTTAAAGGAAAATTTGTTAAAAAGGATTATTGGAATTTCTAGAAATTAAGAGATTTGTTTTTTAAATTCCTAAAAATTCTCAATTTTTGGAAGAAACTTGTAGAGTGTGAAATTTTTGTTAGTAAATTTTAGAATCATTCAAGAAAACTGAATGAAAAATTCTTATAAGTACCCAAAAACCTGAAAGAAATACTAATAGAAGATTCTACACGTTAAAAAAAGCTTTTTGAAACTAAGAAATGCATTTTTTTTGAAAAAAAAGAAGAATCTTAAAAAAAATAGTTGCTAAAATCTTTGGAAATCTGGATGAAATGCTAAAATCTAAAGCCATTAAAAAAAACTAAAATAAAACAGTAAATTTTAAAACTTAAAAGAGGCTTCTAAAAACATAAGGAAGGTTTTACTGAAAAACTATAATTCCGCAAGAATCTTAACGTTGATATTTTTAAATTCTTTATAACTTGATATAATCTGTTAAAACCATGAAAAAAATTCTAGTGAACTAGAGAAACTATTTCTGGACAGTTTTAGAACCCTTTAAGAAATAACAAGTGAAGCAAAGTTGTTAAAATATATTTTTAAAAAGTGAAAAGTGAAAAGAGTTGTTAGAAATTTCAAGAAATCTGGAAGAAATATTATCCTCAAAACATTTGACTATTCTAGAATTATATACAGATAATTGAAAATTCTTGAAATTTCTGGAAATTTTTTTCTTTAATTCCATAAGAATCTTCTGAGAAATTAGGAAGTAAATGTTTAGAAAATTCTAGAAATCTAAAAGAAATTATCAACGGATTATCTTCGAAATTTACAATTCATGGAGAAAAGTTTTTGAAAAATGAAAATTACACGATTTTGAGTATGGAATTTATCGAAAATTGTCGAATAATTGAAGAAAAGTTGCTAAAAATTCTGAATATCTAGATGAAACTTGTAGAAAGTGAAATTTTTGTTAGTTAAATTCCAGAATCATTAAAGAAAACTGAATGAAAAATTCTTAGAATTTTTCTAAAATCTGGAAAAACTATTAATAGATATAGATAGATAATACTATTGGCACTTACTATACGATGAATTAATAGAACATGCTAAACGCTACAAGAAGCTTTTAGAAGGCAAGAAATGAATTTTCTGAAAAATTGTATAACTCTAGAAGAATCCTAAAAGAAATTAGTTGCTGAAAATTTAGGAAGTCTGGATGAAACTTGTAGAAAGCTAGTTCTTTTTAAAATAAATTCTAAATGTGTTCTAAGTGAATTACCACGTAGTAACGGTCGCCACAATCCTTATGTCTAAAAGCTAGAGTTATTAAAGAAAACTAAAGGAAAACTTGTCAGAAATTTCTAAAAATCTGGAGAAAATTCTGAACCTAAAAAGGGGTTTCTAAAAACTTAACAACAAATTTTCTGAAAAACTCTGCAACTACAGAAGAATTTTAACATTGTCAGTATACAGTTCTTAAAATTTGATAGAGATTTTGATAGAAAATTGTAGAACTGCTAATGAAAAATTCTTTAACTTTAACAATTTTAGAACTCTTGAAGAAATAACAAATTAAAGAAAGTTGTTGAAATATTGTAAAAATTAAGAAGAAGGTTATAGTTCTTATAATGTAGAAAGGAAATTAAAGAAATACTTGATTGTTAGAATTTTTGAAAACAACTTGCATTTTTTGTTAAGCGGCAGAAGTTGTTTTTTGAACACTGGTTTTGGTGTATTAGAATCTCATCTGTGTAGGATATATTTCGGTCTGAAGACCTGATCAAATGATAAATAAGGTTTTCTTTTCGAATAAACTTTATTGGCGCGTCTGTCATAAAAATTTGGACGAATGAGAAAAAAAAAACTGCGATGGTGGGGAAGTAAATTCGGCGTGAATTTATTATCCGTGCAGTAATGTTGCGGGGGTGGTGTCGGTTGGTCGGGTTCTTAAAGGATGTCCGAGTGGAGGGTTGAAGTGCGCCCCCTCTCCGCCGCCCCGCGCCGGAATGGATGGAAGATGTATTCGGTGCGGAGGAGGGCGCGTGCGTTGGTAGAACTGAGCCGAGCAGCGCCAATCTGTGCGGCGCGCGATTGTAGTTGCGTCATTGTTAGAACCCGCCCCATTTATTATTCATGGGGCGAGGGCCCCCGCCGCCTACCGCCTCCCGGCTTCGAACCCTCTGCCCCCGCCACCGACGCCGCCGCCGCCGCCTCGCCAGCACACACACACACACACCAGCCCCCACCAAACGGAAACGATCCAGCCGTTTGTTTATGTATGCCTCGCGTATCATTCTAATTAACAGTCGGTTAATTTGTTAATTTTATCACACGGCCCGATTGTAATTTCATTTAAATTGATCTTTACGCCCCCGGCCCAATTCTCGCTCGCCGCCCACGCAATATTGCCCAAATATCAAAACTCGCGGCCTGACCGCAAAAACGCAATCATAATCATAATCATATCGCGATTTATTAATTAAAACAAATTTATTACTGTAATAATAATAATAATAATGAATTGGCCCCACGTTGGGCGCCACTTTTTATTACGTTACACCGCTAAGAGATAAGACGGAGAATAAAAGGCAGTGCAGTAACACCCATTATAACAAAACTTAATAATTCTAAATATTGAGGAATTTTAAATGATAAGAGATTTATGCACTATTTAGTAGCTAGTCTGCAGAATTTCTATTTTACTCAAATTTCCAATTACCTCTTATCATTGAAAATTTGGCGCTAAAGAATCCTCAATGTTTAAAAATATTAAGTTACTATAGATATTTTAGTGGAATTTCCAGTATTATTAGTGCAGTAATTAAAACTATATGTAGTATTAACAAAATCATCTCTTAATTGAATGTCTATAAAATATAACATTGAATAATGGAATTTTTATTCTTTATATTATTATTTTTTTCTTGTAGACATACTAAATGATTTGGCGGTGTGTCTGTGTGTGTATATATATATATGTTGGTAGGGGTGAAAAGGAGGTGACGGCTTGTGAATGGGGCCATATTTTTCGATGGGCGCGATCGTAAATAAAATGATAAAATGGAAAGAGTGGTGCGAATAAGCCGTCAATTTTAAAATGAGTATAACTGGAGCGCGTAAAAACGTCACTAGTCGGCCTTTTTATTGCCGCCGCCGCGGGACCCACGTAAACTGCAATTTTATTGCCGGCGTTATTAATAAAAGACGCGTATTAATGTGTTTTTACACGGCCGTACCAATAAGTACACAAGTATATCCAATAAAAAAAACGAAAATATGTATGCCTTTATATAATATAGGTAGAAATTTGACGAAGAATTGTGATTTCAACAAGACGGCGCAATGTGATGCATAATTTGCCGATTAGATTTAAATAAATACCTTACAATTAATTACGTTAAAATATCTTAAATGTGCCAATAAAAATATTTCTTCTATTTCAACAAGACGGCGCAATATGATACATAATTTGAGCGATTAGATTAAACTAAATACCTTACAATTAATTACGTTAAATTATCTTAAATGTGCCAATAAAAATATTTCTCCTCGATCAATTATTAAGTTGTTCGGCTTGAGTCGAATAAGTTCCTATTTAAGGCACCGTAAAACTTATAATTTCTTCACCTTTGGCCTAATTCTGTATTTCCATTAAAATTATATTTACCTCACTCTAAGCTAATTTATCTATAACCAATAGTATTTACATCTTACTTCTCCAGTAACTTTTTGGGTTCTATTTCTACACGAGTCGATCTTCAGACAATTTTTGAATTTCTCCTTCATCACATCTTCGAGAAACGTTTTTTGAATCCTACTAATAATAATCTTTATTGTGCCAATAGCTTTGCAGCTTTACACATGTCAGTACAATTTTAAATTTATTATTACGTTTTTTGCAAGCCTTCAAAATTTGTATAGGATCGAAACGACTTGCTGAATTTAAATAGAAGAACAAACCCCACTCTATTTATAAAAATGGTGTTGTGGTCATTATAATACTTTTCTTGTATTATCTATAAATATTAGGCTAATATTTTTATCAAGTAGTTAAAAATCTGTTTTTTTTTAAATTTTTAATTACAATAAAACATCAGCTCTGGTAAAAAAGTACGTCTTCAAAAATACTGTTTCAATTAAAGTTAAAAATATATATGTAGGGTGGGTGGGAGTCCACTATCCTATCCACCAATCAATTTAATATAAAAAAGAGTTTGTCGTGAATGTTATTTAACATAAAATCAATTACGAAGTGAATTTTAATAAACGTTATGAATTAATTCAATCAAACCCTTGCTAATGTTTAAATGATTGGAGGGTGTGATAGTGGCCACCCGCCCACCCTACATATACAAACCTTTTAATACTCAAACTCTGCTGCCCGTATTGGTTTTACAACAATCGCAACACTTTGTATTCCACCATATTAATTGATGAGGCCGTTATTTGTTGAAAATTCATTTCTTCGCCTGAAGAAGCCACAGTGTGGCGAAACAATTGTTGCGTGTAATTCTAACAAATAAAAGTTTTTGAAAATTGAAAAAGTGATTTTACTTTAATACTTAACAAAATCTTTGTATTCCCTTTAAATTTAAAAACTAATGTTTATTTAACCGAACGTATTCTTGACCTAGGACAATAAACTATGCGTTAACATAGCGCCTATTTTCCCGCTTAAACTCTAGCGTACTCTTGACCTACCTCAACGTATAATTTGTTCGGGTGGGTCAGGAGTACGAGAGGTCGTTGCATTGTTTATTGAGGTAGGTCAAGAGTACGATAGAATAAGTAATAATCAAGTTTATAAGGTTAAGTTAATATTGTCTTTGTTATAGTTTTTAATGTAACGATTATTACAATACCTAAAACTAACGGAAAAGCAGCTGACATTAACAAAGCGCTAAAACAATTGAATGCCTCGATAGTAAATAAATTTAAAAATTTTGAATTGTTAAAAATTTCCTAAAAATAAATGTTTAATACATTTTTTAATTTGATTTAAATTGAAATTTTCCAAAAAATCAATTAACATTTCCTTAGAAAAAGTGTTTTTTTAACACAATAACAAATTGAAATTAACTATAAAAACAGATTAATTATTATTATTATTAAAAACAGGTTCTTTAAAAAATGTTATTATATTATGCCAAAAATTTAAAAAAAACAATAAAAAATCAGTTTTAAAAAGATGACACCTGTTAAGTAATAAAAGTTGATAATAAAAAATAATTGAATGTTTGAATTTTACCAAAAACAAAAGAATACAAATGAAAATTTGAAAATTAGTTAAAAGGATGATTACGAATTAGTAAACTCTTTTTGCTTGTTGGTATAACTTGAATTATTTTGAAGCAAATACTAAATTAATTTTTTGACAGTTGAAACTAGTTTTTAGATAGTAGATAGATAGATATTTTGATTGATTGATTAATTATTGCTTTACAAACATTAAGTTGTTAGACATAAGAGAATTGTAAAACTAATCCTAATGTCATAACTTGTACAAAAGAAAATAGAAAAAAGTAGGAGAAACAATGATGGGAAAAGAAGTTACGAGTACAATGAGGTATTAGTTTACAATTTCAGTGCAAAGAATTTTATAATTTCCCCACATTTTTATCGAAAACTACAAAGTTTACGCAAAAAGTCTATTCTTAATAATTTGTTCAATTTTGTATTCTTTACAATTACTTGTTACATAAATTTTATCTAACACCTATAATTTATTAGCAATAGACAAAATTGTCAAAATTTTTAATTTTTAATTTATAATTTCATTAAAATTTAAGAACTTTATGAAAAACATGTTTTAATAAAAACTTGCTCAGTTTCTCATTACCTTTAATTTTTGTTTAAAAAGTTATGTAATATTTTTCATACTTAGAGAAATATCGAAAAAAAAAAACAAAAAAGGGTCTAAACACTAAGATCTAAGGACTAAAAATTAAGAACTTAAGTCTAAATATTAAAAACTAATGACTCAAAAGACTGAATGTTTTTTTTTAGAAATTAGTGGAAAACATTTCCATATATTATAAGTCGTGACTGAATGGCGAAAGCCTAAGTCAAAAAAAAAAAAACATTTCCATACAAGGAAAGTACAAAAAATGTTTAGTGAACCCTATTGTAATGTTTTTTCAGCTATTATAGTTTATTAAGAGACAGACAAAATTTTTCTTCAATAAACAGTTGATATGAAAAAAACAATTAATTTTTTTTCAAAAAATACAACTGAACATTTCCCAAGAAAAATGAGTTGAAAACATTTTCTTAAAAATATTCTCATATAAACATTTGAAATTTAAAACAATTTTCTATAAAAATCATCTGAAAATTTGTTAAGTTGATAAGTAGAATAACTAACAGTAGAATATTTTCTTAAGTAAACAATTGAAATGATTCTTTTAAATACTGTTGAAGCTTTGTGTAAAAATAACTTAAAATTTTCTATAAAAAAAACAAATAAAAACCTTTTTTAAGTAATTAAAGTTATTTAAAAATACAAACAGTTGAAAATAATCTCAAATAATCAGTTGTAATGAAAAATTGTTGAAAGTTTGTGTAAAAGATAACTGGAGAAAAAAAACAAAAATGAAGTTTGCTAAAAAAGAAAATAAATTACATAAACAAATTGCTTTATACAAAAAATAACAAACTTAAAAGTAGTTCGATAATAATTTGAAAACGTCATAAACAAAAAGGAAATAGCAAATTACTAACAAATCAGCTTAAAATTTTATTAAATTAATTCAAATTTCTAAAAAAAAAAACAGTTAAAAATTTCTCTAAAAAAACATCTGTAAACTTTTTTAAATTAATTTAGTTTCCGAAAAAAGCAGTGGAAAAAAACTCAAATAAACAGTTGAAATAAAAAAAGAAACTGTTGAAAGTTTGTTTAAAAAATCAAAGAAAAAATAGATACCTTTTTAAGGTATTAAGTTTCTTAAACAAACAAACATTTGAAAATTTTCTCTAATTAAAAACTCTTAAATATTTGTCTTACAAAACGCTGAAAATTTATCAAGAAAACAAACAGCTGAATAGTTTTTTTAGTAATTAAATGTTTCTACAAAGCCAACAAATAGCTGAATTATTTCTTAAATATACAATATGAATGCAAAACACTGTTGAAATTAGTCAATGAAAGTTTGCTAAAAAGAAAAAAAAAACACCCCAACCTCATTAAATTCATTGAAACTTCTAAAAACAAAAACAGTTGACAATTTCTTTCTTTGTAAGTAACTAAGGTTCCGAAAAAAGAAACAGTTTACAATTATATCAAATAAACAGTTGAAATGTAAAAAATCTAAGGAAAATTTGTCTAAAAAAATAACTGAAAATTTGTTAACAAAGGAAAAGTCAAATAAAACTTTTTAAAGTAATTAAAAATGAATTTCTAAAGATTGCTAAAATTTCTCATAAATATACAATTAAAATGCAAAAAATTGTCTAAAAAGCAATTGAAAAACAGCTGTAAACCATTTTAAATTAAATAAGTTTCTAAGAAAAGAAACAAGTAAAAATTATATCAAATAAGCAATTGAAATAGAAATGAACTGTTCAAAATTTGTCTAATAAAGAACTGAGCATTTGTTAGTAAAGAAAAAATAGTTGAAAACTTTTTAAATTGCTTGAAGTCTCTAAAACAATAAACCGTTAAAGGTTTTCTTAAATTTCAAGATGAAATGAAAAAAAAGTTAAATATTTGAATAAAAAATAACTGAATTTTTTTTAAGAAATGAAACAGCTGAAATTTTTTGTAAAGTAATTAAAGTTTCTCAAAAATAAACAACAAATGGCTAAATTATTTCTTAAATATACAATTTAAACGCAAAAAACATAGTGATGAAAATTTGTCTGGAAAACAAATGAAACTTTGCTAAAAAAAATAGCTTGAAATTTTATTAAAGTTATTGAAATTAAAAAAAAGCAGTTGAATTTTTTTCTAATAACCAACTACCGGAAAAAGAGTTGTAAACCTTTTTTTAAAGTAATTAATGTTCTGAGAAAAAGAAACAGTTAACAATTACCTCAAATAAATAGTTGATGTGTAAAAAAACTGTCTAGGAACTGAAAATATGATAACGAAGAAAACAAACAGTTGAAATTATGATAAAAAAATGTTGAAAACTGTTATACATTTAACTTAAAATTTACCTATTTAAGAATCACCTGAAAACTTTTATAATGTAAGGTAGAAAACGGTTGCATTTTTTAAAATAAAAACAAAAACCTGTTGCGATTTATATACATATTTATTAACAAACAAAAGTACAAAAAAATACATATAATACATGTATGATAGATAATATTAGTGGCTATCGACCAGGGGTCTTTCAACCCCCTGTTGAGAATTGTCTATAAAATGAAATTTAGTGAAGGAAAAAAAAACAGATGAAACTTTTCCTTTTTGAAATTTCTTAAAAATCTGACGTTTACAAATTTTCTCAAATAGGCGGTTGAAAAAAAAATCTGTTCAAAATTTGCCAAAACACGGCTTGAAATTAGTTAAGAAATAATACAACTGAAAACTTAGAAAAAAATTCAAGTTTCTTATAAAAATAAATCGTTGAAATGAAAAAAATCTGAAAATTTCTCTAAAAAATTATTTTATAATTAGTGTTTTGAAAAAAAACAAACAATTAAAAATTTCTCAAATAAACCGTGCAAAAATTGTTGAAAATCTGCTAAGAAAGGAAAAGATTCTTTAAAAGTAATTGATATTTATAAAAAAAACAATAAGTTCAATAATTTATACAATAAATACTTGAGAATTAATCTAAAAGAACAACTAAAATTTTGCTAAAACTGAACTGCTAAAAACTTTTTTCTTAATAATTGATGCTTTCTGTAAAAAAAAATAGTTGAAAATGTTCTCAATTAAGCAATTGGAATTAAAAGAAAAATGTTAAAATTTGTCTAAAAAAACTTTGCTAAGACAGTTGAAATTTCTCTCAAATAAACAATTTAAATGAAAAAATATTTGTCTAGAAACTTAAAGTTTGGTATGAAAAAAAGCAGTTTGCATTTTTTTTTCAGTAATTAAAATTAAAAAACTACAGTTAAAATTTTTCTAAAATAAACTGTTGAAATAATAAAGAACTGTTGACCATTTCTCTAGCAACCAAGTGAAAAAAAAACAGCTGAAAACTTCTTTTAAGTAACTTACTTTCTAAAAAAAAGGAGGCAATTGAAAATTATATCAAATACAAAGAATAAATAAAAAATGAAACTTTTTTGAAATGTATTTAATATACCGGGTGTCTTTTTAGATGTACTGTATCTCGGAAACTATAAGAGATAGATAAACGGTTAAATGGGGAATGAAGTGTAGATTTTCAAAACAAATAAGTTCCACTTTCTTAGTTTTCAAAAAAGTAAAGGGTAACTAGATATTTTGAAAAAAGTAAAAAGCGATTTTTTCAAATCAATGTATCTCGGTTATTATAACAGATAGAAAAAAACTGTATACGACAAAGTTTTAATCAAAATTTTATTTTATTTTCCAAGATATGACGCAAATTTACATTTTCTCATTCGATAGATTATTTTTAAATTATTTTAAAAATACATTTTGAAATTTATTTAACTATTACAAAAACAAACTAGTTTCTTAGAAAATAAAACAAAGCTGGAAAATTTTAGTTGTGATTAAAATCGGTTAAAAACAATAAAAAATTGCTAAGAGAGGCTAGTTGAAAATCAAAAAAAACAGTTAAAACTGTTTTTGTTGAAATTCTCTTAAAGAATCATTTGAAATTATTTTTAAAAAAGTGATAATAATTTCTTAAATAAAACAGTTCAAAACTTTTTACAATGCAAACAGTTGTGTTTCTACAATAAACGCATTGAAATGAAAACAAATGATAATTGGTCTAAAAATTAGCTAAAAAATTATTTTAAATTTCTTAAAAAAACGAACAGTTTTGAATTCTCTCAAGTAAACAGTGAAAATTATTTTTTAGAAGATGTTTAAAATTTGTCTAAAAACAACGCAAAATATGCTGAAAAAAATAAGATTCTTAAAAAATATTAATCTATTTTTAACTAAAAACAACTGGAAACATGTTATGAAAAAAAACAGATGAAAACTGTTTTTTGTACTTAATTTTAAAAAAATAACAAACAATGGAAACTTTTTTTAAATTAACACATTTTTTAAGAGAACAGAAAAATGTTTTCTTAACTTAACAAACAGTTGAAAATATTTCTCAAATAATCAGTTGAATTAGAGAAAAAATTGTTAATTTTTTTCCAAAAAAACAACTGAAAATTTGCTAAGTAAAAAAAAAATGTTCTCATTTAAACATGAATTAAAAATTGTTGAATTTACTAGAAAAAGAAGAGCTAATAACTATTTTCTTATTAATTGAAAATAGTTGAAACTGTTTTCAACTGAACAGTTGTAATGAAAAAAAAGTTGAAAAATAACAGTTTTCTTAAAAACCAGTAAAAAAAATGTTGAAATTTGCTAAGAAAAAAACAGTTTTTAATTATTGAAGTTGTAGAGTTTTTGAGTTTACGTGAAGTTATTAATTACAGCAAATAAAAACACTGTTACTCCTTACTTCCTTACTTTTTGAAGTTTCTAAAAGAACAATCAATTCAATATTTTTTTCAAATAAATAGTTGAAATAAATGAAAACTGTTGAAAATTTGTCTAAAAATTATCTGAAAATTTGCTAAATATGAACAGCTGAAAACTTTAGTTTAATAATTCAAGCTTTCTTAACAATATCACAGTTGAAAATATACTAAATTAAATAGGTGAAAACGCAAAATAATATATTAAAATTTGTCTAAAAAAATACAGAAGAAGTTGATATTTTTATCAAGAAACAATTAAAATGAAAAGGAGAGGAAAAAAAACTGTTTGAATTTTTTCTAGAAATAATCTAAAAAACTAGTAAATATGCAGCCGAAAACTAAGTTTAAAATAAGTTTCCAAAAAAAAAAACAGTAAAAAATTATTTCAAATAAAAAGTTGAAATGCAAAAAATATATTCAAATTTTGTTTTAGAAACAACTGAAGAAGTTTTTTAAGTGGCTGAAATTTTTCATAAATTTAAAATGTAAATACAAAAAAAAACTGTTGAAAATGAGTCTCAAAAACAAATAAAGAATATAAAACTTTACTAAAGTAATTAAAATTTCTAAAAAAACTGAAACAAGCAGCTGAAAACTTTTTTTGGGTGAGTAAGTTTACAAAAACAAGAAACATTAAATAATTATGTCAAAGAACTGACAAAAACAACAATTGATGTCAATGTCAGTTTGAACTTTGTTAAACACATCCAGAAATCAAGGGAAAAATAAGCATCTAAATGCTAAACAAAATAAGTAAGCAAAGCTGGAACAGCGGAGGAAAGTATGGGTTTGAATGGAAGAACATTTGATGCAAATTAATTCCGTCCTTCAGCATGCTGACAAAATTTGAATTTTTTTATATGTATGTACTTTTTTCTGTCAATTTTTGTTAATATTTTCTTTTATAATCATGTATGATAAAGACAAATATAACATAACATAACATTACATTTTCTAAAAAGGAAAAAGTAGTTAAACACATTTTTAAGTAATTGAAGTTTCTCAAAACAAATAAAACTTGCTAAAAAAACAGATAAAAACTATTTTTAAGTAATTAAAGTTTAGAAAAAACAATTGAATAGTTGAAATTTTAAAAAGAACTGTTGAAAATTTGTCTGAAAAAACTGAAAATTTGCCAAAAATGAACAACTGAAAATTTTTTTCTTAATAATTGAAACTTTCCTTGAATAAACACAAATAGTTGAAACCATTTTCAATTAATCAGATTTAATGAAAAATAAACAATGTTAAGACTTATCTAACATAAACTTTGCTAAAACACTTGAAGTTTCTCTTAAGTAAACAAAACGAAATGTTTTCGTGTTTTTCTAATTATTAAAAAAAAAACTATTTAAAATTTGTCTGGAAACTAACTAAAACATCGGTAAGAAATAAAAGCAGCTTATTTTTTTCAGTACCTGTTTAAAAAAACAGCTCAAATTTGATCAAATAAACCGTTGAAATGAAAGAAAAACTATTGACTATTTTTCTAAAAAAAAGTTAAAAAAATAGCTGAAAACATTTTTAAGTAATAACCCTTCAAAAAAAGAGGCATTTAAATATTATGTCAAATAAAAAGTTTAAATAAAAAAGTAACAGTTGAAAATTTGTCTAAGAAATAAGTTTTCTCAAATAAACAGCTAAAAAATCTTTTAAAAATGTGTTTAAACAACTGGAAATTTTCCCAGAAGAACAAACAGACGAAAACTTTTTTGAGTAATTGATGATGTTGAAAAAAAAATCAGTTAAAAATTTTCTCAAATAAATACCAAAAATTAAAAAATTAAAATTAGAAAAATTATCTAAAAATTTAATTTGCTAAAAAGAATAGCTAAAACTTTTTTTTAATAATTGAAACTAACAGTTAAAAATGTTCTTAATCAAACTGTTGAAATGAAAAAAAATGTTTAATCTTGTCTAAAAAAAGTTAAAAAAAACTGTTGAAAATCTGCCTAGAAGAAAGAAACCAGTTAATTCTCCAATAAAGTGTTGACAATTTCTTTAAAAAAGAATAGAAACAGTTGAAAATTATCTCAAGAAAACAATTGAAATAAAAAAAAAGAATTGTAGCAAATTTGTCTAAAAAAGAATTGAATATTTGGCAACAGATAAAAAATTGTTTAAAACTTGTAATTGAAGCTTCTTAAAAAGAGAACAAACAGTTGATATTTTTAGTAAATGGTTGAAAAGTTTTCTTAAATACTGGCCTACAAAAGAGCTGAAAATTTGCTACGAAAAAAAACAAATGCATTATTGTTAGTAATGAACTAAAAGTTTGCTAGGAAGATAAATGTAGGTTAATTTTTTTCAGTAATCGAAATTTCTAAAAACAAATCAGTTAAAAATTAAAACAATTAAAATTTTGAAAAATCTTACGTCTAAAAATCATTTAAAAGTTTTTCTTAAGTAATTAAAGTAAATAAATAAAGTAATAAAGTTTCTCAACACTACTAAAAGATAGAAATTTTCTGAAAAATAAAACAGTTGAAATTAATAAAAATGTTGAATATACAAGTAAAAATTTGCTTACATAAAAATGAGGTGAAAAAGTTTTCAAAATTAAAATTTCTGAAAAAAACAGATTATTTTATTCTTAAATAAACAGTTGAAATGAAAGAAAAACTGTTAAAAATTGATCTAAAAAAACACCTTAAAATCTTCTGCGGAAGAAAAACGGCTAAAAACTTTTTTAAGTAATTAATTTTCTGCAACAAATAGTTTAAATGAATGAATGTTGAAAACGTATTTAAAAGCTGAATATTTACAAAAGGAAACAACTAGAAACTTTTTAAAAGTAAATAAAGTGTTAAAAAAAGCAATTACAAAGTGTTTTTGTGTGTGTGTGTGAGAGAGGGGAAACCCAAAGATAGTTAAGGAATGAAAAATATCAAAGGTTAGAGAATGATATAGATATTTAAGGAATGAATAGAATAAATAGGGGAGAACAAAAGATACAAAAGATTATGAATAAAATAACAATCAAAAGAAAACTTGATCGTAAGAAAAATTATTGACTAGTAAAGTATGATTCGCAATACTGATTTCAAAATCCAATAGTACCATTTTGAAACACAGAAAATTGACAATTTATAATTTTGTCAAAACTAATATTTAAATATTTATAAATACAAAATTAAAAATTATGATTTGTTTGTTTAAAATTTCTATTATCAACGAAATGGTAATGTGTTGCAAAAATATAAATAAGCTAGGAGTGATGTTTACGTGCAAATATTATGATGTCTGTCTTATATGGGGTTGCACTTAGGTGGATCAAAGTGGAGGGCAGAAGGAAAAAAATCAAAAATAATACACCCCGCACCCTAGGGGGTTGCAGGGACGGCTCGGGAGTTACCTCGTGGGGATCCATTGATGCTCATTTCTGGCAGCTGTAATCGTTTTTGGATCACTGTTATTCCCATTCATGGTCTATGAGCTTCCGTAGATTAGATTACAGCCTCGTTTTATAGGATTCCGAGAGGGGGCGCTCTCTCTACTCCAACCCTCCCGTGTGTTCGACACGCGGAAGTAACTGGATTCACTATGTCTTCTTATTAATTGGGAATAAGGAGATGATATTGATGTAAACGTTATTTAGTTTAACATCTTAATCCATATATTAAACTCTTAGAAAGTTTTGTTAACATTTTTCGGAAGCGTTTTATTGTTTTAATTCCGTGTGGAAACAAATAAATTTTTTTAATATTTAAATTTTGTAAAATTTCAACTATTTTTTAAGCAAATTTTTAATTTATTTGTTCTAAAGTTTTCAGCTCATCAAATTATTAGTTTTTTTTTTAGACAAATTTCTAACATTTTTTTTTATTTCAAATGTTTCTATTAGGAAATTTCTCTCTCTTTTTTTTACAATTAAACTTTTGGTCAGTCGCGTGTTTGGGGCGCATCATCAAGTGTTTGTGTGTGTGTGTGTGAGTGTGTGTATATCAAAGCCCGTGTTTCTACTTAGAGCTTATTTCCGGGAACCGGAACGAACTTTCCAGTTCCGTGAATCGGCGCCGGCACCCACCCGCCCCGGAAATGTTATGATATTTGATTTTGTGCTTGATTGAATAATAAATCGCCTGCAGGCTAATTACGTGCAATAAGCGAAAGGAGGGAACGAGAAAAAAAAAGAAACGCGTAGGCGGCCGTCGCGCAACTAAAGTCAAGGCGAGGTTTTTAATTAAAGAAAAATAATCTGTATTTTTGTCTAGCGGTGTGAAATTCTGTTTTAGTTTATTTAATCTGTGATTGTAAATATCAGAATGTGTGCTGTACAAAGTTTATGCTTTTATTATGGTATAAATGGAACGGTGTACCGTTCTTAGGAAATAAATAAACCCCTAATAACATGGAAAATTATTGCAATTTTATTTAAAAATAACAAGATTTTCGAAAAAAATGTGTTACGAAGCATGGTATGGTGAGCTGTCTTCAAGGGTTGATTTTATTCCGCATCGCTAACGATTAAAGGACATTTAGATCATCAACAAATCCAATACGTAGAACATTTTGATTGAAAGTTTTTTTAACTATAAACATAATTATAAATTTACTCTTGCAGATTTTTTTCTTGAGAAATCGACGTTTAAGTTTTGATAATTGGAGGGTGGAATAGAGGCCACCCACCCACCCTACATATGCAATGAAACTTCAAGTAAAATACTGGTATATAATTTTGGAACAACAATAGTAAAGTTTATTGTTATTTTTTTTGACATCAACAATAATTTTATTGTAGTTTGTAGGAAACCAAGTATGTAATAATGGTAGATGTTGAAATGTATATGTAGGGTGGGTGGGTGGCCACTATCGAACTCTCTAATCTGTAGAACATATTAGGGAGTTTTAATTAATGTTTTCTTAACTGAAAGTTTATTTACACTCAATTTATAAATTAGTTTTTACTCTTCCTGATTTTTTTTCCTGAGAAATCGTCGTTTAAGTTTTGATAATTTGAGGGTGGGATAGAGGCCACCCACCCACCCTACATATACAATAAAACTTCAGGTAAAATACTAGTTTATAATTTTTGAACATCAATAGAAACTTTATTGTTAATTTTTTTGACATCAACAATAATTTAGATTTAGTTTGCAGGAAACCAAGCATGTGATAGTGGTTAAAGTTAAAATGTATATGTAGGGTGGGTGGGTGGCCACTATCCTACCCTAAAATCTGTAAAACATATTAGAGAGTTTTATTGAATGTTTAATTAACTATAAATATATATATATACACTTAATTTATACATTATTTTTTACTCTTGCAGATTTTTTTTTGAGAAATCGTCTTTTAAGTTTTGATAATTGGAGGGTGGGATAGAGGCCACCCACCCACCCTACATATACAATAAAACTTCAGGTAAAATACTAGTTTATAATTTTTGAACATCAATAGAAACTTTATTGTTAATTTGTTTGACATCAAGAATATTTTTTTTGTAGTTTGCAGAAAACCAAGCAGGTGACAATGATTAAAGTTCAAATGTGTATGTAGGGTGGGTGCACTATTTTACCCTACAATCTGTAAAACATATTATAGAATTTTATTAATGGTTTTATTAAATATAAATATATTTACACTTAATTTATAAATTTTCTTACTGGAGAAATCGTCGTTTAAGTTTTGATATTTGGAGGGTGGGTCACTCATCTACCTTACATATACAATACCTACTCTCGAAGTATTAAAATTTAAACGACGATTTCTCAGGTAAGAAATTCTGTAAGAGTAAAAATTAATTTATAAATTAAGTGTAAATATATTTATTTTTGATAAAACTATTGATACAACCCTCTTATATATTTTACAGATTGGAGGGTAGAATAGTGAACCCACCCTACATATACATTTCAATATTAATCATTGTCACATGCTTGATTTCCTGCAAATTACAATAAAATATTGTTGATGTCAAAAAAATTAACAATAAAGTTTCTATTGATGTGCAAAAATTATAAACTAGTATTTTACCTGAAGTTTTATTGTATATGTAGGGTGGGTGGGTGGCCTCTATCCCACCTTCCAATTATGAAAACTTAAACGACGATTTCTCAGGAAAAAAAATCAGCAAGAGTAAAAATTTATTTATAAATTGAAAGTGTAAATATATTTATAATGAAACAATGGGTTAAAAAAGAAAATATTAATATAATAAATTATCACAAGTCAACTATGATTTCTTAAATGTTTTTTTAATGAAAATGTCAACTATTACATTATTAGTTTTCAATTGTTTTTAGTAATTATTTATATGCAAATTCAAGTTCTGAGTTTCTTAGGACATTATTTTCTTTGTAATATTTAAAATTTTCTGAGTATACTTTAAATGTTTTTTCTATAAACTTATTTTTGTTCAAAAAATTTTAAATTAATTTTCTTGTTAAAAATTCAATTATTTTAAGTGGATATTTTTATTATTTTTAAACTAAAAATTTTACCTGTTTTATAATAGATTGCTTTTTATTAAAATATTATATTTTATGAGCTAAATTTGCTTAAATTTTCCAGAAAGTTCTGTTTTTTTTTCTTAGCAAATTACATTTTTTGTAATAATAATTAATAATAATAAATAACCAAAATATTTGGGAAAATCCTTTCCAAAATGTTAATACAAGAAAACAAACTGTTTCTAGGCAAAAGTATTAACATTTTTGAAAGGATTTTCCAGAAATACTTCATCCATATATTTTGTTTATTCCAGATTTTTTACTGAATACATTTTTCTTTACAAATTTTCATTTGTTTTTTGAAGTGTGATTTTTTTTTGGAATTAAGTTTTTATTTGATTCTTTAGCATTACGTTTATTTTAACAGTGCTCAATCCAATCAAGCAAATTTTATATGATTTTTTCGAAAGTTTTCAGCTGTTTCCTCAACAAATTTTCAATTAGTTTTTATAGTTGATGTTTTTAAATAAGATTTCAACTGCATTTGTTCAATTTAAAAATATATATTGTTTTAGATTTTGCACTCTTCCATTTAAGATTTGTTTGGTAAAAATTTTATTATTGTTTTTTAGAAAGTTTTATTTTTTTTTCAATTTATTCTTTATAAAATGTTTCAACTGTTTTCTTTCAATGTGAAATAAATATTCTAAAAACCTTCCTTCATTCTTTTATTATAGTCTCTTCTGTGATAATTTTTTTCTTGTTTTTTAATTTTTTAAAATTATTATTTAGAAAATATTTGATTAATTGCTTGAAACGTGAGAATTTTTCTTGGAATGTATATGTTTTTCAGCAATTCTTTCGGCATATTTCGGCAACACTTTTCTTTACTTTTTAGCAATTTATTTTCCCAAATGTAAACATTTTCTACTATTGTAGAATTGTACAGAAAATTTTAAAGAGAAGAATTTAACAATATTCTAGAATTTATTTTCTCTAATTTCTTCAGTAACTTCTCTTCTAAAATGATTTTCATTCTTCCGAATTTTTAATATTCCAGAACTTCTCACAGACTTTTTGCATATTCCAGTATTTTGGTTTTATTGTCTCTTTTTGAAAATTTTATTAGGATTTAGAATTTTCTCGAAATTCTTCCAGATAATATTCTAGAATTTATTTTCTCAAATTTCTTCAGTAATTTCTCTTCTAAAATGATTTTCAATCTTTCGGATTTTTAATATTCTATAACTTCTTACAGCCTTTTTGAATATTCTGTTTTTTTTCTTGTAATGTCTCTTTTTAAAATTGCTTGAAAATTTTACTAAGATTTACAATTTTCTCGAAATTCTTCTTCCAGATGATATTCTAGAATTTATTTTCTATAATTTCTACAGTAATTTCTCTTTTAAAATGATTTTCATTCATCCGGATTTTTAATATTCTAGAAGTTCTCACAGACTTTTTGAATATTCTTGTATTTTTGTTTTATTGTCTTTTTTTAAAATTGCTTGAAAATTTTATTAAGATTTAGAATTTTCTCGAAATTCTTCTTCCAGATGATATTCTAGAATTTATTTTCTATAATTTTTACTTTTGTTTTATTGTCTCTTTTTAAAATTGCCTGAAAATTTTATTGACATTTAGAATTTTCTATAAATTCTTCTTCCATATGATTAGGATATTCCAGAATTTTTTAATTCTTTTATCTAAAATATTCAAAAATTTCATTTCTAATTTGCGAGAATTTCCTCGTAGAATTAAAGATTTTTTTTAGAAATCAGTAGAGATTGTGATAAGAATGGGCTAAGGAGATCAGTAAAAAGAAGAAATAAATAATAATTATATGTAAATATGAGCTGTATGCCAAGTAAGAATTGTTTTTTCAGAAATTCTTTTAAATTTTCAAAATATATTTATCTACTTTCAAAATTTTCATATTTCATTTTTCTAATTTCGAAATTTTATATGAATTTTTTAACAATTTTTCTTCTATTTTGCGGAGAAATTTCTGCCATTTCTCAAGATATCTTACCGGAATTTTGCACCGATTATAATGTCAAAATTCAAGAATTTTAACACATTTTGCTTAATATTATCCAAATCTCAGGAATGTATTTCTCAAATTGCAAGTTTTTCTTTCCAGAGTTTCTCAAATACTTTAGAATTTACTCCAAATTTAGTTGGGATTTCTAGATTTTTCTAGAAATTTATCTTTCTGATTTTTAGAACTTTCTTTTATTTTTTACTAGTAATATATATTTATTCACAAACTTTGTACATGTTTACATTGATGAATAATGAATGAGGTGTTGAGATATTAATTTGTCTAAAGGCTATCGACCAGTGATCTCTATTTTTTATTCATCACTATTTCTTCAATTTTTCTAGTTTCAGGATTTTATTTTTCAGTATTTGTAAGGAATTTTATACATTTTTTTGCTTTATATCATCTAAATTTTTTAACAATTCAAAATATTGCAACAATTTTTTTTTAATTTAATGATAATTACTATTGTATTTAAGTGTTCTAAAATTTTTCTGTTTTTTTGTCTTTAATTTCTCAAGAATTTTATATATTTCTTGCTTTATGTCATCTGGATTTTTCAAGAATGCATTCTTTTTCGGTAATTTTAGAATTTTGCATATCAATATTTCTTTAATTTTTTAAGAATTCTCTGCTATAGGATTTTTTTATGTTATTAATATTTTTAATATTTTTTGCTTTTATATTATTTGAAATTTTAAAATATTTCTTTTCTAATTTTTACTTTTATTTTCAGACTTCAAAGATTCAACAATCCTACACTAATTTTTTTTTTTAAGAAAGGAGTCTAAAGATGTATAAATAAATAAATCAATAAATAAATAGATCTCTAGAGCTTCTCGGCAAGTTTTCTATCAATTTTTAATAATTTTTTACTGTTTATTTATTAACTTTAAGAATTTTATAAGAATTTTTCTTTTAAATTGAAAGAATTTTGTTAAATTGTTCTAATTTGTTTTATCAATGTTTCTTTAATATGAGAAATAAGCTTTACATTTGTGTAATTTACATTTTCTAAATCTTTCCAATTCCTAGAATATATCCTTAACCTTTCTTTGGGATTTATAGAAGTTTCGAGTAAATTTTCTTTCACTTATAACAGAAGTTATCACTATTTTAAGAATTATCTTATCAAACTTTTTCGGGATCTTTTTTTAATACTTTTTTATCAGAGATTTTGAATTTTTTTTTTCTTCATTTATCTACCAATTTTGTAAGAATTTTTTCTTATTTTGTAAGAACTGTTCATTCTTCTAAAATTCAAAAAAAAAATCTGAACTGTAGAATTTTTCTTTCAGTAATAATCTTCAATCAACTTTTTCTTCTGGACTATTTTATGAAAAATTATTACCAATTATCTTATCAGAATTTTTTAGGAACATTTTTATGAATTTCGTTATTAACGATTTTTGAACTTATCGCCATAACCTTTTGATATTTTTCTTCCATACAATTTTGACGTTTCTGTTGAATTCTAAATCAATGTTCAATTTTAAATTATCACAGAGCTTTCTTAGGGATTTTTTTTCTGGTTAATAAAATGTTTCAGATTAAAAGTTTTTTCGAAATGTCTAGAATTTTCCACATACTTTTCTGAGAAATTATAGCTTTGTAATATCAGATTTTTTTGTAATGTTTTCTCTCAATTGTAATGTTTTTCTTCAACCGTTTCCTTACCAAATTATTAGAGTATTATATCCCTTTTTTCCTAGATTTCGTCTAATAATTGATCATAAGTATTTCTGTACTTTTTCTTTCCGAGAATTTATCAATATTTTATCAATTTATTTTTATTTTTGTAGCTTTACAAAAAATTAATTCTAGTATCCGTAGCAATGTTTACTTCAAAATTTTAAGAATTTTGCTCCTAAATTACAAAAAAAATCTAAAATACTTTAATTCTAGAAATCAATATGATGTTTTTTTAGCTTTTAGCTTTACATTTTCTGAATATTTCTATATTGTAAGGTTTTCTTTTCAGTAATAATACTTTTCAAATAAGTTTTCTTCTGGATTCAAATTTTATAATTAAAGTTATTGCAAACGATCAGTAATTAAAGTTAATACGAATATGTAGGGTGGGTGGGTGGCCTATAACCCACCCTCCAATCAGCAAAACATAAGCGAGGGTTTTAATTGAAAGTTGTAAAACGTAAATAAATATAACATTAATTTAATAGATTTATTCAAACAAATTTTGAAATTAAATTTTTTTTTAAAATAAGACATAAGTTAAGAAAAATTTCATAAAAAAATTAATAGTTAAAAATTTTGACATTTTTTCCTATTGCTAATAAACTATATGAGTTAAATGAAATTTATATAACAAGTAATTGTAAAATATAGGGAATGTTCTATGATGGTCACATCACCATTTTGGTTTTTGTAAATATTTCAGTAATTTCTATTTAAAATTTGAATTTTCTATTCGGATTCTATAATTTTCTAGAATATTTTATTTTTTCTGAATTTTTTCAGTGAAATCTATTTCAGTTTATAGATAATTAGAATAAAGGTTTTTCTCTATTTTTTTCTTAATATCTTCTAAAACTAGTAAAATTTTCTTCGATCCCAATTTAATTAAATCTTCATAAAATGCAAAAAACGTTCCTTCATTGTAGAGCAAGCAGAGAAAATGAACATCTGATTGAAGTACAAAAGTAAATTCCCAATTTAAAAGAAGCGTTTTAAAAACATTCTAAAATGCAGAAAAGTAGTAAAAAATATTAATCTTTTTACAGTTGAAAAGTTTACAGAACGCTAAGAAAGATTATTAAGATTTTTTGAGATTGAAAAGAGGAAGAATAAAGGAAGTTTTTAGGACATCGAAATCGAAGATTTTCCTACAAATTTTTCCAAAACTTTTTTTTAAATTGTTAAAAATTATACCTCTTTTATGAAATCAGTGATTGCAGAAATAAATTATTTCATTGTAGAATTTAATATAACTTAATAATAATAATAATATAACTTAAAATACAAAAGAATATTTATCAAAATCAGTTACAAGAAGATCGAGGAAAAGTAAGAAATAAAGAATCTTTTAATGTTGGAGGAAAAGTTTATAGATCATTAGAATAAAGACGTCCTTCTAATTTTTTTCGTCGCAAAAAATTTCCAAACTATTTAAGCGAATTTTCTTCAGTCTTACTTTTTAGTATCTTTAAAAAATGCAGAAAAAAATTGAAACTGCTTAAAATACAGAAGTTTTTTTTTCATTCTAAAAGAATCTAGCTTAAGTAACATACCTACTTTTTAGAAACACTATCTTAATTGTCATCCTCATCATCATTTTCCTCACGTTTCTTCTTTTATTCCGAATCATGAATTTTGAAGTATTTGTAATGTTCGAGGATAAGTATAAACATTTTCTTCAATCTCTTCGTCGCCAAAACTTTCCAAACTATTTAAGAGAATTTTCTTCAGTCTTACATTTTAGAATCTTTATAAAATGCAGAAAAAATTGTAACTTCTTAAAATACAAAGACCATTTTTAATTCTAAAAGAAGCTAGTTTAAGGAACATACCTACTTTTTAGAAACACAATCTTCATTGTCATTGTCATCGCCTCACGATTCTTTTTTTGTTCCGAATCATTTCATCTTTATTTCTATCATCATCATTACTTTTTCTATGTTTCTTCTTTTGTTCTGCATGAAATGAATCAAGCGAAAGTTTTAGATTTTCACTCGAAGAATTACTCTTACCATTTACGACTTTTAGTTTGATCATGACTAGCTTATAGTCGAAACTATAGTTATTTCAATTTTAATTTACGTAAATTTTTCTTATAGAATTATAAGTTTTTCAAGAAATTTTTACAGATTTTAAAACTGTTCCATGCTAAAAAAATTCTTCTTCTCTTAGTTTTCCATTATCACCTTACTGATATTCTCCAAGTTACGTAGATATTCTTCTATCTTTTTAAAGACAATTTTGTAAAGTCTTCATTAATCTCATGCCTCTTTGTTTAGGTTGATGATAAGTTGAAGCCTGTCAACAACGTACTTCCTAAAATTGAGGGACGTCCTTCTCGTTAATCTATTTCCCGCACTGCAAGCAGATTAGCAAGAATTAGTTTCTTTCTAGGGATACAGTTTTCAGTTTGCTGAACATTTTCTAAAAGTAGTTTTAACAAGTAAAATTAATCCCATAGAAATTTGAATTATTTCGTACTTACTTGAATCAATAACTTTTTTGTTATGAATTAGTAAACTAATTTGTAGTATTCGTTTCTAATTTCCCATCTGTTAAAGAAAACCGGTCGGTATGAAATAGATAGTCCATAAAAGTGAAATAATTGCGTGGGCCGAGCCGGGAATAAAACAATATCAGAGTGGGACGCGGATAGCACGAGGAAGTGGCGATCCCTCTTTTTCCTCTTCCGCCGTTCCGACGTTCGTTTGTTCCCTTTTTTACAACCGCGCGCACGTTCATATAACTCCCATTCTTAAGAAACATGGCCACCATAAAAGTCTTTAAGAATATCTTACGTTTAACCTGGAGAAAAATAAAAATAATTTAGTGTTGTGGAAAGCTGGAAGACTTTGTATCTCGCGGGGTAATACAGCAAGCCAGTATCATCAATATTCAAGGAAGGAAGAGGGGCCATCAAATTTATGGGCCCATGTTTATAGACTCGCGGGACGGCCATTCCTTTCTTTAATTCCGTCCCGGCTTTATGTCTCGGCCGGACGTGCCTTCCACATCTGCACATCTCTTCATCCCTTCCGGGTGTCTGCTCGTTTTTCGTTGTTTTTTTTCCTTCTGCGCCCCCGGAATATTCCGGTCGGTTTTATAAAATCGTCGGGCTGCGTCGCAATTAAATTCGATTTCGGGCTGAAATGTATTCCATTAAACGATGAATTATTAGGGGGGACGGCCGGACCGGACTCAATTATTCACGCCCATTATTTAACACATGAAATGTGCGTTTATTAAAGTAGAAAGGCCCTTGCAATTTCGCTCCTTGCGATGAATATTTTAGGCGGCCAGTGCTGGAGAATATTTGGAGAAATATCATACATAAACATAAATCATAATAAGCCGACCTACCGGACCGAACCGTACATGTGTGTGTGTGTGCGGTGGTGGTCAACTCTCAGAGGACCGGTCTTGCCTTCTGCCGCCCCTTTCTTAACGCACTATAACCCACAATAAAACCAAGAGGCTTTTACACAGTTTCCTGTTTATCCACCTACACACACACAAGCACACTTTATTTTAATCCCTAGTAAAGAAGTTAAATTATTCGTGAATGGTTTAATTAAAAATTTAAACAGCAGTTAATATAATTAAACAAGTAAACATTTTTTGTATTTATTTTCCCATAGATATTTTAATTGTTTATAATTGCCGCCCACACCAAAAACCGAGGGTAGTAGCTCTTCAAGGTCGGTCGGCATGACAGAGCTTTTGGAGAAGTTCGGGGAAGAAATTAAGAAGTTGTGCGCTACAGTTTGGCCGATCAACAAAAAGAAGGGATACGCGACATCTCCTTCAGGCTGGAGGCGATTATGCTGGAAACTAGCTGAAGAACTTACCCAACATCAATAAACTATACAAACACCCAGACCGCGGACTTGAAGGCTATCGAGAAAGCAAGGAAATATGAAGCAATCGAGCAGCAGACTTAAAAAAGGAATTGGGGAACCTGTCCTAGAAGTTGGACAAACTCATCAAGTGAGGATCAGACCAAGCAAGATCATTCCCCAGGGATAGAGCGAGGTGTGGTCATGAAGCCAGGTCATAGACCAAGACAGGAAGAAGAGGACACCCACCCTGAATGGAGAGGCTTAAAATGATGTCTGTATGTTATACCTATTTTATTTATGACCTTGCTCTCCCTATCTCAAGAAATACCGCTTTTAAGAGACAGCAAGCGCTGGTACAGAGTCTGGACAAAAAGGACACTGGCAAGCAACGTGGTCTTGGGGATGAACTGAGGAACAAATGTTCAAATGTTGATGACCTCCTTGGTGACATAGGGAGGATATTGGGTGTGGAGAAAACATTCATCACCACAAGATACCAGGATTTGGTCGAAATCTAGGTAATAACACGACTGCCAAAGAAATTGTAGCGGAGGTAGAAAAGGCAGTCGAAATGAAAAGGAATGTGCACGTCAAATCATCATCTGAGAATTGCTCTTGCAGAAGGCCTGAAAGATAAAGTCGGTAAACTGAAAGAGAAAAAGACAATCCGAATAGACAGGCTCTCGTACACCGTTGAAGAAAGACCGGAGAAAATGCTGGCCTACAGAAAATGCAAGAGTTTCGGATACGAGGTGCGGACAGGAAGGACACCTGAAGCGGACATGCGAGGAAGAACCGAGGTCCGTCCTATACACAGATATGGGCATGACCTCAACCTACTTCAGGAAGCAAAGTCAACCATGCCTATCAGGTGACCAAAGCCAAGGTCATCACAGTAAAAAAGAGCGGAAGCGAAAAGGAGAAACCCCAGTCACTAAACACGCCGCCTGCATCTTATGAGGGTGAAAGGGAGGCCAAACTGTACTGGAGGTAGAAAAATATCTACTATTAAGAATAAATCTGCAGTTATTAATTGTTTAAAAACTCCAGGGTTAGAATATAGTTTCTAATTATTCTAGAATTCTAGGGAGGGATAAATTTTTAGTTCTACAGTGTTTGTATTTTTAATATTTTAAATATTTATACTTTAGAAGTTCTAGTGTTTTTTTGAATGGTTCTTGATATGTAGGTTTATAGAGTTAAAAGTTTAGAGTTCTAAAATTCTTATATTTCTAAATTCTAAGGTTTTAAATATTACAGTTTTATAGATATAAAGCTCTCAAACATTTTTAAAAGTGTAATTCTAGTTCTAGAGTAATATAAATTCAATTCTAAAACTTAAATAGAATAATGTATGTGTAAATAAATATTGTTATAAAATCCTAGAAATCACGTTTTACAGTTCAAGAGTTTATGTAAGAATACATTTTTGCATCCATTTTACAGTTCACAAGTTCTATTGTTCTGTTGTTTAATAATTCTAGTTTTATCGACTTTTAGTTTTGTAGATTTAAAACTCTATAAAACTAACAATCGATAAAACTAGAATTATTATTTTAAAGTTTTAAAGTTATAGATTTTGAAATTCTGGAGCTCTTATGTTTTAGAGTACTAGAAGAATTTAAAATCACAATTTATAATTCTATAATATAAATTTTTAGATTTCAGATATTCTAGTGTTCAGTATTTTGTAATTATAGTGTTCTTGACTTTTTGATTTATAGCTTTCTAGAGTTTAGAGATTCAGGAATTCTGAACATCTCATGCTCAAGAAGAAGAATTCAAGTTCACGAGCTTAACAGTTCAAGACTTTACGAGAATAATAGTTTTAGTGTTTTAGTGTTTTAAAGTTTTAGTGTTTTAGAGTTTTTCTGTTTTACAGTTTAAGGTATAGTTTTTTAAAGATTTAAAGATCTAAATTTTGGTATTTTCGTGCTCTAATGTTCTAGAGTTTTAAGTGCGCATTGTTCTCAATAATTCTGTATTAAAGTATCGTTCTAGTTCTCAAATATGTAAATGCAATTTTACAATTTGGAATAATACTACAGTCAGAAAGAGAGTTCTTCAAAGTTTTTGTGTTCTAGTGTTTTCACTTCTAAGTTTATTGAGTTTTAAAGTTATAGCGCTTTAGAGTTTTTGAATTATTAGAATGTCTTGTTCTAGAATTCTACATCTTTATAACCTTAGAGATCTGAAATTTTTGAAATAACGTGTTTTATAATTCCAGAGTTTTACAGCTTCAAAGTTTTAAACTTCTGAAGTTTTTGTATTTTTGTATTCTACAGTTTTAGATTTAGAGCTTTGGAATTCTTATATTCATATGTTTTAGAATACTAAAGTTTGATAGGTTCAGATATTTGGAATTTTAGGATTCTCTTGTTTCAAAATTATAGAGTTTTAGAATTCATGGGTTCTTGTTTTTTAGAATTCTAGAAATTCTGGAGCTTTAGAACTTCTAGAAGTTCTGGAATTCTTGGATTCTAGTATTTTAGAATTCTAGAGTTTTTGGGCTTTAGAGTTCTAGAATTCTTAGATTCTTATGTTTTAAAATTCTTGAGTTTCTGAACTGAAGAGGATCTGCAATACTTACATTTTTGTTTAAAGTTTGAGAGATTTGAAATTGTAATATTTGGAATTCTTGGATTTTTGAGTTGTAAAATTCTAAAATTTTGGAGATTTGAAGTTTTAGAGTTCTGAAATTCTTAGATTCTCGTGCATTAGGAGCATTAGGGCTTTAGAGGTTTAGAGTTGTGAAATTCTTGGAGTCATGTGTTTACAAATTCTAGAGTTTACAGTTTTGAGTTTTGAAATTCTTGGATTCTTGTGTTTTAGATTATAGAGCTTTAGTGCTTAAGAGGATTAGACTTCTGGGTTTCTTAGATTCTCGTGTTTTGCAGCTTAAGTGTTTTAGAGTTCTTGAATTGATGGGTTCTCGTATTTCTGAATTCTAAAGCTTTGATTTTAATCTTTAGATTAAGGATTCTAAAAATCTTGAAATCTAAAATTCTGGCGCTTTAGAACTTTAGAGGTTTAGAGTTCTCTAATTTTCATGTTCCAGAATCCTAGAGATTAGAATTGTAGGGTTTTAGAGATCTGAAGTTTGTATATTCACGTTTTTTTAAATTCTATTGTTTAGAGTTTTCGAATTGTTAGACTCTTGTGTTTCAGAATGTTAAAGTTTTAGATATTTAGGGTTTTAGAGTTCTTGAATTTTTATATGGTATTCTCGTGTTCTAAAAATCTAGAACTTTATGACTTTTATGAGGTTTAGACTTCTATAACTTCTGGAATTCTTGGATTCTAGTGTTTTAAAATTCTAGTTTGCAGTTTTTAATTTTTGGATTTGGATTTTTGTGTTTTAGAATTCTAAAGTTTTAAAGGTTTAGAGTTCTTTAGCGCTTAGATTCTCATCTAGAGTTTCAAGGCTTTAGAGGTTATGAGTTTTGGTATTTTTGCATTTTCGTGTTTAGGAATTTTAGAGTTTTACGGCTTTAGAGGCTTTAGAGTTCTGAAATACATGAATTTTCGTGTTTTTTAATTCTAGAGATCTAGAACCTTAGAGTTTTAGAGATTTGGAATTCTTGAGTTTTAGAATTATAGAGGTTTAGAGCTTTTCGGTTTTAGAGTTCTGAAATTCGTGAATTCTCGTGTTTTAATATTCTGTAGCTTTATAACTTTAGAGTTCTGGAGAATTCTAAAGATTTACAAAATTTAGAGGTTTAAAGATCTAAGAATTCCAGATTAACATTTTCTTAAATTGTAGAGTTTAGATTTTCGAGTTTTAACATTTTGGATTAACATGTTTTAAAATTCTAGAGTTTCGAGTTTTAGCATTTTGCAATTCTTGTTTTATAGGTTTAGAGTTTTAGAGTTCTTGAATTTTTAGTTTCTCGTGTTTTAGATATCTAGAGCTTTAAACCTTTAGAGTTTTAAATATCTGGAACTCTTTGATTCTCGTATTCTAAAGTTCTATAGCTTTAGAGCTTTGATATTTGAGTCCTGGAGTTCTTCAATTTTGGTGTTTTAAAATTTTAGACATTTAGAACTTGTCGGAACGAAATGAAGTGTGCACGTCATCTTTTAAAAATTGGTTTGGCAGAAGGCTCGAAAGATAAAATCAGTAAACTAGAAGTGAAGAAGACAATACGAATCGGCAGGCACTCGTGCACCATTCAGGAGAGACCGAAGAAAATGTTGTCCTACAAGAAATGCAGGGATTTCGGGTGTAAAGCTGTTGATTGTAAAGGTGTGAAGAGGGGGGACATCTTGAGTGGACATGGGAATGACTGCGAACTACTTCTTAGGAAGCAAAATCTGTCATTCCTAAGAGGACACCATAGCCGAAACGTGTGCCCCAGACACTCAAAACCTTTCGCACAAGTGGAGGGTGTAGGGGAGGTCAACAGAAAGGAGGAGACAGAGATGGCATATGGAGAGCACGAACACTCAGATTAATGGAAACCGATGAAGGAGAAAGAACCGTTGTAAAATGCAAGGGAAGCACTGGCAGGAGCGGGTCGACTCAACTGCCTCCAAGCAAACCTAAATACGTTTCACGCTTCCGATGATATCCTCAACTAACGGTCAAAGAAAAGGAGATACACATGATCCTGGACGACTTAAATATAAGCTTAGACAGGTAAAGTAATGCTGCGGATGGCGACGCGTCGCCATCAAAATCAGACAGGTAAAGCCACAGCGATTACTGCCACATCTTCTTCGAGGCCAATATAGGCAGAGCCATACCACCACCACCGGCAAAATTTGTCAGGTGGGCAGTCGATCGCATTGACAACGAAAGACTAACCAGGTTTATCAACGCTGCAGACCGTCAGTTGGAGCAGAGGAAAAGACTGAGAACAGCCTTCGACGTTTCTTTTTGCCTTTTTCTTTTAATTATAATATTATAATTAAGATACAGTTACGATATACATTTACCATACAAATACAATGTACAATTATAAACCTACATACTATCTATCATTGCCAGGGACTCCTTCTTCTCCATCAGTACCTCTTTAGCGACCGCCTTCCAACTTGTCTCGCTCAGGAGCATTAACTCCACCAGCGTTCCTTTGCCGTCGAGCTTTTCTATGTAGCACAGATACTCTGCGATGCATCTGTGGCCGGACAGGAGCCGCGACAAATGATAATCCAAACGCTATGTTAACCAAAAGTTCTATTAATTGGATGATTTACCTGGTCCACTTTCCCTTTGTGGCCCCACTCCGACCTCATTTCCTTATCTTTCCTTTGCGTTCCTGCACGATCGGATTTGCATATACTAGCTTTGACGCTGCCACCTCCATCAGAAGACCACTTACGGCTCTTATAACCCTCGCTGCGTCTGTCGCCGCGTCCACCGTGTGCCTGGATGACATCTGTTAGCTGCTACGCTTATATGCATTTCGGCCACAAGCTCTCTTCCTGTTTACCCAATATTGTCGCGAATCCTCCTGACAAGGAAACCCAATACTCCAAACCTTGTTCCAAAATTATCGGGCGCCGCTGAACCGCTGTTCCCCCTTCTCTCTTATCACTTTTTCTGGGTATTCGTTAATTGCTTCCTAAATGTTGTTGTTTGTGCCCTCCCCAACGACAATTGGCCATCCAGCGCCTAGTGTTTCGGTTGTATTTCTTATTTGTTTTCAGCCGTTTCGTTGTCCTCGTTGCATTCGCACCGTCCGTCATCATCTCTCAGCCTGAACTCTTGTAACAATATGCAGGTCTACCGTGTCCAGTGAGCATTTGTACCGTGTCTCTGTTTACTGGGCCTATCTTCGTCGTGCATTGTGGCACTATTAAATGGAACAGCCTGCCGGTGTTACCTCTATCCCATCTTTGCTGCCATCCGTTTTATTTCCCTTTCCTTATCAGTTTTTCAGACTCGAGCACTCTTCATCAAAATTACCCCCCCATCGTCACGACAGCCACTGCCTTAACAACGCCATCCCAGCAGGTCGAACTTGACTGATTGACAAAAGTATTCGCAGTCCTCTCACTAGACTACTTAGCAAGGCATCTTAAGCTAAATCTAGTAACTGATGATCTCCGGATGACAAGTTGGTGGTGGCAAACCGAAAAAGCATCTTCATGATGTGACAGTGTCACCAGCTGCAACACAGGACGGACAGAACTGACTAAAACTATACGGTCCCTCTGCCGAAAGGACGGATAGCCTTGTCCCCCGCTAATCTACAATAGAGTCAGAGTTTCTCCTGCCTGCCTGATGTGCGATGGATAATTTTAGTGGAGGTAAAAGCCGCTGTAAAATAATGCATGACGCAACCTGCTAACGATGACCCAAATGTTTGTAAAATCACAGGGACAGGGTAAACCAAAAGAAGGCCAAGACAAAGGTTTCAAAGCCAGCAGCAAAAGAGGTCAAGGCGTAACCTCTGGTACCAGCGCCAAGAAAGAGGCAAAAGCCCACATTTGCAGCAGTTGTGAAGGAAGCCGAAGAGGTAAGTAGTGCCTAAAATGAGCTCGCGAATGACGTGAAGAAGGGCGGGTTTACTGAGGTTAGGTGTTGAAAAGCTGGAAAGATGGTAACTGAAAGCGTTGAGAAGCACAAGCAACTCCTAGAGCCCACGTCCAAAATTATAGTGTAACCGGTGACGAAAATAAGGGCAATTAAGATCATGGGAGTGGAAGGAAAATATTTGGGAATGTAGCTGACGATAAAGTCACAAGGGCAGTCACTGTTCTATGCGCTCACGAGAAAGGCAAATAAGATAAAAGGAAAGAGAGACCGAGTTAACATGAAGCTAAGGACGGTGAAAGTCAGAGATTGGGTCGAGATCACGCGGTGCTTTCGGTGCAGCGAATTCGGGCACAAAGCAAGATTTTGCGAACAGAAGTTGTGCTATCCGAGATACGGTGGCAAACATTTTTGCAGCGACTGCAAGGCACAGTCACCGAACTCTCCCAACTGCAGCAATGACGGGAAGCCCTTCAAGGGACATATCAATTTGCAATGTTTACCAAGCTGAGCTGCAGAAGGGAAGAACACATGAAACCGTCAACGCCTTCAAGATCTATACGCTAAATTTTAAAGTGATTTAACTTTATGTATTTGTTTCTGTTTATTTTTTTAATAGATCTTGTAATGTTAGTTAATAAATAAATAAATAAATAAAACATTGCTTCAGATATTAAACGTGGGGAGATTATATGAGAATATGCAGAGTAGGTAGAATCAAAATTACCATTCTCTATTTTGTTGTATACTGTGGGTTTGTTGTGTCTTTGTTACACAGATTTCTTTTAGAGCCGTTGGGGTTAATTCTGTAAAAAAAAATAACATTTCTCGTCCACCAAATTCTTATTGTTATATACTGTCTTGACACTTGACGTTTCCAGTTGACGGCGTGATTATTTTGCATTATATTTCTCTTAAGCAAGTGTGTCGGTTAGTGTTTAATTCATTTTGTTTTCAATTAGGGTTTTGGAACCATAATTTTGTGAAGGGGATTAAATTCCCAAGAAGGGATTACAACCGGTTAAAAGGGCTTGCAGAGCTGACGTAGGTTACTCGAGAGGAGCAGTGACCGTAGAGAGGAAGCAGTATACAGTTGAGGAGAGATAATCGAAAGAGTAGAAAGCAGGAGGATGGCAGTGACGAAGTAAGGAGGAGAGTTGAGATTGACAGTAATTGTTGTATTCAGTAGAGAGTTGAGAAATTTTAAAGCTATGTATATTGGTTTTTATATACCTGAGAATTAGTTACTGTGGTGAGTCGAACCTGAGTAGTTCGGTTAATCATTTTTGGCAAGACAATTGTATATTTATTTATGTAATGCATGTTAGATAAAGGTTAACTACAATATAATACAATACAATAGTTAAATTTGAGTTGTTCGGTTGTCATTCAGGTTGAGTCATTTACGCTACATACATAAGACGATTCCGCGTTCAAATATCTAATCAGAAAATCTAATTTAGTTTTACCACATAAAGTGCAACACAGTAGTTGTTGAATTTAATTGTGAAGATTTCACATTACGATCGTTTAGTTGATATTTCGGAAGTGTTTTACTTTATCGAAAATATTTGATTTTACATTGGATCCAATTGTATTATTTTGCAGCAATTGATCTTATCTTACTGTGAATTTATTTACAGCAATGTGTTATTTACTTTCAACCTTTTTTTGACGTTGTGCTTAGCTGAACGTGGTATAAGCTGTTCTGGAAGCATTCTGCGGAATATATTGTGGTTACAGGCATATATTTTTCTTGTCCCTGTGGATGATATTTTTTTTAATTTTGGATTTAATTTGTGTCCGAGTAATATTTCTTTGGATACACTGAGCTTAAAGGTCTTGGAATACATCTTATGTTACACTTTTTTTTGGATGAAATTCAATTATTTTGTCAAGGGAAACTTTACTATTATACATCTAGGGTTAGAGTTTACCGTGGACATTTCACTTGTTACTTGATTATTAAATTCGTGGGCCGCCTTACATCTTCCCACCCACTTCTTCACTGAAGTATAGCTGGTGTCGGGTGGCAAGCGGAAGTTATCGCGACAAGAAGAGGGAGCACCCAGACAATCGAAGGATCAAAGGGGTGTATAAGTCGGTGACCCAAAGGGAGTGTAAGAAGTAACGTTAATACATATACATGAATCAGCATGAGGAAAAGGTGGATGGGGTGACGCTACGATAGCAGGGCAAGAAGATGGAAAGGGGGTCATCGTGGTAATAGGCGAGAAGATAAAACAGGGAATGGTAAGGCCACAGATAAGAATTGTGCGACGATCAGACTAAAAAGCGGCAGAAAGTGTATGAGCGTCTACCTGAAACCAGGCCCGATAGAATATCCTGTGCAAAATAAAATAGATCGTCGAGCAATGCAGAGGAGCAGTAGTCATAACTGTGGACTTCACGCCAAACATGAGGCTTGGGGCTCCAGAGATACGGACGGAAAAGGTCAGATAATTATCAAATTTACCGTAACCAGGAGGTTCGAAGTAGTGAACAGGGCAGATGTCGAGTAAGATGGAACGACCTTGTACTAACGAGGGGGAGGTTGAGTACTTCCAGATCCTAGGAAAAGAGACGCTAAGTGACCACAAAATGATAACAATACTGAAGACACGAGGCCAGGAGAGATAATAAACCTATCCAATAAAGAGAGCTGGAATTCCTGAAGGCTAGTGTCTGTCGTAACCCCCAGGTACCTCAGGCTGGTGCCCACCTCTTAGTCGTGCCTAAGGAGGTCCAGCCTCCTTTTCTTAATACTTCCAGCTCACCTTCGCAACAACCTGGCTACCGTGATTATTTGGCCCACCACTTTGATTATTCTTGTCCGATGCATCGACCCTTGTAGAATGCCCCTGATAATTTCGCCGTTTTTGTCCGTCGGCCCCCTCAGACTCTAGTATCCTCTCCTCGAGATAACTGGCCATCATCTGTGCTTCCAGGATGATCGGCCATGGCAAGGCGTTAAACGCGATTTTAGCATCTAGTGCGACCTCTAGACAGTGCCTACTCTCTCTGAGTGGCCCCGCGTTATCTTCCTTGACTAGCCCTGACCATCAGCAGTGCATCCTACGTAAACCTGCCCCGCCAAAATCCATATTGTCTCCCGTCCCTCTCGATAGCTGCTCTGATCCGATTCGCCACCAGTCTCTCCAGCACCTTGCCCTCCCTGTTGATGAGGCAGACTGGCCCATCTCCATTTGTCTTTCATTTCTTTAGGAGTGGTACCAGTCTGGTCTTCTGGTATTTTCCCTTCCTGGAAATATAAAAGCCTTTTAGCTATTCTTCCACGCGCTAGTAATAATGATTCTACAACCACGTCGATCCTTTCCAGTATCAGTGCTTCCATATTAGGAAGGCCAGCCACCATCTTCCTGGCCACTTGTCTCCCTCCACCTCGATCAAGTGCTTGAGCGATTACTGCCCTAGAAAACAATGGAGGGACTTCAAGGAGAGGCAGGGCTAGATGAACAGAAGTATGGATTGAGACAAGGCAGATTATTGATGGTCAAAAACGTTCAACTCATTTCTGTGAAGCTTAATCCTAAGTGAAATGTAGGAGAGATGGTCTCACTCTCACCTGCTGAGAATGTATTACAGCTATATACAGGGCCGGACCCTCAACTATGCGTGACAAGAAAGGTTAAAAACTTTAACAAGTTTAGTATTAAACATTCTTACCGTAAATTAATAAAATACCTATTAATACGAATATACATATGGTGAAAACATTAAAGGTGATCTCCAATTTTGTTTTGTCCGCGCTAAAATTCCGCGTGAATAATTAACGCCTTCCAGTTCATTTCAATTTTATTTTTAATGGAAATTATTTTGTACATAAAATAGTAAAATAAATTTTCATTACATCAAACCGCCTAATTATTCATAACCCGCGTTTTGCGTCCGGCGGCGCGTAATTTTTTTATATTTTTTTTTTGATATGTATTTTTCGTGCATCGAAATTTTCGAAATTAAAAAAAAATAAAATCATTTGCGACAAACGCGCGCGAGCTTCGGGACAGTTTACACAAAATGGAAATTGCATTTATTAATTATTATTTTTTTCCGCTTTTAGCGCGTTGTTTTGATGTTATTTATGCAACGCAAATGTAACATATTGAGTCGGTAATCTCCTAAAAGGAAGCAAGGTAAGGAAGTAAGTAGAATGTAAGCCGGCGGAGTAATCCGAAGTAAACTGCGGCGCTCATCTAGGATTAAGGTGCTTTGATTAATTTCACTCTTGTTAAGTTGGTACAGTGACTTTGTTTAAGTCCATCGAGGTGCAGGCTGAGGGTAAATTGTTAATCGGCAGGGATGGGGGTGGAAGGTGGTGCGCATTAATCCGTTCCGATGCCGGGAATGATTGCGCGCATCCGCCATAAATCTCTCCCGGGGACACAACAGGAGCGACACAACTTAAAATTATTTTCTTAGTTAAGATTTAGTTCTGTGTCGCTAGGCTAACTAAGTAATAATTAAGCGAGTTGGTGCCTGCATTATGGATGTAGAAAGGCGACAAGACGTCCTGAGGGGGGTCGGCCAACCCTTCTTCTTCTGCTGCTGCTGCTGCTCGTCTCTTAACACGTTTCAACTTTGCATCAAAGAATGAGAATTATTATCCCGTTCTGGGCGCTAGTGAGGGAAAAGTTGCGCGCTAATTTGGGCGGAGGGGGTGCGGCGGCGGCGGCGTCGGTGGATCTCACATGAATATTAAAAGTACGTGTGGAACGCGAATGGAATATGGAATTAATCGGTCGCCGGCTTAATTATTCAATGCGACTCGTTAACTCTTGTTTAACGTAAACATTATTAATGTAACGGCTAACTTTATTAGTCCACTCAATTGGAGTTTTTCGGGGGCGCCTTTAATAATACTTAATTATACGCTGGGATCCACACGTAAGGAAATCGTTTCGATTGTACTTTTTTATATATAATTTTTTTCTTCGCATCGAATAAGATGAATTCTTAAAACCTAAAAACTTTGCGTTAATATACTAATAAAAATAATTACCATAATTTATTGAGAGAAGACTAACTTACTTTATTCAAAATTACTATTGACGTAATACATAAAATTATACTCCAATGTAGGTTGATGTTAGCATAGTATTATATTTTATAAAAATGCATTTTGATGTAATAATAAACTTTAAAACTCCTAGCTGACGTACTTATAACGAAAGAATTAATGAGGTAGCGTAATCTTGACCTATCACAACTTAAGATAGCGTTATTTTGATCAATTACAATAAAATAGTTATTAAATTGAATAAATATTTTCCCAAACTTTTTGATTTTTCTTCTAAAATGCAATCCAACTTAATTTTCATTATAAACATTTTGTTCGACAAAAAAAATTAAAAAAACAAGTGCTATCGATTTAAAACTGTATAGATTAATTAAGAATATATAGGATATTATTATTATTATATAACAATATTTTTAATACTAGTTGTATATTTCGTGAAATTATCATATAAATCTAATAAAGTTTTGAAAATTGTTTACAACTTTTCTTTCGCTTAAACTAAATATAAAAACAATTGCCATCGACTTGAAACTTTACAGATTAATTAAAAGAACATGCAAGATTATTATTTAATGAAAAATTTATGTATATGTTTTGTATACAATGCAACATTTTCTACAAACTGCAGCACAATTCAATTTTATTGTATTAATTTCTTCGGCTAGAAAAACATATAAAAACAAGTGCTATCGATTAAAAACTGTAGAAATTTATTAAGAATATATAGGATATTATTATTATATAACAATATTCTTACTACTAGTTTTCATTCGCTTAAAATAAATACAAAAACAATTGCCATCAACTTGAAACTTTACAGATTGATTAAAAGGGCTTAAAATATTATTACTTAATGAAAATTTTTATTATTTTCTTCGTAATGTAACACGAAAATTAATTTTGCTGTACAAATTTCTTCGCCTAGAAAATAATATGAAAACAATTGCTATCGACTCAAAATTTTACAGATTTATTAACAATATATAGAAAATTATGAATATTTTTATAAACTAGCTGTCTATTTTGAGATATTTTCTAAAAGACCTAAATTAGTTTAGTAAATTCTTTACAAATTTTCTGTGCTTCGAAAAAAAAAATGTTAAAAACAATTGCTATCGTTTGAAAACGTTACATATTTATTTAAAACATGTAAAGAATTGTTATTTCGTGAAAAATTTAATCATATTTCGTGTAGATTTTGCAATATTTTATTCAAAATGCAACACAATTAAATTTTGTTATACAAATTTTCATCGGCTAGAAAACAAATATAAAAACAATTGCTATTAACTTAAAATTTTACAGATTTATTAACAACATATAGAAATTTATAAATAAATAACATTTTTATATACTAACTGTATATTTTGAGATATTTTCTAGAAAACGTATCGTAGTTTAGTAAACTGTTTACAAATTTTCTGTGCATTAAAATGAATATTAAAAACAATTGCTATCGTCTTAAAACTTTACATATGTATTTAAAACATGTGAAAAAATATAATTTTGTAAAAAATTTAATAATATATTTGCTAGATTTTGAAATATTTTCCTCCAAACTCAAAACAATTTAATTTTGTTGTGCAATTTTCATCGGCTAGAAAAAAAAACATAAAAACAATTGCTATCGATTTAAAATTTTGCAAATTTACTAACAATATATAGAAAATTATAAATACATAAAAATTTCCATATACTGGCTGTATATTTAGTTATTTTTAAAAAACCTAACGTAGTTTAGTATATTGTTTTCTGTGCTTCAAAAAAAAAAATGTTAAAAACAATTGCTATCGTCTTAAAATGTTACATATGTATTTAAAACACTTATAGAATTATTACTTCGTGAAAAATTTAATCGTATTTCTTGTAGATTTTGCAATATTTGCCTCAAAATGCAACACAATTCAATTTTGTTGTACAAATTTCTTCGGTTTGAAAAAAAAAATAGAAAAACATTTGATATCGACTTCAAATTTTACAGATTTATTAACAATATATAGAAAATTATAAAAATTTCCATATATTAGAGGTATATTTTGAGAAATTTTCTAAAAAAAAACTGACTTAGTTTAGTAAAATGTTTACAAATTTTCTGTGCTTCGAAAAAAATGTTGTAATTGTATTAACATCATATAGAATATTAAAAATACATAAAAATTTCCATACACTAGCCGTATATTCTGAGATATTTTTTAAAAGACGTAACGTAGTTTATTAAATTGTTTACAAATTTTCTGTGCATCAAAATTAATATTAAAAACAATTGCTATCGTCTTAAAACTTTACATATGTATTTAGAATATGTAAAAAATTATGATTTCGTAAAAAATTTAATCATATTTTTAGTAGATTTTGCAATATTTGCTTCAAAACTCAAAACAATTTAATTTTATTGTACAATTTTCATCGGCTAGAAGAAAACAAACATAAAAACAATTGATATCGACTTAAAATATTACAGATTTATTACAAACATATAGAAAATTATATATACATAAAAATTTCTATATACTAGCTGTATATTTTGAGATGTATTTAACATAGTTTAATAAATTGTTTACAAATTTTCTGTGCTTGGAAAAAAACTGTTAAAAACAATTGTAATCGTCTTAAAACTTCACAAATGTATTTAAAACATGTAAAGAATTGTTATTTCGTGAAGAATTTAATTATAATTCTGGTAGATTTTGAAATATTTGCTTTAAAATTCAATACAATTTAATTTTGTTATACAAATTTATTCGGCTGGAAAGAAATATAAAAACAATTGCTATCGACTTAAAATTTTACAGATTTAATAATAACACATAGAAAATTATAAAAACATAAACAAATTCTATACAATAGCTGCTTATTTTGAGATATTTTCTAAAAAAACCTGAAGTAGTTTAATAAATTGTTTACAAATTTTCTGTGCTTCGAAAAAATATTAAAAACAATTGCAATCGTCTTAAAACTTTACATATTTATTTAAAACTTGTGAAGAATTGTTATTTCGTGAAAAATTTAGTTAGATTTCTTGTAGATTTTGCAATTTTTTCTTGAAAACTCAAAACAATTTAATTTTGTTGTACAATTTTCATAGGCTAGATAAACATGTTAAAAACAATTGCTATCGACTTAAAATTTTACAGGTTAATTAACAAGATATAGACATTTATAAATAGATAAAAAATTCTATATATTAGCTCTATATTTTGTGATATTTCTTTAAAAATCTAACGTGTTTATTATTTTTTCTTTTCTTACATTTTATAAATTTATAATAATAAATCTCATTGAGGCTATAAAAACAAATAAATAAATTATTTGGTAAAATCTCTCTCTGTCAATTCCTGGGGTACATTGTTTGTTGAATTATATTTTTTTAGTAACCTAGAAAAATATGTTTTTTTAAGTAATAGTTTGTACAAGAAATTAATTTTCACTTTTGAGTTTTATTAACTACAGGTGGAATAATTTATAAGACTCTTATTTTTGATAAAGTGTGCTAACTCGTAAAAGGTGATACATGAAAATTCACCCCTACCACCCCCCAACATCCCGGAATGATAATAATTCTGGCTAAAATTGGCCGTAAAGGCCCTAATATAACTCGTCAGATATTATCATGGCGGGGCGTACGTACCACACTAACATTATCATCGGTTATTATCCTTCCACCCTTTCCTTAAAAGCGGCAAGCCATTTCCCGAATAATTGGACTGTCATAGTTATTATAACTAAGCCACAGATTACATGCGTAATATTTAATACGGGCAAATTTCTGCGAGAGATAGATGGCGGCGGAAACGGGGGGTGGGATCGGGATCTGTTGGGGGTTGGCGCGCGAGGGGACGGGGTTTGCGCGGCGCGATATAAGAAAGTTGCGCGTTAAGCTGTTTCGGAAAATTATTAATTAGTTTTCGTGAAAGGAAAGTTTATCAAAACGGATAATTATAGTTGAGTGGAAATTACATTTTCCGAACTAGTTTTCCCCCCTCTACACAGCCCGCCCGCCCTCATCCCGGCTCCTCGCCAACGTGGACAATGCGAAATTAAGTTTAAAAGTAATTGCGTTTCAATTTAAGTTTCAGCCACTGCGCAAATAAGACGCGGGAAAGGGATCCCGGCTAATTAACCTCGAGACTAAACAAAATTCCGTAATTAAATTCGATGAAGTGTAATTTTTGCGCCCGTTCATTAACATTAAACAATTTGATAGAGAGATGGATGATAAATTACATTCTCTTAAATTTAAATTAAATTTATAGAAATATTTTACTATCACGAGATCCAAGACAGTTTAAAACCAGTCTGTGACTTTCTGTTAAAGAGTTCTTAATTGATTAAGGTATTATATATTTTGTTAAAGATTATAAAATTAGTTTGTTAACTTAATTTTACCTTTTTTTGGTCAATTGTTATCAATTTACAACTTGTAAACCCAATAGAATAAGTCAGTCAATTTTTCCACTATTAACTTTCATATCAAACTGTTTTTCTGTAGTTATTATGAATACAATTTAGTGTACCATATTTTTTTAAATTTATCTTTTGGTCAATTATTCTCATTTCTTAATTTTACAACTTTTAAACCCAATAGAATAAGTCATTCAATTTTGTTGCAACTATCAACCTGTTTTTCTGTTTTAGTTATTATGAATACAATTTCAGTGTACCATATGCCGTTGTCCATTTAATTTTTAAGGGATGGAAATGCATGTGCGCTGTTTACATATCGGCGTGATCGGACGCGCGTTGACGTGAAGGGCGCGCTCCACCGGAAGGGCCTAATAGAATCAGAGCATATAACGGGTGTTTAATGCCCTTACAATGATCTAAGCTGCATAATGCCCCCGGGTTTACCTTGCCTAATGCCCTCAGACAATGGGCGACCGCCACCCCTTAATACAGATAACTCTCCACCAGTTGGGTTCCTTTTTTTTGTTAGTTTATTTCCGAGCACTCGAACGTAATCTGCATTAAATATGGGATTAAAGTATTGTTGAACCAAGTGGATATATTTTCACTATGTTACATCGGAAATGATGACAAGTTTATTTGCACAGATTTTTTTTAAGTCCAATATATTAAAAATAGAAAAAGAATTAATAATTATTTCCAGGAATCTACTATTTTTGACAATTATCAATGATGTTTTATGGCCTAGATCTAATACATCATAAATCTAAAAATTGAAATCTATAAATTATCATGAATGGGAAAAACTTAAACAAAAAGTTCGGTAAATTTCCTATTCTAAAAAAAAATCAATAAAAATGTCTTGATTAATTTTTTCACTTATCTCTTGTTGGTATTCTCAATAAAAATATTTGTAGTTCTAAAACATTTCAATGACATAAATATAATTCCAACGCTTACAATAAACAAAAATTGCAACTCATAGTTTAAAAAATTCTAAAAATTACACGAATTATTGAAATTGCTTTAAAATTGCCAAATATACTCAAAATTAATATATTTTCAATAAAACTAAAAAATAAAGTACGTATTTTGCTTACAAAAATAATTGCAGCACTGAAAACGGAAAGTTAAAAGAGACGAAAATTGCGACTCACAGTTTTTAAAATTGTAAAAATTAAACCAAGCGTGAAAATAGCTTAAAAATTACAAAATATATTAACGATAATTATACTTTTAATAAAATTCAAAAATAATATACCTACTTCAACTATAAATGCAATGGCAACACTCTAAACTCAAAGCAAAAAGAAACAAAAATTGCAACTCGCTGTTTAAAAAATTGTAATAATCATACAAATCAGACAAATAGCTTCAAAATCGCTTATTATACTTAGAATTAATATAGTTTCGATAAAAAAAAAATTGGATGCATATATTAGCTATAAATATAATGGCAACACTGTAAACACAAAGTCACAAAAATTGAAAATTGCAATTCACAATTTAAAAAATTCTCAAAACTATACCAAGTGTACAAAAACATTCAAAATTGCGTAATATGTCCAGATTTATTATGCTGTTAAGAAAATGTATAAATAATATAAATATTTTTGCTATAACTTTAATGACAATGCTGTAAACTCACGATTACAGAAAACGAAAATTGCAAATTATATTGTGACAAGAATTTCTATTATTAATTATCAATTGTGTATACACTCGCGTATGTTTTAGTGATTGGAGGGTGGGATAGTGGCCACCCACCCACCCTACATATATATTTATATTTAAACTAAAACAGTGTCGATGTTTTCTTATAAATACACCAACTTCTTAATGATTATTAATGTCCAAATTATTTTGTGACAAGAATTTCTATGATTAATTATCAATTGTGTATACACTCGCGTATGTTTTAGTGATTGAAGGGTGGGATAGTGGCCACCCACCCACCCTACATATGTATTTAAACTTAAACTAAAACAGTGGCGATGGTTTCTTATAAATACACCAATTTCTTGATTTGATTTGCTGGAAACTTAGCAACAATCAGTGACTAAAATAATCACGTATATTGAGGGTGAATGGGTAGCCTCTATTCTACTTTTCAATTTTGAAAATATTCGCGGGGGTTTTTAGCTATAAATTTAATGACAAAGGTATAAACTCACGATTACAGGAAACGACAATTCCAAATTATATTGTGACAAGAATTTCTATTATTAATTATCAATTGTGTATACACTCGCTTATGTTTTGGTGATTGGAGGGTGGAATAGAGGCCACCCACCCACCCTAAATATATATTTAAACTTAAACTAAAACAGTGGCGATGGTTTCTTATAAATACCCCATTTTCTTGATTTGATTTGCTGGAATCGTAGCGACAAACAGTAACTAAAATAATCAAGTATATGTAGGGTGGGTGGGTGTCCTTTATTCTACCTTTCAATTTTCAAAATATTGGCGAGGGTTTTTAGCTATAAATTTAATGACAAAGCTATAAATTCACGATTACAGGAAACCAAAATTCCAAATTATATTGTGACAAGAATTTCTATGATTAATTATCAATTGTATAAACACTCGAGTATGTTTTAGTGATTGGAGGGTGGGATAGGGCCACCCACCCACCCTACATATATATTTAAACTTAAACTAAAACAGTGTCGATGGTTTCTTATAAATACACCAATTTCTTAATGATTTGATGTGCTATAAACTTAGCGACAATCAGTAACTAAAATAATCATGTATATGTAGGGTGGGTGGGTGGCCTCTATTCTACCTTTCAATTTTTAAAACATTCGCCAGGGTTTCTTTAAAAAATTATGAGCATAATTGACTTTCAAACTTGCAAGAAGCGAATAATACAAATCTTAATTTGAAACATTTTGAGAATGTGAAAATAGCTTCAAACTTGCGAAATATACTCAAAATTAATCTATTATTATCAAAATGCAAAAATAATATACGTATTTTGGCTATCGATTTAATAGCAGTACTGTAAAATCATAGTTACAAGAAGCGAAAATAAATTACAATCCGCAATTCGAAAAGTTATAAAAATTACACCAAACGTGAAAATAACTTAAAAATGGGAAAATGCACTCACAAATAATGTATTTTTAATAAAATTGTTACATTTATCTGTAAATATAATGACAATGCTGTAAACTCAAGGTAAAAAGAAACGAGAATTGTTAAATAAATATTCAAAGAAAAAATAGTATTTGTAAAACGGTCAATTAATTACATTAAAAATTATCTTAACCCTCTATGGACCGAATTTTTGTTTTAAACTCAAAGATTGTAAATTTTAAGAATTTTTCGAAAAGTTTCATTAAGTTTTTCAGGAATTTTCTTAGAGACTTATATAATTTTCTTCAGTTTTTGCTTTGTAGGTTTGAAAACATTTCTTCATTCCATTTTTCAAAGATTTTCTTATCGGCCTCTAGAATTTTTTTCAATATTTTTTTTTTTGTAGACTTCAAGAACTTCTCAGCAACTTTCATCATAATTTTTGAAGAATTTTTCTAAAGGGTTCTTGAATTTTGTAGATATCTAGATTTTTTTTAAGTGATAACCAATAAGTTTTTCAGGATGTTTCCTTGAGTTCTAGAATTTTCTTCAGTTTTTTTTTAAATATATTTCTAGTTTCCAGTTATTTTCATTCCATTTTTTTAAGAATTTCCTTATGTGCCTCTAGAATTTTCCTTAATTTTTTTGTAGATCTTTAGATCCCTTTAGTAACTTTTATTATATTTCACGAGTTCAAGAATTTTCCAGATTTCTAGAAATTTTCAGAAAGTTTTATTATTTTTCTTCTAGAATTTTCTTCAGTTTTTTTTGTAGATTTGTAGAACTTTTTTTAAATTCCATTTTTCAAGAATTTTCTTATGGGTCTCTAGAATTTTAATCAATATTTTTGTAAATTTCTAGAATTTCTCAGCAACTTTTATAGCATTTTTGAAAACATATTTTTAAGCGTTCTTGAATTTCGTAGATTTCTAGAAAGTTTAATTCACTATTTCAGATTTTTTTAGAGTTCTAGAATTTTCTTCAGTTTTTTTGTAAAACTTTCGAGTATCTTTCATTCTATTTTTTCTAATTTCATAATATGTTTCAAAATTACTTAATGCACTTTTAACATTTTAAAAAATAGTTGTTGTATTTGTAAATAAAACGACAACTCTGTAAACTCAAATTTAAGAAATAAAATTGGCAACTTAAAACTTTATAAAAGGTACATCAATCAAGGAATTCGTTTTAAAATCACTAGAGTTGATGTATTTTTGATCTATTCTTGACATTTCACAAAATAGTTGATGTAACATAGTTCTAAATAAAATGGCAACACTGCAAACTCAAATTTCAGGAAATAAAATTTGCAAGTTGGAATTTAAAAATTTGTAAAATATACTTCAATCAAGGAATTAGTTTCAAAATCACTAAATACACTCAGAATTGATGTATTTTTGACATTTGAAAAAAAAATAATTGATGTAACGTGCCTATAAATAAAATCGCAACACTGCAAACTCAAATTTTAAGAAATAAAATTTGCAAGTTGGAATTTTAAAATTTGTAAAATATAGATCAATCAAGGAATTAGTTTTAAAATCACTGGATACACTCAGAATTGATGTATTTTTGACATTGTAATAAATAATTGATATAACGTAAATCTAAATAAAACTCAAATTTCTGGAAGGAAAATTGAAGAAAAATTCTCAAAAATTGGAAAAAGGAACGCTGGAAAATTGTAATAATCATGAATAAAAATCACTAGATTTGTCTATTTTTGAAAAATAGTTTTAGGTAAATTCTAAGGCAAGAAAAATAGAAAATTTGTATAAATATGAAAGATACATTTCTAGAAAATTGTAAAAATCCTGCAGAATAATTAATTAAGACCTATGGCGAAAAAATCCTCTGAAATTTGAATTAATAATTCAGATAAGAATTTCGGTTTAATTTCTTGTTTAAAATTATCCAATAAATCTTGTTTTATGTTATCTGAATGAATAACTTTTGTTATTATTATTATTAATTCAGATAAGATAAAACAAGGTTTATTGGATTATTCTAAACAAAACAGCGTAATTCTTGGGAAATTCGATGTGGAACAACACAATAAAAGAAAATTTTCGAGAAATGGAAGAAAGTTGTTACCAAAGACAATAATTCTTAAAAATATTGCAAGATCCGAAGAAAAGTTTTAGCAGAATTCTTGCTAAACCAGAATATTTTTTAAAATATCACAACGTGGAATTTCTGGAGGATTCTAAAAAAAATTTCAAAACTTCTTGGAACATACCAGAAAAATGTAAAAAAAGTTTTATGTTTTGAAATGTTTTATTTATTTAATCTTTATCTATAATGCATTATATAATAAAATACAGAGTTAAGCAAGAAATATTTACAAATATATAAACGTTGGATGAGAAATAAGAACGGAAATTTAATCCTAATTCCAATATTATTTTTATGTAATTTCTTCCTGAGAAATCGGCGTTTATGTTTTGATAATTGAAAGGTGGGATAATGGACACCCAGCCACACTACATATGCAAGAAAACTTAACCTAAAATAGTAGTTTACAATTTTTAAAAAACACATCATTTCCACAAATAAATAACAGCGTAACAATGATTTTACAATCATACTTCTTACGAAGTAAGAAATATATATGTAGGGTGGGTGGGTAGCCACTATTATACAATCCAATCAGTAAAACATAGGTGAGTGTTTTAGTAAATGCAATTTCAATTATAAACGCATGCGTAATTGATTTGTTAAATTTTATTTGTATAAAATTTCTTCTTGAAGTCTATGCTTATGTTTTGATAATTTGAGGGTGGGATAGTGACCACCTAATTTTTGCTTAAACTTCTCAAATTTCTTAAACTTTTGTCTACAAAATGAGTTTGAGATTTTGAAAATTGTTCAATTTTTATTGGATTTATTACGTTTTTAAAAATCAGTTGATTGAGTACCAGATTGTTGACATAGAAAAATCAAAATTTAATACTTTTTCAAAAAATAAAAATGTTTGCCTATACTTATCAAATTCCTTAAATTGTTATCTACAATATAAGATTGAGATTTTGAAAATTGGCTAATTTTTATTGGATTTATGACGCTTTTAAAAATCACTTGATTGAGTACTAGATTGTTGAAATAGAAAAATCAAAATTTAATACTTTTTCAAAAAATAAAAATATTTGCCTATACTTATCAAATTCCCTAAATTTTTATCTACAATATGAGTTTAAAATTTTGAAAATTGTCCAATTGTTATTGGATTTTTGACGTTTTTAAAAATCACTTGATTGAATTGTTTATTCATGAAGCGGAAAAACAAAAATTTAATACTATTTTAAAAGTTAAAAGGTTTTGCCTCCCCTCATCAAATTCCCCAAACTTTTATCTACAAAATGAGATTTAGATTTTGAAAATTGGCTAATTTTTATTGGATTTATGACGTTTTTAAAATTCACTTGATTGAGTTGTTGGTTCATGAAATGAAAAAATCAAAATTTAGTACTATTTTGAAAACTGAAAAATTTTGCACCTACTTGCCAAATTTAATAAGCTTTTATCTACAAAATTGGTTAGAGACTTTGAAAATTGGTCAATTTTTATTGGTTTTATGGCGATTTTAAAAATCACTAAATTGAGTAGATGAAAGAAATCCAAATTTAATACTATTTTAAAAATTGTAAACTTTTGCCTATACTTATCAAATTTCTTAAAATGTTTTGAGGTTGTATAAACTTTTAAGATTTATTGAATGAATAGAAGATTAAAATTTGAAAATAATGAAAATTGTAAAAAATCCACATGCAAATAAATAAATTGTTTTTTTTTTAAACATTGATGGAGAAATAATAATTAAAAACGAATCAACTAATACCTTTAAGATTTTATAAGAATTAGAAAATTAAAATTAGAAAAAATTCTTTTAGGAATATTATGAATGCTGAAAATTACAAAAATATATAGTGTGATAATTACTTTTTTTCAATTGATCGATTATTCGTGCAGCAGTTACAGTAACTAAATATTTAATGGTGTTCGCGAAATCATTAATCAGTTGTCTATTTTTGAAGTTGATCAATTATCGCCGATGATAAATTTCCGTGCACGCACACTCGTAATAATTATCGATGAGGCGACAATCGAAAAATTCATCTGCGCTCCGGATTAAAAGTTGATTTATTGAGCCGGGGGTGTCTTTGCGCGTACGTGTACGCACGTGTCACACTTCGCTTGATTGATAACCAACCAACCGAACCCCCTTCAACTCTTTAATACGGCCGTGGAGGGTGGCGAATCAATCATCCGTGTATTTCTCCACGCTAATTATCACTAAGAAAACACCACATCCCTATAATTATATATCACTCAATTATTTTCCTAATTGCCCCGTGTTTAATTGTAATTAACGTATTGAATTGATTGGACGAGTTTTATCCCGTTCGTGCAATTAAATTTTTTTTTGCGAGGGTCTAAATGAAAGCACTTAAGCTGTTGAAAATATTAAAATCGCGGGGTGTGTGCATATAAAAAAAAATAATTAACCGTGTGCAGTGATGGTATAAAAGCGGCGTTAAAAACTTAATCAAATTTGAAAGGTGCAGATGGAGCGCGCGGTCCGTTCCCTTCTTCCCGCTCTTCTTCGGGGGTTGAAGGGGGACCTCGGGCCATCAGAAATTCATGGCGGCGAACAACTTAACTAGTAAATTAAGAAATTAACGTATTCCCACTTGTATGGTTTATTGTGGTTTTACTTATTCAGGTCGGCTACTCTGCCGGGAACCATGCATTCTATATTAGCCGGAGCACTTCGTGAAATGTCATGTCCGTCCGGCCCTGTGCCCGCCACCCCCCCCATTTTTTTTTCTCTCGACGCCGACGACGTTTGACTCCGCGTCGCCGCCTAATTTACTGCAGCCAATTACGCCGATCATGCTCGGATTAATTATTGATTCCATGGAAATTAAAACTAGTCCCTTATGTGAATTTACATTATCTTATACGGTTTCAACCGACCACGTGTTCCTATTTTGTATAATTTGAATCGCAAATCAAGCGTTGATTTTGGACCAATATTTTCCCCTCGCGACCTTATGAATATTTCCCATTTATTGACAGGTCAAGAGGGACCGATGCATCCTGAATTATGGATGGGTCACTCTCACTACAATCACGACTCTTGTTGACAGTTTAACCTGTGTCAATCTTGAAATATCAAACACACACACATACACACAAACATATTTTTAGGGGGCGCGATAAAAATCCGGATTCACCCCTATCGGTTTTATTGTTGCCGGTGTGAATGCATTAAAGTTTCATTTTGTAAAGTGCATACGTTATGAATTATGCAGAAAAAATCAACCACCTCACGCTGAATGGCCGGATGCAAATTAAATTTTTCTTGCTTAAAAATGGAAACTTGAAATCTTATACAAATTTATTCATACTTAAATAACATAACATGTATAAATAAAGTGACAAAAATAATATAAGTATTTTTGTTGAAGCAAGTGCTAATTCCTTGATTGATGTACCTTTTGAAAAATGTTTAAATTCGAACATGATTTCCTTAAATTTGAGTTTGCATTGTTGCCATTTTATTTAGAACTATGCTACATCAACTATTTTTTGGAATGTTAAAAGTACATCAATTCAGAATGCTTCCAGTGATTTTAAAATTAGTTCCTTGATTAATATATCTTTTACAATGTTTTAAATTCCAACTTGCGAAATTTATTTCCTAAAATTGGAGTTTGCAGCGTTGCCATTTTATTTAGGACTAGATTACATCAACAATTTTCTTAAATGTCATAAATACATTATTTTTGATTGTACTCAGTGATTTTGAAACTAATTCCTCGACTGATGTGGCTTTTACAAACTTTTAAATTCCAAATTGCAAATTTGATTTCTTTAAATTTTAGTTAGCAGTGTTGCCATTTTATTTAGAAGTACATTACATCAACCATTTTTTGAAATGTCAAAAATACTCCAGTTCTGAGTGTATCTACTGATTTTAAAACTAATTCCTCGATTGATGTACCTTTAACAAATTTTTAAATTCCAACTTGCGAATTTTATTTCCTTACATTTGAGTTTGCAGTGTTGCCATTTTATTTACAACGACGTTACATCAACTATGTTGAAATGCTAAAAATACATCAATTCTGATTATATGCAGTGACTTTGAGACTAATTCTTCGATTGATGAATCTTTTACAAATTTTTAAATTCCAACTTGCAAAGTTTATTTTCTTAAATTTGAGTTTGCAGTGTTGCCATTTTATTTAGAACTACGTTACATCAACTATTTTGTGAAATGTCAAAGTTCATCAATTCTGAGTATATCCAGTGATTTTTAAACTAATTTCTTTACAAATTTTTAAATTCTAACTTGCGAATTTAATTTTTTTAAATTTGTGTTTGCAACGTTGCCATTTTATTAAGAGCTACGTTACCTCAACAATTCTTTGAATAGTCAAAAACACATCAATTCTGAGTGCATCCAACAATTTTGAAACTAATTCCTTAAATGATGTACCCTATAAAAAAGATTTAAATTCCAACTTGCAAATTTTATTTCCTTAAATTTAAGTTTGCAACGTTGCCATTTTGTTTAGGACAACGTTACATCAACTATTTTTTTAAATCTCAAAAATACATCAATTATGAGGGTATCCAGTGGCTTTGAAACTAATTCCTCGATTGATCTGCCTTTTACAAACTTATAAAGTCAAAATTGCAAATTTAATTTTCATAAATGTTAGTTTGCAGTGTTGTTATTTTATTTAAAAGTACGTTACATCAACCATTTTTAGAAATGTCAAAAATATATCAACTCTAAGTGTATCCAGTGATTTTGAAATTAATTCCTTGATTGATGTATCTTTTATAAAGTTTTTTATGTTGCAACTTGCGAATTTTATTTCTTAAATTTGAGTTTGCAGATTTGCCATTTTATTTACAAATACGCAACAGCAACTATTTTTTGAAATGTTAAAAATGCATTAATTCTGAGTGCATTAATCCTGAGTGCATCCAGTAATTTTGAAACAAATTTTTTGAATGATGTACTTTTTACAAGTTTTTAAGTTCTAACCTGCGAATTATATTTCCTTACATTTGAGTTTGCAGCGTATATAGAATATAGGGAAAGTATTATTTTGGTGAAATTTTTTACATCTTTGCTACTGACTTTCAATTATTTTCATTTGTTTTTGGTAAAATTTTAAAATTCATTATTTATTTATTTATTTATTTATCTTTGGACTTCTTTCTTAACAAATATGTATACAATAAATCATTTTAAAAAAACGTACTTCAAATTTTGGGCGAAAGAGACACACAATTTCAACTTTATTTGTAACTGATTTGCAATTGTATTTTTTATTTTTTAAAGAACCTACATTAAAAATGTATTAAAAAGTTCTTTAAAAAATGCAATTGTTTTTTTTTCGAAAAAATTATTATTATTTTTTTAGATAAATAAACACAATATTAACTTAATCTTAAAATAATTATTACTTATTCTATCATACTCTTGACTTACCTCAACAAACAATGCAACGACCTCTCGAACTCCTGACCCGCCCTAACAAATTATACGCTGAGGTAGGTCAAGAGTACGCTGGAGTTTAAGTGGGAAAATAGGCGCTGGGTTAACGCATAGTTTATTGTCGTAGGTCAAGAGTACGCTCGGTTAAATAAACAAACAAAAAATACAGTTTAAGTTATTTGAATATTTAACGAAAACAATTGAAAATTATTTTAAAATTTCTGAAATCAATTGTAAAATTCACTTTATTAATAAAAAACACCAATAAAAAAACACTTTAAACAGTTGACTGGACAATAATTGGCGTTAGAATTTTAGATTATTACTTGGTTTAAATAAATTTGATTGTAGGAATCCATTGTAAGAATTTCCATAATCTGATAGTTATTTTGGAAGTTGTCGTTGAAAAACTGAAAAGCAATTGAGTTCGAATTTTAGATCTAAATATATTTTATTGCAGGAATTCATTAGTGCAAGAATTGTTTTAATTTAAACATTATTGTAAAAGCTATAGTTGAGAAACTGAAAAGTAATTGAATTATGAATTTTAGGTTTTTGCTTAATTTATATAATATATTTTATTATAGGAATCTATTGGTGCAAGTTATTTTTTTGAGAATATTAAATAATTTTCAATTGTTTTTTTATTCTTCGTGAAGTTTAATTTTTGTTATCAAAGTTTTCAATCGTTATTCCTTGGAATTTATTTTTTTTAAATTTCTTCTACTGTTTTAAGTATTAGACCAATGTGTATGTTTAAAAAATTTAAAACTGTTGTTTGAAATATATTGTTTTTTTTGATTTCACTTTCTTAATAAATGTGATTTGTCAGCTGATTTCCAATTGTTTTTTTGTTTTTGGTAAAATTGAAACGTTTTATTAAGGAAAAAATGATTTTAACATTATTTTATTAAATTTTTGTTCTTTAATATTAGCTGTGCTTTTTGAATCATTTTTTTTTCTTATTTGAGAAATTTTTCTTCGTAATTAAGCAAATTTTAACTGTTTTTAAAAATGTTTCTTAGGAAAGTTTCAGTTGTATTTTAACACAATTTCAGTTGTTTTTCTTATTCTGAAAGTTTTCAACTGTTTGAAATAAAATAAAATTGTTTTCTTTATTTTTAATTCCACTGCATTTTTCTTAGAAAGTGCCATTTGTTTAACTTATTTCCAATTGTTTTTTATTCTTCGACAATTTTTAAGAAAACAATTATTTTAACTTTAAGAAAAATGTAAAAATACGTAAAAAGATTTAAAAAAGTGTAAACTTGAGAACGTTAACATAAAATGTTTAAACATTAAAACTTTAAGAGTCAGAATGTTAAATAGGGAAAATATGTAAACCTGTGAAAACTAAAAAAAACTTTAAACCCAATAATGTTTAAAGTTCAAATAACGAAGACGTTTTGACACGTTAAAACGTCAAAATGCTTTATGTTAATATGTTAAAATTTGATGCAAACACAATATAAAAAGGTTGTATTCTTTAATAATGAGGGAAAGTTTTAAAACGTTAAAATCTAAACTGAAAATGTCTTAATACTGTAAAACGTAAAATAAAATGTGAAAAGCTAAAAATGTCAACACGTTAAAACGTAGACATTAAAACATAAACGTGAAAATATAAAATCGATGTAATTGTGAAAACGTTAATGTATAAACCGGTAAACAGTAAAATTTAACACATTAAACCATTCAATCGTATTAACATAATATTAAGTGCCTCAACAAACAACCACATTCAATCGTAACTGTGGGAAAAAGCAAAAAAAAAAACGCCAAAATATTACGACGTGAAAATGAGCAAACGCTAAAACCTTTAAAATGAGAAATAACTGAAACGATTAATTGCGTTAACGTAAAAAAATATATGGTTTTATTTTAGATATATTAAACTTTAAAATGTGAAAATGTGAAATCGTAAAAACGTTAAAACTCTTATAACGCATATAGGTTTGAAATGGTGAAAACTTAAGACGATATTATGGATTATAAAAACGTGAAAAGTAAATGTGAACTGTTTCTCAGCGTGAAAATGTGAAAACGTTAAAACATTACAAAGTGAAAATAATTACATATTCAGAAGTTTAACACAAAAATTATGAAAACGTTAAAATGTGCAACAAGGATAAGTTTAGAAGATGAAATATAAAAACGTCAATACATTAAGCATATTCACAGTATATCTTCTTAACATTCTAAAGTTTTTTAGGTTTTTAGTTTAAAAAAGTTTAATTTTGAATACAAAAGAAAAGAAAAAGGCTAAGTTTTAAAGTATGTTAAGTAAAAATAATATAAAGTCTTATAATATATAAAAACTTATAAACGTTTGATTGTAAAACCTAAAAACTATTGTTAGTTTGAGTTTACGTGAAGTGTTTTACTAATGAAAATAACACACAGTTTATTAAGTGTTAAATGAACAAACTGTTTGTTATTGATAATGTTCACCGAAATGTACATTTAACACTTAATAAACAAGTGAAGTAAGGAATAAACTGTGTGTTATTTTCAAATTTAAAAACGTTCAAACGTAGTCACAGTTCATAAATTTTACGGTAGAATGTTGTTGATGTTGAAGGCTTCTACTTCGTTATACATGTTGAATAGAAATGAAACACACTAATAACTTTTCGTGTTGTACAAACAAAGTTATTAGTGTGTTTCATTTTACGGTAGAACGTAAAATGAAAATAATGCAACGACGTTAAAACATGCTAATACTGAACTGTTGAAACATTAAAACATAAAAAAAAGTTGAAACATATAAAAACTTCAGACGTTAAATACATACATATATTTCAAAATGTTTCATCACGAGTTACATAAAAAACTAATTCTAGAAATGTTAAAAGTAAATATCTATATAAGAATAGGTTAAAATATTATACCATTAAAATTTGATAAAGAGAAAACATTAAAATATAAATAGAAAACAATGTAAAAAGGTAAAAAAAGTAAAACCCTCAAATATTAAAACATAACATTGTTGCATTATAAAAACTGTACAGTATAAAAAAAGTCTAAAAAGTTCAATATAAAGTAAAACTTTTTATAATAACATTAAAACATGAAAGTGTTGAAATGGTGGAAACATTAAACCCTTAAAGTCCAAAAAAAAATGTAAAAATGTGAAGTCAATCAATCACTAAAATGGTTAAACGTAAATATATTTGTAGGAAACTTCCTCTTAATTGTACAGAAGCAATGAAAAAAAAACTCGATTCTATCAGTTAAAAAAATATACTCTGCTAAGTCTATTTTTTATTTGTGAAATAGGAAATGCTAATTACTAAAACTCACTAAAACCTTCCTTCTTTTCCACCTACTCAATTTCGAAATCGGCTTTCGCCTTCTTCAGGGTTGGTATGTTTTTCTCCTATATTCTCTTTTCTTTTTCTTCTAATATCTCTTTTATATATTTTGCTATCTTGTATCACTGATTTTATGCTTCAAGCGTTATTTCTATTAGTTTTTCCTCTGTCTTCCTCTGTCTTAATTTTCTTTTTTTTTCATCTTTTACGTTAAGTGTATATTTGGCATCTTCTGTTTTATTGCAGATAATTTCGCTTATTTTATTTATACGTATATAGATATTCCTCGAATAATTTTCTCACTTACCTCTTGATGAAATATTATAACATAATAGGTAGAGGATTGACGAAGATTTGATAACAAACACAAAAGTGTTTACAAATGCTCTACCTATTACTTATGAAAGTAGTTTTCTTAGTTTCCGTGGCTGCTTAGAAATTATGTTATATAATAGTTCACTTGTCCAACTTTCAATGTTTTGAATGAGTTTTTTTGTTCATTTTGCTGTCCCTGTGGTTGTTTCCGCCACTTTCTTTGGATTTCTTCTTTTATTATTACTTTTTATTTCCTCTATTCTCTAAAGCGTTCTATTCTTTTTCGCCATAAGCTCACCCCATTTCAAGTGATCCGCTAATCACTTGAAATGCTTCGTTTGAGATTGTTTGGTGCCTCCTCGTTATTTTTATATTTATTTTTCTTTGCAACCTCTTTACTAGACTTTGCAGTCATATAGTGTAATCGAGTGAATTACATTTCCAAGTATTCTCCTTTTTACTCTCTTGGTCCTCTGTGGTTAAGCATCAATCTACTTAATGCTTTTATCGTCATTTCCTCCTTTTCTTTGATATTTTTTTATACGTGTAGTCATTTTTATGTTTTTATCTATCCATACTCTTGCGAAATTTATTTTGTTTTTGTTTATATTCTCTGTTCTCCTATTATTATCTTCGCCTCTTTTATCTTGTATCCTTCGTATAATATTATTGCGTTTTTCACTTGCTACTTTTATTCCCTTTATCTCTATCTTTTCCCTCATTATTTTTACCGATTTGTTCGTCTTCTTTATTACTTTTTCTTACATATTCTTCGCTTGTATTAATATTGGTTACCGCCAAAACATACTTTATATGTTTTCTCTGGGAGTTTTGTTTTCAACGCTTTATAAAAGAAGTGTTAAGATAGTGTCGACCCTAAAACCGATCCTTGTGGTAGTACACTCTTTATTTCCAATTGTTTTCGCTCTCCTATTTTCACTGTTATTTTGTCTAGGTATCTATTTAGTATAGTCGTCAAATATTATTTGACTAGATTGCTAGATAATTGGACAACATCAATTATCTAGCATTCATTCAGGGTCATCAAGATAATCTAAAAATCATTAAAACATCTTTAAGAGCGTTTGAAGTCGTTAAAGGTCAAAGTAATTCAAGGACTATATAATTATCATTCTAATGTAGATATAAGATTGAATGATAAAATTGAATTATTCACTGTTTTGTTTTCAATCTTTGCCTCTTCCAACATCAATTATTATTTCTATCTGCATCTTTGTTTGGTACTCTGTAGTTTATTTTTCACAGGTGTATTCATTTCCAGAGCCAGAATTTTCTTCTCTATTGGTTTCATCGGGTTTTGGAAGACCTTTCTTCAAATCACGAATTATCACGTTCTTCTGGTGTAACTTTTCTGAACATTCCTTTAGTAATGTTTGATAATCTCCTCTGACTTTTCGGCAACTGTCCTTAATAAATCCTGATGGTTCTAAAAAAGAAGCATGTCTGGATGAGGAATTTCAACAGACTCAAAAGCTGTTGCTTTTTTTTCTACAGTGTATATTAGTTTTATTACTACTATGTATCAGATGAAGTTCAACCTCACCATTAGTTCACTCATCCTTAACTACTTCTTTGTCAAGATCTGGAATATCCAACAAGAATCTATAATTCGCTTCCCAGATATTATATATAACTCGAATATAAAAGAAAACTATTAAACAAGTTGAACACTAAATTATTAAAGACAAAATCTACAAGTTTCCTCATGATTTTTCTTATTATTATTATTTATTAAGTGTTCTTTCATAAAATTTATGACTTAAAGCTGCTTGTAATAATAAAAATGCTGGCTTTCTTTCAAAGTGCTTTAAGAACAAAAATTTTCATGGCAGTACTTAAGGCAACGCGTTCAGTTAATTTAATCCAAGAATAGCGTGCGTTAATCAAGTGTAACGGCAAAAATCCCCTAGGATAATTAGAAAGGTAACGTGTAAACCAGCTTCGTGTATTATTTAAATAATTAAGTCCCAGATCCGCGTATATATTTAGCCCCCTCCGTCTTTATATATCTATCTGTTCATTTACCGTTGTCATAGTATCGGAGAGGTTAACAACGGAAAGTTGGAAGTTTGATCAAGAAGTAAGTAACGAGGGGTCGTGACAGTTACGAGGACAGCGTCTCCGGAGGGACTCGGCCCGCCAATCACGACGCTAATTATTTTAAAGTAGTTTACTTTCCGACTTTCTATCAGCGAATACGGTGGCCCTGTATATATATTTTTTTTCCGTCTCTCTTTTATTTTGAATGGATAGAGAAATTCCATCCTTTCTTATTTTGCGTGAGCGAGCCGGGTTATATCTTGGGCCCGGCATTAATGTTGCATGGCCGGCGAGAGTGCGGATGTAAACAAATAGGGCCGATGCGCGCCGCCGGCCGGCAGTGGTCAAAACTGTGCGCCCTCATAAATCTTGCACAAGTAAAAACCTGTAATGAGGGGTGGTGGGGGGTGGTAGCGTGTTCCTGTTTTTTGATAAAAATTTCAGCGCCGCGCGCCCGAAGAATGAACGACACGGCTATGAAATGCTGAATAATTGGTAACCGCCAGTAAAAATTAACAAAGAATCGTTCCGTGTGCGGAGGCGGTATCATTCATTCGTTGCAGCGTTTCGTTTTAATTCTGGCTCGCCACTAAAATTGCATTTTGGCCTCATGAATATTTAGCCAGATGCGGTGGCAGAGTAAAAAGGATGAAATGGACGCAGGCCCGAGTGTATCCCTCCGCTTGGCCACTCACATCAGCCGCACTCTTCGTTTTGTAAATAAAATCATGTACAAGATTGAGATATAAATCATACCGCACCGCTGAAACGGACGTCCGCGGATATTGCCTACTACTCCTCTTCCCTCTCTTTCATCCCAAGCTGCACTCACCGAAAGCTCAGATGGACATAACGAGAAATCCTTCTTACGACCGCTAAAGTAGTTTTTACTTTGTGATACGTTTTGGTTCTTTCATACACGTTGAATTCAACGAATAATGCATCACCTAAGAGCGAAGATATAATGTTAACATTTACAATTTATACAATTTTAATTGTATCATTTAAATAAAATACTTTTTTGTTGACATCATACTATATTTTTATTAGTGACTCGAGTTTAGATCAAGAGCTAATCAAGTAATGTTATCAGTTGTGCGATTCAAACAGTTTGCCACATTTGTAATGATTAGGACCAAATGTCGAGCCTTGCGGTTCCCTCAAGTCACATTAAGCTGCGTTATTTATGTGCTAATTAAACCGTTTGTGCACAAATTGCAGTTATCTGCATCTGACCCCATTACGGCCCCAAATGGCACGGTGCTGGTTGTTGTGTATTAATAAGTGCGCTCGCATAAATAAGGGATGCTCGCGCGCGCCACCCCTTTCTTCGGCCCCCATTACGCAAAGATGAACATACGGGGTGAATATTTCCGTGTACGCGTTCGTGTTAGTATGAATGTATCATAGGAGGGTTCATTGAAAACAGATTAACGGGAGAACGATGGGGGCGGCCGGCGGTAATTTGATAATGCACTGTTTTGTCCCCGAGGGGCAGGCGCGTCTCCCGGGACGGGCCCGTGCCCTTTGATTTACACTAATTTTAAACATACCATCTGATCTGATGCCATTAAAAATTAATCATTCGATTGTGTATTCGGTTCTACGCAAATAGTTTTATTATTAGTCTACGCCTTCTTATATCTTAATGCAATCAAATATTTTTTTTCTACAAAAACCAAAGGAATTTAATACATTTTATTATGATTTTTAGTTTATTTTATTTAGAATTAATTTATTATAATACATTACATATTATATTTGTCTATATCATACAAATTTACAGCCGAATAATCCAGTTTCTCAGCTACATTAAAATAAACTAATAATTAGAAAATATTTTCGTGTTTTTCTAAGTAGTGGTAGTAGTAGTAGTGTTGGGCTATCGACCACGTGGTCCTTCCGCGATGTGTTATTTGTGTGTGTATGTTTTTCTAATTATTACTTAATTTTCTATAACTGAAATATTTAAATATATTTTATTAGTAAATTAAATTGTTCTATCAAAGTACTTGTCGTTGCTTCTTATAACTTTAAATCATCTTCCAGGCAGCTGATATCCATCCGTTTCGAAAAAATGTTACGCCTTTGGACACAATAAAGTCATCAAGCAATTATACAGGGTTATTCACGCTATACGACACGGAATATTGTGGCCAAAATACGTGACTTTCAAAAAGTTTCATTATATATATATATATATATATATATATGGGGACCTACTTTTTAAAATTAATTTCATAATATACAGGGTGTCCCAAAAAACTTATAAATATTATAGTTGTGTTTTTTTTTAAATGGAACACCCTGTATTTCATTGCATTTTTAGATTCTTCGATCATAATAAGTGTGTGTTTTAATAATGTTTTTAATACCTAAACCTTAAGGTTTTTGAAATAATCTGAATTTTGTAAAAATCTAACCTAATTTTCATGTTTCAAATACTTAAAAAATAATTAAGTTATGCATACCAAATTTACACTGAAATGTAAAAATAGATCATATTTTATTTTCCAAATATAATAAGCTTGCCAACTTATGCAGGGTGTAAAAAAAATTGGAATTAAACAAGTGAGAACTTTAAGTGGCTGTAACTTCATTTATTTAAATGGAACACCGTATTTTTTAATTTATCAGCAAATTTCCTTTTTAATTACCTATCGAATGGTATTTATATCTTAAGTCTTAAGTCTTCTCGTTTTTACAGAAAACACCAAAATTTTGTTTATTGCACCATTTCAGTATTTTTTAAATAAAAATTTTAATGTATCTAGTTTCCTATGGTATTTATAAACGTAAGATAATTAATTTAGTCTAAAAAGCTTGTATTTTGTTATAGTTATGTTATTTTTTGTTTTTGTGTTAGATCGTTAGTAATCGTTATTGTATTTCTTAATAAAAAATGAAGATTTACTCTAGCCCACCCTCCAATCAGTAAAACTTACGACAGAGTTTTGCTGTAATAATAAACATTTATAAAAGTTTGATGTACAAATTATCAAATGAATTACTTTCTTGTTATGTGCTAAAAATTTATTAAAAAACATTGCTTATGTTTTACGGATTAGAGGGTGGTATAGGCGCCACCCACCCACCCTACATATGAATATTATTTTCAATCACTAATCAAAAGCAAACATTATAAAATTGTTGAAGTGGACCTGAAAATTAGATGTAATTTATTACTTTAGCTTAAAAACATTTAAGTAAAACAGAGTTTGGATGTAAAGCTTAAATTAACATTATATTAATTGATTGAGTAATGCATTCCCACCCTAAATTTTGTTGTAGTTTGCAGGTATTTATTAAGACATACATTTTTTAAGGCAATATTTTTATATCATCAATGAAAATATAAGTTTTATTTCAATATTCAATTCTATCACTAAAAAAATATAATAAGCATGGATTCCTAAATATAATTCACTTCTATAATACCTTAATAAACCACCCATCCACTAAATTTATATTTAAATGACATAAATTAAATGGCTAATAATTTTTTTATTTACACCAATGTATTTAATTTTTGTTTCCCTGCAAACCAGGAGACGATCAGTGATTGAAAGTAATATGTATATGTAGGGTGGGTGGGTGGCCTCTATCCCACCTTCCTATCAGTAAAACATACGCCAGGGTTTTGCTGTAGTAATAAATATTTATAAAATTTGATTTACCAATTATCAAATTAATTACTTCGTTGTTATGTGCTGAAAAAATTTCAAACAACTCTGGCTTAGGTTTTACTTATTGGAGGGTGGAATAGGTGACACCCACCCACCCTGCATATGCATATTATTTTCAATCACTGATCATCTTTAAGGTTACAAAAGTACACATTATAAAATTGTTGAAATGGACCGAAAAATTAAATATAATTTGTTACTTCAGCTTAAAAGCATTTAAGTTTGGATGTAAAACTTAAATTAACTGATTGAGTAGTACATCCCCATCTTAAATTTTTATTGATTAAGACATAAATTTCCTCTAGTCAATATTTTCTTATCATTATTTAAAATATAAGTTTTATTTCAGTATTCGATTCTACTAATAAAAAAATTAACAAGCACTTTTTTTTAAATATAATTTACCTTTAAAATACCATAATAAACCACCCACCCACTAAATCTAAGTTTAAATGACATAGATTAAAAAGGTAATAAATATTTTTTTTTTGGTTTACATCAACGTATTTAATTTTCGTTTCCCTGCAAACCAGAAGACGATCAGTGATTCAAAATAATATGTATATGTAGGGTGGGTGGGTGGCCTCTATCCCACCCTCCAGGCAGTAAAACATACGCCAGGGTTTCGTTATAGTAATAAACATTAACAAAAATTTGGTGTACAAATTATCAAATGAATTGCTTTCTTGTTAATTGATAATAAAAATCCATAAACTTGACTTATGTTTTACTGATTAGAGGGTGGGATAGGCGACACCTACCCACCCTACGTATGCATATTATTTTCAATCATTATTCACCTTTTAGTTTGCAAAAGCAAACATTATAAAATTGTTCAAGTGGACCTGAAAATTAAATGTATTGACATGGTTTTTATGCTTGGATAATGTCATCAAAATTGTTTATTGGCTTCTCGAAAGAAATCATCAATCATCCTAAGCCAGCCGTTTTTGAGAGACTATTAAACCAGTTTACAGAAAGTGGAAGTCAGTCATAAGAAACCCAGTAAAAGAAAATCTGTCACTGAAGATGAAGAAAATATTTTTACAGTAGTAAGTTCAGTAATCAAAAGTCCCAGTATTAGTCAAAATCGGATATCCGAAAATACTAGTATTTCAAGAATTTAAAAACACAGATTTCTTTCAATTATAGTCCAGCTTTGCAAAAAGATTTATGGAAGAAAATGAAAACTTTTTTGATAATGTGTTATTTAATGATGAATACACTTTTCAGAACTATGGTCTTGTGAATAGACACAACTTCCATTACTATTCTGATACGAATCCGCATGAATACAGAGTCACGAGAAATCAAAATAGGTGGTTTATTAATGTGTAGGGCGGAATACTGGGCCTAAATTTAATAGGACCCTGCTTTTTTTTTGAAGGACCTCTAAATGGCATGATGTTACTCAATTTTCCTTTACACGAATTCCCAGAATTCCCTTTTAACATCAGAAGAAACCTATGGCTTTAATTGGATGGAACCCCGTCTCATTATTATCGCGAGGTTCGGTAATTTTTAAACACCAACTTTCAAAGTAATTGGATTGGAAGGAACGGATTTGGCCTCCCAAACGCTTTTGAAACTACAACCCCGCAAATGTTATCCAAAGTTATCAGTAATTTTCAAAGAAGAATATGTAAGTGTCTGGAATTTTATTCATCCTAAATAAAACAAATAAATTTTGATGGTTAATAAATTGCTTAATTGATGTTTAAAAACATCATAAGGCAGTGTTGTAGTTTAAGTTTCATCGTATTTGTAGGGTGGGTGGGTGGCCACTATCCTATCCTCCAATGTTTTAACACCAACAAGGGTTTTACTTTAATTTTTTTTATTATTTATCGCTTCGCACCATTCATTTTTTTGGAAACAATTTTAGAGAAAAAATAGCAAAACAATTTTTCATAAATTTATTTTACTTTAATTATGATATAATTTAATAATTCATCTAATAAACAAAACTAAATATTACTTTAATTTCTATCTTAAAAGATTATAAATACGTTAATTTATGTGGATAATATAACACCAACAATATTTTCAGTTCGACCTTTTAATGACCTGCAGGTAGTTTTCAATTGTAATCGTGTACACTTTTAATACGCTGATACACGTTCAAGCACAAAAAAACAAACAAACAAAAATCTGTGGACCAATGAGCGCTCTCCAACGTCACACTTTTTTTTGCATCTTGCAACGCGTTACCTGCGTTATCACAATCGGTTAGCGTCAGTATCAAAATCATCATCGTCGTTTGTTGTGCGGGCTCGAATATTTTCTTAATAACTCGCGTAAATTTATATTATCTTCTAACGCGAACTATTTAAAGAAAACGTGTGTGCACGTGGAAATTATTATTTGTCATTCAAGAATAAACATCATCGCTGTAATGTAGGAACTCGATTGAAGGTATTGTAATAAAGAAATTCAAATAGAAAGTAATTGAGATTACAAGTTAATACTAAAAAATAACATTGCATCGAATAATTTTATATTATTTACGGTTTAAAAATTCTTTGAAAATAAATTTTTGTAATTAACAGTATCTTTAATAACTTTTTATATTTATATCTTAAATAACTATTAATTAATTAATGTACTTATATAACGCACATTTTAATCTATTACAGCCTATTCAATTTTTCTTAATTAGTTTGTCTATATTATATTGAAATGTATATTTTTTTCACAGGTAATATCCTAAACTTATTTATTCCCATTACATACATAACTTTAAAATTATGGATTTATTAATAAAACCTACTACGCATTTCTTTACGGTTCGTAATTTTTTTACAGGCTACAACCGTTTCAAAAGTGCGCGTGTTTTTCTTTTCTCCACATCCCCTCCGCCAGGAGTTTGAATTTTCGTATTCCGCTAAAGGTAGGTTCTGCAAGAGATGACGCCAAGATGCCAATGTGAGTTTTTTTTCGTTCTTTCTTTTCTCTACAATTTTTAAATACTTAATTATACTTTTACGTAGAGTTTTCTTTAATAAACTAGTCGTTTATATTATCGAAATTGGATGGCGAGATTGTGACCACTCACCCACCCTACATATGTATTAAAACTTAAATGAATGAATGAAATGAATTAATGATTATTTGAATACTTAACAACAGAATTATCGATGTTAAAATATTCTTGGCGATTAAAACAGTGAGAGGAATTAAAGTATAAAAATGTATGTAGGGTGGGTGGGTGTCCTCTTAATCACCTTCCAATCAGTAAATCATATACACACGATTTTCTGAATGGATTCATGATTATAAGAAGTTTTCTTTATGAATTATTTAATTAACATTTTTTTTTTGAAAGTCAAACAATAATTAGGGTCAACATCCGCTCACCCTACATAATCATTGTGAGTGGGTGGCCTCCATCCCATCCTCCAGTCAGTAAAACATCATCAAAAATTATTTGAAAAATTTGTATAAATAAATCTCTAAAAATTGTAATTATTTTGTATTTATTTACATTTTACAACTAAAACCTTCGCTTATGTTTTACTGATTGGATGGTGGAATAGAGGCCACCCACCCACCCTACACAAACATAATAATTTTAATTGCTAATGGTTGATGATTTTGATTCTAAAAACGGTAAAACCCTTTATGTAGTAAAAAAATAAAACAAAATCAAAATTTAAGTTTACATATAAATGATTTTCTATAGCTAATCTTATCTAATTTAGATTTAAAGTCTATCCACCCATTATGCACCAAATTTTTACTAATTTACTCACTCACAAATTCAAATTTTTTGTTCAAAAGGTTTTGTTTTGTTTCATTGCAAACCGCAAGACTATCAGTAAAGAAAATTTATATGTATATGCAGGGTGGGTGGTGGGCCTCTATCCCACCCTCTAATCAGTAAAACATCATCTAAAGTAATAGGGAAAGTATTATGATGGCCACATCACCATTTGTTATTTTCTTTTGTCAACCGCCATTATATTTTTGACATCTGCCATCTGTCATCTATCATTTATTATCTATTATATACCTTCTGTTATTCTTTGCCATCCGTTCATCTATCACTTATCATTTGTTATGTATCATTTGTCATTTGTCAGCTATGAACTATTATTTGTTATATTTTTTATCATCTACTATCTAGAATTTAATATTTTTTTGTTCTCATCTGCCAATTATTATTTGGTGATTGTTATCTATCAGTTGTCATTTGTCATCTGTTATTTTTTTGTACCATCTATCTTTTATCATTTGTAATTTTTGTCATCTATAATTTCTTAATTCCATCAGTTATCATCTGTTTTTTGTTTTGTTATTTGTTACTTATCATGGCAGATGATAATAAAAAATTCAAAATCAATTATAGATGATTTATTTGCCATCTATAACCTATCATTTGAATTTTTTATTATCATCTGCCATCTATTATGTGTCATTAGTCATCAATCATTTGTATTTCTCGCACAATTAATTTGACTTCTAAACGGGTCGATGATTGCTATTTTTCGGACAACGATGCGGTATTTTGTACCATTTCTATTCACTTTTCTATTTGTGAAGATAACTTTAAAACGTTTAGATCCTTGCGTTACATAGATTATGTTAAGTTTAATGTAGATTTGCATTTTCAATTGTAACAAACAAAAATCCAAGAATCCTCGGAAAAATATGAGTCGACGATGATAATTGAAAAACGAATTTTTCTGCCATATCTTATCTAGCATTTTTCATCTGTCATCTATAATCATCTGTCATCTACATATTTTGTTATTTTTTTTGCCGTGTCATCCACCATTTGTTATCTATTATGTATCATTTATCACCTGTCATATATGACCGACTATTTCTTATATTTTTTGTCATATGTCATTTAGAATTCGATATTTTTTTGTTGTCATCTGCCACTTATTATTTGGTATTTGTTATCTATCATTTGTTATCTATCACCTCACATTTGTTACTTTTTTGTGTTATTTGTCATCTCCTTTTTGTTGTTTGTCATTTATCGTGCTTTTTTGTTATTTGATGCATATCATGTGTCATTTATCATCTATAACCTATCATTTCTTATTTTTATTATCATCTGTAATCTATCATTTATCATCATTATCGGTTAAATATTATCTATTATCTGTCATCCATCAACAATCATTTGTTATTTTAATTTTTGTGATTTGTAATCACTTGTCATATATTTTTTCTCATCGATTTTCTAGTATCTATAATTTGTCATGTTTTTTTTGTCATCTGCTACGTTTTATTGATTATTTGTAAGTTTTCTTTTATCACTTAAAATTTTTCATATTCTTTGTCATCTGCAATCTAAAATTTGTCATCTATTTAAAAAATAAAATATTATTATCATTTGTATTTTTGTCATATACTATCATTTATCATCTATCACATATTTTTTTTACCATCTGTCATCTATCAATTGTCTGCTATATTTTTTGCCATCTACTATCTAAAATTTGATATTTGTTTGTTGTATTTGTTACCTATCATTTGTCATTTTTCATCTATCACCTATCATTTTTTGTTTTTTGTGTCACCTGCTTTCTATAATTTGACATCTGCTTTTTTATTATTTGTCATCTATCATTTGTTATTTTTATCAGGTTTCATCTGTATTCTATGTTGTTTGTTTCTCGTCATTTATCACTTGTCATCTTTAAATGATAGATTAGAGATGACAAATGACAAATCGTCATTTACCATCTATTATCTGTCATTTGTCATTAATCACTTTCTATTATTCTTCATATATTTTTTGTAATCACATATTTAATCTGTAATTTGTCAAGTTTATCAATCATAACAAACTATATATGATAGATGACAGATGGCAACAAATGATAGATAACAAATAACAAATTATATACGACAAATGAAAAATACTAGATAGCATATCAGGTGATAAAAAATATAATAAATTTAAGGTGGATAACAGGTGATTATTATTGCCTTAAATTTGTTATATTTCTTGTCATCTGATATCTATCATTTATCATCTGTTTTTTGCAAGTGCTAACTAGCATTTTTCATTTGTAGTCTACAATCTGTCATTTGTCAGCTATCATTTGTCATGTTTTATTGCCATCTGCCAGCTACCATTCTTCATCTATCGCATATCATTTGTTATTTTTTTGCCATCTATCATCTATCAATTATCACCTGTCATCTATCAACTATTATTTGTTACATGTCTTGTCATCTGCTATCTAGAATTTGATATTCGTTTGTTGTAATCTGCCACCTATTATTTGGTATTTGTAATTTACCATTTGTCTTTTATTTTCTATCATCTATCAGTTATCATCTGTTTTTGTTATTTAACCATTTGTTTTCTTTAACCTATCATTTGTTATTTTTATTATCATCTGCTATCTATCATTAGTAATTTATTATCAGTCATTTCTCATCAATAATTTGTTATTTCTATTAGTTGTCATCTTTTTTTGTCATTTATTATCCATCATTTGTCATCGATTGTCTAGATTCTGTAATTTCTCATGTTATTTTTAGTAGGACCCGTCCGTTTATCATCTATTATAAACTGCTATCTATGATTGATTACCTGTTACCTACCATTTATAATTTTTCTTCTATAACAAATATCTTTATCATCTGTTATCTATCACTTGTCATCTGTTTTTTGTCATATGTTATCTAGAATTTTACATATGGCTTCTATAATATGTCATTTGTCATCTATCATTTGTCATTTTCTTTTGTCAACTGCCATTTATCATTTGTATTTTTGTCATCTGCATTCTGTCATATATCATCTATCATCTATTACAAACCTTTTGCTATTCTTTGTCATCTGTCATGTATCATTTGTCACCAGATCATCTATTAACCAATATTTCTTATATTTTTTATCATCTGCTATCTAGAATCTGACATTTGTTTGTTGTCATCTGCCAACTATTATTTAGTATTTGTTATTTATCATTTGTCATTTATCATCTATTAACCATAATGTGTTACTTTTTTGTGTCACCTGCCTCATTTGTTATTTCTATTAGTTATCATCTGTTTTTTTTTGTTATTTGTTACTTATCATTTGTCATTTATCTAACTATAATTAATCATTTGATATTTTTATTATCATATGGCATCTATTATTTGTCACTTATATCTGTCAACTTTCATAAAATGCCCGCAAGTCCTGTGAGCTAAATTTTTGTAATGTTTTTATGTATTTTCTTATAAACAACATTATAAAATAAAATAAATAAATAGATAAATATCAATTTTTGTGCGTAGCAACTGTAATTTGTCATGTTTATATATTTTTTATATTACCTATCATTTATATTTTTTTTCTGTCACCTTAAATTTGTTATATTTATTGTCATCTGATGTCTATAATTTGTCATCTGTTTTTTATCACATGTTTTTTTTATCTGTCGTCTATAATCTGTCATTTGTCATCTATCGTTGTCATGTTTTTCGCCATCTACCATTTGTCATCTATCATTTGGCAAATGTCATCTATCATTTGTCACTTATCATCTATCAACTATTAGTTATTATATTTTTGTCAATTGCTATCTAGAACTTGATATTTGTTTGTTGTCATCTGTCATATATTATCTGGTATTTGTTTTCTATCACTTGTCTTTTGTCACCTATCACCTATGATTTGTTACTTTTTTGTGTCATCTGCCTTCTATCACTAGTCATCTGATTTTTGTCATTTGTCACCTATCATTTGTTATTTCTGTCAGTTATCATCTGTTTTTTGTTAATTGATACTTATTATTTGTCATTTATCATCTGCAACTATATTTAATATTTTTATTATCATCTGCCATCTATTATTTGAAATTTGTTATTTGTAATCAATTATTTGTCGTATCTACCAGTTGTAATCTGTTTGTCATTTGTAATCTATTATTTGTCATATATTTTTTACCATCGATTGTCCAGAAGCTGTAATTTGTCAGGTTTGTTTTCCTTCCATTCATTTATCATTTATTATCATCTGCTATCTATCATTTATAATTTTTCTTCTATTACCTAACAATTGTTATATTCTTCGCCATCTATCATCTATCATTTGTAATTTATTTATTATCATATGTTTTCTAAATTTTTTTACCTATAAACTGTCATTTGTCATTATGTTTTGTCATCTGCCATCATTTTTCATCTATCACATATCTTTTGTTATTTTTTGCCAACTACCATCTATCATTTGTCAAATGTTATCTATCAATTAACACTTGTTATCTATCAACTATCATTTGTCATCTTCTATCTAGAATTTATTATTGTATGTCATCTGCCATTATTATTAATTGTCAGTTGCTATTTATCATTTGTTATTTGTCATCTATTAGCATCATTTGTTATTTTTTGTGACATCTGCCTTCTGTTTTTTTGTATCTGTTTTTTGTGATTTTCATCTATTAATTGTTATTTTTATTAGTTATCATTTTTATTTTTGTTATTTGATACTTTTCATTTGTCGTTTGTCGTTTGTCATCTCATCATCTTAGCATTAGTTTCCCTTATATATATATATATATATATATATATATATATATATATATATATATATATATATATATATATTATAATTTCATTTGTTTAGGGGTATTATTTGTTTTTCTGTAAATTTGATTTTTGGTTAATAAATATTATTATTATTATTTGTGATCTATCATTTCCTATTTTCTTTCGCAAATTGCCATTTATCATTTGAATTTTTGTCATCTGCCATTTATCATTTATCATCTGTTATCTAACATTTGTCATCTGCAATTTAGAATTTGATATTTGTTTGTGTCATACGCGATCTATTTCTTGGTATTTGTTTTGTACCGTTTGTCATCTAATTTCTGTCAGCTGTCGTCTATAATCTGTCAATTGTCATGTTTTTTGTTCGTCTGATATCTATCGTTTTTCATCTGTTATCTGTCATTTTTTTAACTATTATTTATTCAGTTTTCATCTCTTCTTTTTGTCATTTATCTATGATTTGTCATAACATCTATCGTTTGTTTCTTGGTAACATCTACCATCGATTATTTGTCATTTATTATTTGTTTATTAGTTGTCATCTGTTATTTGTTTTTTTGTCATTTGTCATCTATCATTTTATGTTTTGTTATTTGTCAGCTCTCACCTATCATTTGTTATTTTTTATCATCTTCCTTCTAACTAATTCTATCAGATTTCATTTGTTATCTATCATTTACCATACACTTTTTGTCATCGATTGTCTAGAATAGAATAGGATTGTAATTTGTTATGTTTTTTTGTCATCTGTTTATCACATATTGTCATCTGTCATCTATCAGTGGTCACTTGTGACTTCTCATCTATTAACTATATATTATTTATTATTTGTCATCACTTGTCTAGAATCTGTAATTTGTCATGTTTTTTGTCATCTGCCATCTGTTTATTATTTATTGTCATCTGCCATCTATCATATTTTACCTACCAGTTGCACTTTTGCTTCTATTACCTTAAATTTGTTATATTCTTTGTCATTTGCGATATATCATTTGTATTTTTGTCATTTGTCATCTAATATTTATCATCTGTTATCTATTATTTATCACTTGTCATACATCAACTATTATTTGTTATATGTTTTGTCATCTTCTCTCTAGAATGTATTATTTGCCATCATTTGTATAGAATTTGTAACTTGTCATGTTATCTTGTCATCTGTTATCTGTTTATCATGTATTGTCATCTGCCTTCTATTAGTGGTCACCGAATACCTATTATTTGTAAATTATCACTTATCACCTAAATGCATCTATCATTTGTAATTTTGACATCTGCCATTTATTGATTTGTCATATTTTTTGTAATCTGCTATCTGTCGTTTGTCATCTCTTATCTATCATTTGTCATCTATTATTTGTTATTTTAAATCAGTTTTCATGTGGTTTTCTTATAGTCTGTTATCTATTATTTGTCGTTTATTTTTTATCATTGATTACTTAAAATCTGTAATTTGTCCTTTTTTCTATTAGTCATCATTTGTTTTTTTAATCATTTGTTATCTATTATTTGTCATCAGGCATTTATCACGTATCATTTATTGTTTGTTCTTCTTCATCTACCATTTGTTATCTATCATTTGTCATTTGTCATATATCATCTATCATTTGTCATCTGTTATCTGGCATTTGTCATCTATCATTTTTATTTCTATCAGCCATCTCTATTTTTTGATATTAGTCATTTATCATTTGTCATCTATTACCTAATATTGTTTTTTTTTGTCATCTGCCATCTAGATATTTCTCTAGCTTCCTTCTTCAACTTTGAGGTCGGTTTTAAAAATCACAGATAAAAATGGGTTGAGGTAGGTCGGGAGTACACTAGATCGACATAATTTAGGCCATTGAGATAGGTCAAGAGTACGATGGTTCAATGTATTAATGTTTGAGGCAGGTCAAGAATATGGTAGGTTAATGTATGAGCTATTGAAGTTGGCTAAATCAACATTTCTATAATATTGACAAGTTTTATTACTACTCCAGTAGTTTATATTTCAATATTACGAGAATAATTTTCAAGGGGTTTTGTCTTCCAATATGTTAAGGGTTTTAAAATTTTCTAACAACTTAATAAAGTAATAAATTATCCAGGTTTTTAAATATTTGCAACAATTGTTGTCTTTGTAGCTGTAAGAGTTTTAGATATTTCCAGAAATAGCTCTTATAAATATAAACTACGAGAATATTTTTTAAGAGGGTTCCAAAATTTCTTTTTCAAGTTGCACAGAAATTTTTAAGAATTATTTTCGAGCATTCTAAAATTTTCCAACGAATTCTGTTTTAAGTTACGAGACAATTAAAAAATATTTTATTTCTTAACTGTAACCATTCCAGATTTTTCTAACCAAATTACGAAAATTTTCTTCTAGGATTTTAGAATGTCCAATGGCTTTTTAAGTAGATTTTTGTTTTATATTCTTTACCTCTTCGATTATCTTTTCTTTTTTTTCGACCTTCTTAATTATTTTTGGCTTTTATGCACGGAAAGCTTTTCTCAATAGATTTTGTTTGATTTTTCAAAGAGGTGTTGCCTTTGTTCAGGGTGTAATTTGTTTATGAAATGGAAAAAATACAATTCAATTAAAATTTACAATATGCATTTCATCAAAATTAATGGAAACTTTATAGAAACCGGGTATTGAATTATAATCGTTCGAATGTAAATAATTGAAAACGTATCAAAAAAAGTGATAAACAATTTAAAGCTAATTTAGTAATTAAAAAAATCACTGTATTTGCAACAAGCATGATTTTTTATTACCAATTTGTATTCATCAATTCTAATATTAAGTGATATAGGTTTTGAATGCGTTTACTTTATATGATTATAATTACACGATTAATTAAATTCTCACTTAACTCGTGGTGAAACATTTTTATGTTAATTATAAAGTTAATTATTACTATCAAATCTAATCACTACAGAAAAATGAGGAAAACAGTTATACTTACTGAATAGTTTATTCATCGAATTATACAATTGAAATAATACAGAAAAATAGTAAACATTTAAACAAACTGTCAATAGTGCATTAGAACCATTTCCCTCCCAGCTTCCCTCTCTCTATATATCTCTCTTTCTAACTCTCTCCCCAAAGCGAAGGATTAGCGTGCTTTTATTCATTGTAAAATTGACTAGAAAATCGCATCCCCCGTGTGCATCCCACCCCATCCATACATCCATCCATCCATCCATCCATCCACTTAAAAGCGTTGCAACCCTTCGGTCGGGCGCCCCTCGTCCATCCACAGCGCAATCCCCACGTCGGACCGGTCGACACGGCGTATAAACATGTAAATACTAATGCATGAAAATCTATATCAAACACTTGTTATGCCTTTTCAACCGGATAATTATTATTCAAAGCTCACGGCCCTATTTGAACGCACGCCGTTAATCGTGAATTCATCGGTTTAACGTATTAACAACAAAACCATTATTTATAATTAATATATTTCCAGAAATTATATATAAAATTACATGTAATTGTTGAAAATAAATTGTATACACTATTATTTAAGTAATAAATATAGACCGGTTTAGAGGTATTTTGAAACTCGTCAGAGCAGTAGATAAGAAGTGAAACAAAGCAAGTGGATTTTTTTCAACAAACTATTAGTAGATACGAAATTAAAAGGAGTTTTATCAGTCCAATTAAATGTGTTTATATTTAATTAATTGTTTAATTCAATAATTCTAACCTCAAATATATTTTTAAATGATAACATTCAATCAATCGTACCCAAATTAAAGCCAGGGAGGAAAAAAGGGAACGTCGTGTCGGGATATTTTCGGGTGTCGGGTTTGATGCGCGGACCTCTTGAATATTAAGGCCGTCTCGGGGGGCGGCGGAAATCGGGACCCCGGGCGGCGCATGTATTCTTTATTCGGGGGTGCGGCGGGTCTGACGGGACGCGGATGACGGTCTAAATGAGTCGACATGGACCCGAAATGGTTTTTCGATGCTCCGCCGTGATTTGTTTGGCCTGCCACCGTCCGCCCGCCCGCCTCCGACAGCCCGTCCGTCACGCCAAACACCGGACCGACGCCGGTTACCACCGCCGCCACTAGTTTTGTCTGTTTCCGCTACCTCTCTCCTATGTTTTTTTTTTATTTGCGCCCGTTTTCGTTCACCCGCCGCCCGTCACTCTCCGCAAAAGCCAAAGAAATCTGCATACATTTTTCATTGCGCCGCCACTGCCTCCTCCATAAATATACACATTTTCATTTATTCAAAACACCCCCGAAATATAAAAAAAAAACACAAACTAGTACTGCCTGGACTGAACATGCACTAATACTTATTTTAAATAAAATTCTAAATATATTTATTAATTAAACATTTTTATAACCCTCCGTAGACAAGTCTCTCAGTTTAGAAGAGAAGTTTATAGAGAACTTTTAAACTATTGCAGTTAACACAAAAATTTGCCAGTAAGTTCTCTTTTTAACTGAGAAAATTTTGTTTTCAGACTTCCAAGGAAGACCACAAATAATTAATAAATATAAACAAACAATAAATGAGGGAAGACAAATGGTAGATTAAAAGTGACAAATAATTAATGAAAGATGTCAAAAACATGATACATGACAAATGACAGATTATAGAAGAAGATGATAAGTTATAGATATCAAATACCAAATGATAGATGACAGATGACAAAATGACAAAATAAAAGATGCCAAATGACAGAATATAGATGACAGATTACAAATGATAGACAATATATGACAAAAAAAGATGTCCAATGATACTAAATAACAAATAATAAATATCAGATGGTGAAAAGCAAATTACAAATGGTAGATTATAAATTATAGACAACAGATTAACAAATGATAGATTATAAATGACAAATGATGGGCGACAGATTAAAAAAACAAACAACAAATTCTAGGTCATAAACAAAATCTATTTTTTCTTATAGTCCCTAAACATTATGCACTTAATCCTCATATCTTTTGTAAGAAAATCTAGTCCAAAACTAGTGATGCAATTTCGACATTTTTTTGGTTATTAGAAAAAATAGAAAATCAAAAGTTAGAAACTTCAAATTTTATAAGTTGCTACAAAACCTGTTTTATTTTTTATAATTTTATAACAACCTAGCCACAAATGTCATTTTTATTATTAGATTAGAAAAAATAGAAAATAAAAAGTTAGAAACTCTAAACTTTCTAAATTACCACAAAAACTATTCACTTTTATAATTTTGAAATAATCTGGACATAATTCTTCCTTTTAATGTAACAAAATCGCCATGCATTTTTTAATGAATATCAATTTGATTACAAGCATATTTACAGTAGATTTAGTATGTAAACTTCACTTTTCAAGTATTTTTTATAAGTGAACCATCGTTTATTATTAAAATCTGGAGGGTAGAACAGTGTGCACCCACCCACCCTACATATACAATGAGACTGAAGCTAGAACACTGCTTGTAAAATTCTTAAGATCATCGTGATAAATTTAGTGTTTATTTTAGGGAACTGAAATCATAACAGCGATGAAAGTATCAATAAATATGTAGTGGGTGGACCCTAGCCCACCCTCAAACCTTTATATGATACATGAGTATTTGATTGAATTACGATATTAATAGAAACGGATTTTTATTAGTTTTAATATGTAAACTTCTCTTTTTAGTTTTTTGTAAGAAAAATATCATGTGTAATTTAAAACTGGAGAGTAGGATAGTGGATACCCACCCACCCTACAAATTCAATGAGATTTAAGCTACAATAAATACTTAACAACATCGCAATAAATTAATTTTTTTATTCTAGAGAATTAAAACATGTAGAGTTATGAAAGTGTCAATATATATATGTAGGGTGGGTGGGTGGCCTCTATCCCAACCTCTAACAGTTAGATCATACATGAGAATTTGATTGAATTTCTATTTGATTACAAGCAGATTAATATTATATTTAGTATGCAAACTCCTCCATTTAAATATTTTTTTCATAAGGAAACCGTCGCTTATTATTTAAAACTGGAGGGTAAAATAGTGGCCACCCACCCACCCTACATATACAATGAGACTCAAACTGTAACAGTACTTGTAAAATATTTAACAACATCGTGATAAATTTCGTGTTTATTTTAGGGAACTGAAACAATAACAGTGATGAAAGCATCAATATATATATATATGTAGGGTGGGTGGGTGGCCTCCATTCCACCCTCCAACCATTAGATCATACACGAATATTTGATTGAATTTTAAAAGCAAATTCTTACATTCTGATATAAAAAAAGAAGACATGTTTTTTTTTTCAAATATCGATAATATGTGCATAGAAAGTTTACACAAAAAAGAGAAATATAACATAAGTTCAAACAAAATAGCAGATATTCAATAAAAGTTTTATACCCTAGACAACCATTCTTGCAGTTTGAAAACGAAGTTTCCTGAAAATATTGGAGCCCTAACAAAATGTTGTCTTTGTAGATATTTTGCTCAATTTGAAAAAAAAGTCTAGAGTTCTGAAAATAACTGCAGTTTGGAAAATTTAAAAATTCTTGAACATTTTTCCAGCTTGATAAAACGTAATAATATTCGAAATCCTCTAGGTAAATTTTTGCATTTTGAAAGATAGATAAATTGCTGCTAACAAATGTTTTAAACAATGAAAAACAATTATTACAGTTTTAGTGTGTGAAAGGGAAATTTCTGGAAAATTCTAGAACCCTTAAAAAAATTCTACAACTTTATTTTAAGATGTTGCTGGAAAACCTATTTAAAAAATTCTCGCAATCTAAAAGATAAGATATTTAAATTTTGCTGAACTCTTGAAGAACATTTCCTCAGATTCGAAGAGAAATTGTTTTAAAGTTATAGAAACTTTGCAAAAGAAAGTGTTACAGTTTGAAAAAGAAGTTTTAATAATATTTCATAACAATTTAAAAAAACCATCGCAATAACTTGAAAGAGAACTTCTCAGAACCTTTGAAGTAAATCTTGGAATCTTGAAATAGAAGTTACTGCATTTTTTATTGAAGCCTGAAAATAATAATAATGTTTCTAAAAAATCCTATTAACTAGTACCTTTGAAAAAGTTTCTGTCATATTATAAAGTTATTATTATTATTATTACATTGGAAGAAACATTTCTGAAAAATTTTGAATCCTAGAAGAAAATTTTGGAGTTTTCTAGTACCTTAAAAAATCTACAATTTGATAGAGAAGATGCTGGGAAAACCTAAAATATTTTGAAAAAAATGTCAGAGTTTGGAAGAGAAGTAAAACGATTATTCTAAATCCTTTCCGAAAATTTCTGCATTTTTTTTAACACCGGAAAAAAATTATTACAGTTTGGACGAGACATTTAGGGAAAATTCTGGAAACTAGAACCTTCGAAAAAGTTTCTGGAATATTGTAAAAAATCAGAAAGATTTATGAACCCTGGAAAAACAATTTGGAGGTTAAAAGTTTTTTGACAATTCTAGGACACTCGGAAACATTTCTACAACTTGATAAAGAAATTGGTGGATAAACTAAAATGTTTCACAGCTCTTAAACAAAATTCTCGCAGTTTGGAAAAGAAATTGCTGGGAAATTCTAGAACTTGTAAAAAAAAATTATCACAGTTCAGAGGAGAGGTTTCAGGAATATTCTAAAACACTCTGAAAATAAAAATATCACTAGAAATTACTAAAAATTTAGAACCCTCGAAAAATATTATCACAGTTGATAAAGTATTTAGAACTCAAACACAACACAATCAAAATGTTGGAGATTTTGAGAACTTTTGATTAAGTTTCTCGCAGTTTGGAAAAAATGTTAAAAATATCTCAAGTTTCTTAAAAATAGCACGAAATATTAAAACAAAATCGAATTAAAAGAATATACTGAAAAACATAACATAAACATTCAATAAAACTTCACTTAACTTCACTCCTTTTGAATTTTTTTTTTGTATTTAATTGCTTTGATTCTTTGAATATATTTGGTTAATTTGTAAATTTTTATGTAAAATGGAGATTTCCGTAAGATAAATAAATAAATAAAACTATATTTAATTGAATAACATGGCAGAAAGACCATGGGCCGATAGCCGTAATAAAAATCAATTACGATTATATTGTACATAACGAATGTATTCAATAATTAATAAAGATGTTTGTCTCTCTTGAATAACAGGAGCAATCTGAATTTAAAATAATGGAACAAAATACTGAAAAACTGGACTGTTAAACATAAAATAATAGAAATTCGAAAATGAACAATTTTTGTTTTTGTAATTTGAAAGAAAAGTTTCTCGAAAGTTTTAAAACCCTTAAATACATTGATAAAGAATTCTAGAGGTCAGGAAAAAAAATTGTTTAAATTGTAAATAAAAATCTGTAAAATTGTTCTACCCTGAAAAATGAATTCTTGCAGTTACTGGAAAATTTTGAGAAACTCGAAGAATACTCTTGCCAATGAAATAATTTTGAACCCTTGCATTAAATCCTGTGAACTTAAAAGAATAATTGAATCCTAGAGGAAAAATTATTACAGTTTGAAACATCCGCTACTAAAAAAATTGTACTAACTAGAACATTTGAAATAAACTTGATCAAATTAGAAATGCCTTTTCAGAAAATTTTTGAACGTTAAAAAAATATTTTAGAGTTTGAAACGGAAATTTCTGGAAAATTTCAATTCCTTCAAAAATATATCTACAACCTGTAAAAACTGGAAAAAAATAAAATTTTGCAGAACTCTCAATCTGAAAGAAAATTTGCTGGAAATTCTAAAAACTTTTAAAAGGAACATTTGAAAATTTGAACAGTTTGAAAAAATTATCTTTATTACTTCAAGCAGAAAATTTTAAGAATTTAAAATCCTCGATAATACCATTTTATATTGATGAAGTATTTAGAATCCACGAATATATAGTGAAGACTTTCAGACAAGTTTCTAGAATTTGGAAAAGGTAGTTGCAAGAACAAAAAATCCTCGAATTTTCCTTGAAATTTCTGATAAGATAAAAAAAAGAAATTTTCACAACGACATATGCCGAAAAACTCCATTTTTTTGGAGCTGGATGTTTAGAAGACGTCAGGAAAACTTTTATAAACATTCCATGAAAAAAGATTTAATTAATTATTAAAAGTGTTGTGATAAAGTAAAACAAGAAGTTTGTATATATTTTAGAATTAGAAATTATAAGACAATTTAAAAAATCTAAAATGAGAAATTGTAAAATTTTAGGATTATTTCTTGCAACTTCATAGAGAAAACTCTCAAACTCTCTAAGACAATTCTAGCAGCTTAAAGAAAAAGTTATCAAAACATTTTCTTTTTACTTTTCGTAGTTTGGAAGAAACATTGCTGAAAAAATTAAATAAAATATGGTGACAGATTAGAAGAGAAATTTCAGGATTATACCAGAACCTTCAGAAGAAATATTGTTATAATTCGAAAGAGAACTTTTCCGAAATGAAATGATTCGGAGGAATCTTAAAATACATTTTATAAAATTTAGAAAAAAAAAGTTTTACCGTTTGGAAGGAACTTTTTATAAAAAATTCTAGTAACTAAAACTTAAAACTAAATTTTTGAATCCTGCAAAAAATGTTGGGGTTAGAAAGGGAAGTTTTTGTTACTTTCAAAAAATTTCTACAACTTTGCGAAAAATAATTGCCATAGTTTGAGGGAGAATTAATCCAGAATCGTTGGATAAACTTGAAAGAGAAATTACTTCATTACAACTCCAGAAAATAAGAGTCCAGAATTTGGAAAACACGTTGTTGAAAAAATCTAAAAAGTTTCTTCAATAGTGGAAAAGATAGAAATTTAGAGGTTAAAAGTTTACAAAATAAAATCTAGGACCCTCAACAAATTTCTGCAACATGATAGAAAAGTGGCTGGAAAAACTAAAATTCGTTTGGAAAAAAATTGATTTTTTCAAAAATAATTCCTGCAGCTACTGAAAACTTCTTCCTCAGAGAAATTTCTTGGAGATTGGAAAAAGTTCTCTGAACTGAAATAATTTGGAACCCTTGAAGTAAATCTTGGAATCTTGAAAGTGCGATCGCTGCATTTTTTTTGAGTTTTCTGATACTTTTAAAAAATTTAGTTTAGTTTATTGACTTTAAAGTCCTTCAAAAAAATAAAATACATTTACAATAACTTGAAATTTAGATTGCAAGACTTGAAGGCGTAGTTCACATGGCAGTATTCTGCAACTCAAACTATTATTTTCTATAATAGAAACGTTACTGGAAGAACCTAAAATACTTTGAAAACAAATTGTCACAGTTTGGAAGGGAAGTTTCAGAATTATTCCAGAAACCTTGGATAATCTTGCTGTAATTTTTTAGACACTGGAAAAAATTATTAACTAAGAATTCTAAAAACTAGAACTTTCGAAAAAGTTTCAGCAACATTAGAAAACAATTTTCTGAAAAATTTTTCAATTTCGGAAAAACAATTTGGAGGTTTTTGGAAAATTCTAGGGTCCTCAAAAACATTTTTGCGTCTTGATAAATAAGAAAAACTAAAATGTTTTAGAACTCTTGAAGACGTGAATTCTCACAGTTTGGAAAAGAAATTCTTTGGAAATGCAAAAAAATATTATCACAGTTCTAAAGAGAAGTTTCAGGAATATTCTAGAATACTCTGCAAAAAATACCACTACAGCACTAAAGAAAAATTATTGAAAATTTAAAATCCTCAAAATATATTATCACAGTTGATGAAGTATTTAAGAATATTCCTGCAATTGAAATAATTCGGAACCGTAGAAGTAAAGAAAGAGAAACAGAAATTGCTGCAAAATTTTGAGCCCTAAACAAAAAAATCTCAGGTAAACTTCAATGATAAACAAGTAAAACAGGAAATTAGAGGTTAATTAGCCTTTGATATATACAAATGTTTCACCATGGGTTAGAGAATTTAATTCATCGTAAAACAAGAAATGTTTACATATTCTAGAACTAGAAATAAAAGAAGAAGTTGTTGGACAATTTTAAAAGCCTACAATGAAAAAATATTGGAAAATTTTAGGATAAATTCTTACAACTTGATAGAGAAGTTGTTAGAAAACCTTAAAACCCTCTAAGAAAATTCTCACTGATTGAAAGAGAAGTTACCAACAATTTGGAGAAATTTCACTTTCTCAGTTTAGAAGAGAAATTGTTTAAAAAATTCGAGAAGAGAAACTCTGATAAGAACGAACAATTGGAATATTTTCGAATTGAAAGAAAATACTTCTAAGTTTACAAATTTTCCAGCTAAAAATGGATTCATTTGAACAAGAGGAGCAATCTGCTAAAATAATAAAAGAAAAGTTCTAAAGAACTGGACAAAATATTGTTATAACTTGAAACAGTTAATCTTTGCATCTAGAAAAAGGAATTAGTTCAAAATTTCATAAACTCTTAATGAAACAATAATTACCGTTTGGAAGGGACGTTTCTAAAATATTCTAATAACTAGAACCTTTGAAAAAGTTTCTTCTAAATTACTAGAAAAATTTGTAGCAAATTTTTAACTTTTGGAGTTTCAAATAGAAGTTTGTGGTACCTTAAAAAAATCTGCAACTTAAGAGAGAAATTGCTAGAAAAATCTAAAATCATCTGAAAAAATTTATTTTACAGTTTGGTGTAGGTTTCAGAATTATTCCAGAATCTTTGAAAGCATTTGAGTGAGAAATTGTTGCAAATTTTTAAACTACGGAAAATATTATTGCAGTTTGGAAGATGTCGTTGAAAAAATTCTGAAAACTAGAACCTTTACAAAAAGTTTCTTCAATATTGGAAAAGTAACAATTCAGAGGATAAACGTTTATTAGTTAAAAACCTCCCTTAAAAACATTTCTGTAACACGATAGAAAAGTTGCTGAAAAAACTAAAATTCGCTTAGTTTGAAAAAAAAACGATTTGTTTTTAATAATTCTTGCAGCTACTAGAAACTTCTTCCTCAGAGAAACTTCTTGCAGGTTGAAAGAAGTTCTTTGAACTAAAATAATTTGGAATTCTTGAAGTAAATCTTGGAATCTGTGAAATCTGTGAAAGTGTGTAGAGGAAATCTGATTTAGAATAGAGGATAGAATGATCTTGGCAAGGGCGTGATACAGAACGGAGGAGAGAGAGAGAAAACAATTGATGGTCGAGGGATACGAAGAATGCCTGCTGTATGAGGACCAGAAGAATAGGTGGAGTCATCTGGTAGAAGTAAGCAAGAGAGTAGAAGAGAATTGATTGGATGGATTTAGAAGCGTAAGAAGAAGAAGTCAGGGTGAAGATACTGACGATGCTGAGGAAGGAGAAGAAATGAAGAAGAATTATCACAGTATAGACTTCAGTAATGGAGAAAAGAAATGGGTTTAAGAGGAAGAATAATAATATTTATCGCTTCTTTGCATTTATAATTAGGCGAAAATAAACTAATACAGTAGGAATACAACGTTGTACATTCATATACGAAATGTTAAACGGAAATTAACCGGAATAATGATTACTGCGTCCTTTGTGAATATATATTAAACGAAGTTGACGACGACATCAGTTGAAAGTTGGATGCGGAATGTCGGCCGAGCTGAATATTTGCATTATCCCGTCTTTGACGTTAAATGAAGTGAGTTTCAATTATCCCGCTTAAAAACATAAAGGTCGCACGGGCAATTTCAATCATCTTACAAAAGAGCGCCTCACAAAGAAGTGCACAGGAGCGAGTGCCGCCGTGTGTACATACACACACACACACACACACACATACATAGAGTAGGGCCAGAAAGAGAGGAAAAGAGGGCCGTTTTGATCTTGTTCGCCGGATACAATGGACTCCCCATGCACTCTAATCACTAGTTCATATTTGTATATAATTTGTTCATATAAAAGCGACATGATCCCCTCAGCGTATCGCTTACAATGTGACAGACGGCCCCGGAGAACCGAAGAACAGCCCCGGCTATGTCGACTGTTTGTATAACCGTATGTGTGTGTTAGAGAGGGTATATCGCACGCATGAATACTTTTAAAAAGGGTCACTTATCTTTACATTCCTCCGGTTCGGGCCCATTCATCCGCACAATGGACCCTTTCCCACCCGAAAATTGAAAGAATCTGCCCCCTCGACTGTTTGCATAACAACCTGCGATTTTATCTATGACGCTAAATATATTTATTTACATCACACTATTTCCAATGACGTTCAACTCATCAAGATGTTGGTCAACATCAAAATGACAACATCATAATATTAACATATATTTGATTAGTAATTTTTGCTTATTCAAGCAATTTCTATCTAATTTAGATTTTTTCCAAACCATTTATCTTCGAAGTTTATAAGTCAATTCAACAATTTAGCTTCTAATTTTGACGGTTCTAAAATTTCCAGTAACTTCTCTTCCAATCTATAAGAATTTTATCCAGGTTTCTACAACATCTCTGATAATTTGAAAGAATTTCCTTTGAAAATTATAAAGCTTTTCAGCACATTCTCTTCAAACTGTAAGTTCTTTGTTAAGTTAAATTTTCTTAAAACTTCATCTCCAAATTTCTTTAAGACTTCTCAAATTCTCTTCTTTTTTTTCAAACCACAGAAACTTTTATAAATTGTCAATCAACTCTGATAAAATTTTTGAAGAATTTATTTCTTAAAACACTTTTAAAAAGTTTGTTTAGAACAACAATTTTTAATGGAAATTTTTGAAAATCTAGTGAAGCATTTTCTTTTTCAAACTATAGCGATATTTTATAATTTTTTCTCCAAACTGTGACTTTTTTCCCAATATTCTAAAATTTTCCTGAAATTTACCTCTCAAATTGCAAAAATTCTGCAAAATTTGAGTTATTTCACTTTAAAACTGCAATAATCCTTTAAAGTTTTCTAGGTTTTGGCAGCAACTTATTTATAAAGTTTTAGAAATAATTTTAAGGTTCTAGAAAATTGACATAGAATTTTCAGGGTTCCAGAAACTTTTTTTTAATGGCAGTATTTTTTTCTAACGTTTTAATTAATAGAATTTGCCGGAGACGTATCTTTCGCACTGTAATAATTTTTTTCCAGGCCTCAAAATTTTACAGCCATTCCACCAAGATTTACTTCAAGTAAAAAATTATTTTAGGTCAGAGAACTTCTTCCAACCTTCAAGGAATTTCTTTGAAAAAGAAGTTTCCAGTAGCTGCAAGAATTATAATTTTTTTTTTTTCTAAACTGAGCCAATTTTAATTTTTCCAGCAACTTTTCTATCATGTTGTAGACATGTTTCTGAGAGTATTAAATTTAATTTTATAAATGTTTATCCTCTAAATTGTTACCTTTTCCAATATTAAAGAAACTTTTTGTTCTAGTTTTTAGAATTTTTTCAACATCTTACAAACTGCAATATTTTTTTCCGGAGTTTAAAAATTTGCAGTAATTTTTCTCTCAAATGCTTTCAAAAATACTGGAATAATTCTGAAACTTCTGCCCCAAACTGTGAAATAAATTTTTTCAAATGATTTTAGATTTTTCTAGTAATTTTTCGTTTAAGTTGCAGAATTTTTTTGAAGGTATCAGAAACTCCCCCTTCTAAATTTTTTTCAGATTGTACAAGTTTACCAGAAATTTTTCTTATAATTTAGCAGAATATTTTTCAAAGGTTCTAGTTATTAGAATTTTTTAGAAACGTCCCTTCCAAACTGTAATTATAATTTCTTTAAGAATTTATGAAATTTTGAACTAATTACTTTTTCAAGATGCCAAGATTTATTTCAGTTCAGATAAGTTCTCTTTTGAGTTATAACAATATTTCTTCTGAGGGTTCTAGTCCAGTTTTTTAGAACTGTTTTCTTTGTTTTGTTTAATTTAATCCATTTTTTTAGCTGAAAACATTGAACATTTTGGAGTTTTTCAGAGTATATTCTTTCAATTCGATAAATTTACAATTGTTCGTCCTTTATCTTATTAGGATTTCTATTGTTGAAGTTTTTGGCAATTTGCGAATATTCTGCAAATTTTTGGTAACTTCTCTTTCAATCTGTTATAATTTTCTTAGAGGGTTTTAAGATTTTCCAACAACTTCTCTATCAAGTTGGAAGAATTTATCTTAAAAAATTCCAATATTTTTTCTTTATAGACTTTTAAAATTTTCCAACAACTCCTCCTCTAATTTCTAATTCTAGAATATGTAAATATTTCTTTTTTTAAAATGAATTAAATTCTCACTTAACCCGTGGTGAAACATTCTTATATTTATTAGAATTTTATTATTAACTTCTAATTTTTTGTTTTACTTTATAATAATGCTTATAATAATTTATTAAATCAATTTTCCTAAAATGTTCATTGAAGTTTTCTGGAAATTTTTGTAGGACTAAAAGTTTTGCTCCAATTCATCAACGATTTCAGATTTTTTCAGTAACTGCACGAACTTATTTTTCGGTTCCCAAACTTTCTCCTCCATATATTTTTCAAACGTAAGAGTTTTTCAGAGTATTTTCTTTCAATTCGAAAGTTTCCAGTTGTTTCTGCTTTATCTTATCAGAATTTGTAAGAAACTTAGAAAATTTGGTTACGTTGATTTTTTTAAAACATCTTTTCTAAACTGGGAGAAACTTATTCTCCAAATCCCCACCATTTTGTTTGTAAATTTTAAATACCATCAACTGTGGTTTTAAATTTTTGAGAATTCCAAATTTTCAGTAATTTGATTTTCACGCTATAGAGGTATTTTTTCAGAGTATTTTAGAATATTCCTCAAACTTTGCTTTAGAACTGTGCCAATATTTTTTTGAATTTCCAAAAAATTTCTTTTCCAAACTGTGAGAATTTGCTTCAAGAGTTTTGAACTACTTTAGTCTTTCCTGCAACTTGTGTATCAAGTTGCAGAAATGCTTTAAAGATCCTAGAATTTTTTTGACACAATTAACCTCCAAATTGTTATTCCATAGTTTTTCAGAATTTTTCCCCCCAGAAATATTACTTTCAATATAGCAAAACTCTTTCGAAAGGTTTTAGTTAATAGAATTTTTCAGTTACGTTCTTCCAAAGGGTATAAAACATTTCCAGATGTTTTTTCCAAATTGAGCAAATTTTCTTCCTGAGCTCTAGAATTCTCTATCAATTTCTTTAAGGGTTTTAAAATTTTTGGAAAACTTTTCTTTCAAACTACAAAAATTTCTGTTATTTTATGTTTAACAGTCCAGTTTTTCAGTATTTTATTCCATTATTTTAGCAGATTTCTCCTGTTATTCAATTGAATCTAGTAATATTAAATGTTTATTTTAAGTTTTGTAGAGTATTTTCTTTCAATTTCATTTTTTTAATATTTCGTGCTTTAACTTATCAGAATTTTTAAGAAAATTAAGACCTTTTTGTAACAAACTACGAGAAACTTATTTAAACGTTCTCTAAATCTACACCATTTTGTTTGTGAGTTCTAAATACTTCATTAACTTTGATAATATTTTTCGAGGATTCTACATTTTCAGTAATTTCTAGTGATATTTATTTGTATATTGATTTTTATTTATAGTCTTCAATATTCCTGAAACCTCTCTTCTGAACTGTGACAATTAATTTTTTACAAGTTTTAGAATTTTCCAGCAATTTCTTTTCCAATCTGCGAGAATTTTCTTCAAGAGTTCTAAAACATTTGAGTTTTTCCACCAGTTTCTTTATCAAGTTGCAGAAATGTTTCTGAGGGTCCTAGAATTGTCTAAAAACTTTTAACCTCAAAATTGTTTTTCCATCATTCATAAATCTTTCAGATTTTTTTACAATATTCCAGAAACTTTTTCGAAGGTTCTAGTTTTTTAGACATTAAGAATCCTTTAAACTGCTATAAATTTTTCCGGTGTTAAGAAAAGTGCAGCAATTTTTCTTAAATTTTTCAAAAGGATCTGGAATAATTCTGTTACTTCTCTTCCAAACTGTGATAATTTTTTTAAAAGTATTTTAGGTTTTTCCAGCAACTTCTCTAGCAAATTGTACATTTTTTAAGGTACTAGAAAACTCTAAAATTTTCCAGATATTTTTCTTCCAATATAGCAGAAATTTTTTCAAAGGTTGTAGTTAATAGGATTTTTCAGCAACGTTCTTTTAAACTGTAACAACCTTTTCATACTACTTCCATCTTCTATGGCCAGCACATTAATTATTACTTCGATATATACATATGTATGTGTATAATGGAAATGAATGAATGAAGTCTTAATACTCTAGAAAAAAAAAACACCTTTAATTACTGATCTACAGATTTCACCTTGAAAACTAGCATCAAGAATTCACCAAATTTTAAAATTCAACATTGAACAATCTGGATCTTTCGTAACTAGTCTGTAGATCAACCACATTCAAATTGAGTCTTCAATTAATTCAGTAAGCCACTCTCCTTATTCTGTAAATATACGTTTTGTATCAATTTTTTTATTATTTTCTTCAAATGATTTTCAATCCTAGCTTATGCACCAACAGTAAATGTACATCTCTAATAATTAACCTATCAAGTTAGTCATTTGTGGCATGTTGTTATTAAAAATTGTGTTTAATTTTAATTACAATTTAGAAAATGACGGCATTTCATTTAACCGCCCCGTTCCCCAATAAAGTAAATATACGGTAATGCATTTGTGATGCGCGTCCGTAAATCCTAATACCAGAGATAATCTATACGAGGAGTAAAATTTGATTGTATAATAACGACCCCCGGCGAACGCGCACAGGTACAGGGCGTGCGGTGGTATGGGCCCCCACAGAGGGATGCAAATAAGCAATTTCGCAGCAAATCTGATATTCATACACTTAATCATCGTCCAGTCAACTGATTACCGCTGTAAATTACGCCGTGTCAGGGCTGCGCTCGCATGTCACCAGCTGAATTTATATCTCCCATCACTTGTAGCCCCCCATTACCCTCCATATTCCATGCCCTCGACGATAATAATAATAATAACATTAAACCGCCCCGATATAATTATATTCACGTAATCTGCGAACCTGGAAACGGAACGACACACATTTTTTTATTGCCCAACATGCAACCATTTTTTATTTTTTTCGTTACCCGCATTTTCTCAAACGAAATTATTTCCCAGCCCCCCTTTTTCACACACACAACACACACACACACACATACGTACACCTGAATTATCATCACATGTCCACACAAAATGACACGCGGTTATAATTTACATCTATTAATTATTAACCCTCCCGTTTATGAAACAATGGTAAAATAATTGGGTCGTGTAATCGATACCTGCGGAACATCTAACATTTAAGGCTACATTTAAACCATTATTTTATATAATTAAGATATAGATATACCTTACAAATAGTGCTATTACTATCTATATTTACTATAATCAAAATTTTCAGATAAGAATAGAAACAAGTTATTCTCATATTTTGCCATAAAATTCTACAACACTATAATATCTGCTGAATTGGAAGAGAAATTGCTAGAAAATTTTAGAAACCTGGAATAACTTTCTGGTATTATGGAAAAATTTAGAAAGGGAAGTTCCTGGAAAGTTCTAGTACCTTTAAAAAATTGATAGAAAAGTTGCTAAAAAACTATATTCCTTAACAAAAATGTCACAGTTTGGAAGATAAGTTTCAGAATTATTTCTGAACAATCAGAAAAACTTTTTTTTTTAAACCCTGGAAAAAATTATTCCAGTTTGGAAAAGACGTTGCTAGAAAATTCTAAATTTCTAGAAACTAGAACCTTCGAAAAAGTTTCTGTCAAGTTAAAAGGGAAGTTTCTAGAATCCTAAAAAATATTTCTGCCACCTGCTAGATAAAATAGAAATCTTGAAGGATATTCTTTCAACTTGTAAGAGAACTTGCTAAAAAAATTCTAGAACGTTTAAAAAAATTGAAATAAATATACAAAACAATTTGAAAGAATAAATATTAAAAATTTAGAATCTTCCGATAATATTGTTAACGTAAGAACATAATAAAAAATATAGTGTTATACAAGCAACATTAAAGTGTTTGTTGATTTGATTCTCGTTTATCACGTGGTGAAACATTTTTAATATTAAGAGTTGTGCCTTGGGTAAGTGCCTTTCTATAAACAACCCTTAAAGTTACAGTGTTTTATTAATTATCGTCGAGTAATATCACAGTTGATAGAATATTTAGAACCCACGAACAAAATTGTGGAGAGTTTAAGTACTCTCGAAAGAGTTTTTCCCAGTTTAACTTTCTTAAAAATTACAATAAGATAAATCACAATCTAGATAATTTTTGAGTTGAAAAAAATCGTAATTGGAATGTACATATAAAGATTGTTTAAAATGACTTACAAGATGCATCTGATGAAATATGAGAATATTAAAAATTCTAAAAATCTGGATTGTTAAACATAAAATAACAAATATTCAAAAAAGGTTACAGCCCTGGAAAACAATTATTGTATTTGGATTAATTGAGTTACGTGGATATTGAATATTTATTGTAGTTTGAAAGTGACTCGAAAATTTTAGAATCCGTTTTTTTGACGGAAACGTTGCTGAAAAATCCGAGTATTCTTAATTTTTTTTTGCTCAGTTTGAAAAGTATAATCTGAAAAATGTTTGAACCCCTAAAAATAAATCCTTCTATTATAGTATACTTTTGGAATCCTCAAAGAAATTTATTGAAGGAACTTATCCGAATTGAAATAATATTCGAAATCCTTGAAGGAAATCTTGTTATCTTGAAAGAAATATTGCTGCAAAATTTTTAAGCCTGGAGAAAAATTATTCGTCTACTTTCTAACTGTAATATTTTCTCTAAAGGCCTTTTGCAGCAATATCTCTTTCAAGATACCAAGATTTACTTCAATGGTTCCGAATTATTTCAATTCAAGCTGCAAGAAATTTTTTAACTATAAGTTTGGAGAAAGTTTCTGACACATTAAACAAAACGTTTCTGGTAAATTTTTGAAAACACTGAAAAATTAGTTTTAGTGTTTTATCTGGAAGTTCCTAGAAAATAATAGAATCTTGAGAGAGGAGTTGCTGAGAAAAGCCTAGAATCCTTTAAGAAGATTATCGCAGTTTGAAAGAGAAGTTACTGAAATTTTACAGAATTTTTGCAATTTGGGAGGCAAATTTCTGAAAAATTCTAGAGCATTTGAAAAAAAATGTCACAATTTGAAAGGGAAATATTGTTTAAAAGAGAAAATGTTTGTTTTTGCCAACTACAAAATGATGAAGCTACGCTTTTATTTGATTTTAATTCATCAGAGTATACATGGTTTATTATAAAAGTAATGCACATTTTCTGAGAAAATTATTAAAACCCTCTCATCAAAACACTTGTGTAAACGTGTTCGCCATGCCTGGAAAGCACGCTGAAATAGAAATGTCAGAGATTGGCTGATGATCAATTGATGATCGGAATGCAAAACTTTACAAATACGATTCACGTTTTCGTCCCATAATCAAACGATTAGATAATATTTTACTGATTACCAATTTAATTCCAAGCAAATTTATTCTTAATTTAGCTCTATTCTTTTTTAAGTATCTTGAATTTTGGAGGCGTTCACTTCGTAGTACATTTTTAATAAATAACAGAAAAACGTTTAACTTTTTTATACTACTTTTTTTTTAAATTTTTTTATTTTATTTTTATACAACACTTTGTGACTAGTTTCGAATTACACAGTAATCATTATCAAACTAAGTGAAACTGTGTAATTCGAAACTAGTCACAAAGTGTTGTATAAAAATAAAAAGTAGTATAAAAAAGTTAAACGTTTTTCTGTTATTCTTTTTTAAGTGTTTTATAAGATAACCGTCGCTTATAATTTGAATCAGAATTGTACTATAGTGGCTACCTACCTACCTACCCTACCACCTATTACTACCTACCATTAGAAGCGTTACACCCAGAAGGATTTATTTATTTAACTTGAATTTTTGCCAACATGGTAGTCTTACATAAATAATGAAATGATCTCAATTCCAAGAAATTTTATTAACAAACAAGTAATAATATGTTTGGCTACCCCTTTGCAGTGTAGACGTCTGGGCATCCTCATACCAAGCAACTTGAATTTCATTGATCAACTGTGGAGAATGGTGCAAAGAGTGCAGGTAGAGGTTATTATATTTAGACTCTGCTGTAATAGTGGAGGGAAAATGCGATCTGGGCCTGGTACTTTGAAAAGTTTAAAGCTATTAACTGCAAATTCAATTTTTTCTTTGGGTCTACTTTCACTAGAAAATAGGTATATGATTCATTCTGTAAAGTCGTGTATTTTAGGGAGTTTACATGGGAAGTGCGTATTTAGCAGCACACTAAGACTTTCCTTAAGCCCCATCGCATAACTCCCACCAGGTTTTTTTTATTAGCCCAATGTTGTTGGAGTGGTCTTTGGGTAGGACTTTGTGGAGCTGTTCTGGTTGTATCAGCAACTCCCTCTTAGAACGATCTACATGTTTTTCTTTTCGATTTCCTTAACTTTTTATTATATTCCGACAGTCTATAAGCGTCCCAGTTACCTGTTTTCTTTATACTGTTATTAAAAGTTTTTCTGGCTTGCATCTTGAGGCGACCTAAATACTAGTTCAAACAGGGCACGTCTCTGGAAGGAGATCTCTTTAGTGGACAACTGGATTCATACTATTTTAGGGTGCTATTTCTGTGCAGAACCACTGCTGATTCTAGCTCGTCTATAGTCTGTACTTTATTTATTCATTGTTTTACTTTAAAATACAATATCCTATTAATATTAGATATACAAAAATTTTAAGATATGCATTAATAATTACAACAAACTTAGTTCACTTAGAGTTCACCACGTGTTCTTCCACGCATGCCCTTTTTCTGCTTCAAATGATGGAATTTTCATTAAGGATATTTTCACCATTTATAAAATATTTTGGCCACAAGTGGCATATTTATCATTGTACATAGAGCGATTTAAATGACATGCTGAGTTAGAGAACGTTGATGTTCAAAATAAATCTGTTGGTTTTTGACAAAGAGAGTTTTTCCACAATAAGCCAGGAAGGTGGTGTTTATTGCCTATTCTGTAGCACTCCACGAGTTTACTTACCTCCTTTGGTGGTGTTTTGCTCTGTTTTCCTTAAAAGTAGGCTGAAGCCATGATAATCTGCTTCTTACTTTTTTTTGTGGGAACTTTGTGCTAATTTCCATGGGAGATTTTAATATTGATCTTTTGAATCATACACAATTTACATCACTATTTCGTCCGTTAACTCTGAAACAAAGTATAGATACTCCTACACGAGTCATTTATTCAAGTGAAACACTTATAGACTTAATCATATTAAATGAAATTTTGTTTACGATTGATACCAATGTTATTTTACTTCCTGAGATAAGAGACCATACCCTAATCAAAACCTCAATTACTTTCAATTCTTAAAACAATACCTGTAACTATATTTATGCACGCAATTTCAAAGATTCCAATTATGATGATTTTGTTGCATTTTATTTGTTCGCAATTCCGTGGTATCACATATATGATATTAATAATGTAAATGCAAAGTTAGATTTTATAACAATATTATAAATCTGTTTAATAATCATGCTCCCTATAAAGTTTTTAATACTGGCAACACCTCCAACACGAGATAAAGATTTAAATAAGTGTAAAAAATCTAAGAACCTTTCTGGTTTTAATTACTATAAGTCTCTTCGAAACCTAACTACCACTGCTATCCGAGTTGAGAAAAAAGCATACGTTGAATATAGAGTTAATTTTCATAAAACAAATAAAAAGCAGTTGTGAAATGAAAAATCTGGGAGTGTATAACAAGAAATTTGATAACTTGCCGGACGATTTTCTTGATGCTAATAAAATAAAAATGCATTTTGCGACAACTATTGCTTCAAATGTTCTACATTTTTATAATGCAGCAAATCAAGTTCAACGTAGTAGCAAATTTTGTTATTCCATTGTAAGTGAAAATGACAAATTTTAAATCAACTCTCACCAGCTCAATCTGCAACTGACAATATCAATGCTAAAATGATTCATCTTTGCTGTCCTCTCTTAAAACCTTACATTTCCCACATTTTAAATGAGAGTATTTCTAGTGATACCTTTCCGGATGCTTGGAAAAAGTTTATAATGATTTTGATTCCAAAGATAAATAATCCTGTTCTCACTAATGACCTGCGACCAGTAAGTATTTTACCTTTTTTATCTAAACTTTATGAGAAATTGTTAGAGCAACAAATTCAAAAACATATAAAATTGCACAATGTTTTGCCAGAATTTCAATCTGGAATTCGCTCTTCATAGGGCTGCTCTTCTGTTAAAAATCACTGATGATATAAAGGCAACCAATGATAATAAAGTAACTATTTTAGTGTTGTTAGATTATAGCAAGGCCTTCGATAATTGTTAATTTGAATTAAATCTGGCTATTCTTAAATCTATTGGATTTAGTATATCAGCGTGTGCACTTCTCAGGTTGTAATTAATAAATAGACGACAAAAAGTTAAATGTGGTCAAACCTTTTTTGATTCGGCTAATAATTTATCAGATGTACCCCAAGGTTCAATCCTGGAGCCACTTTTATTTTTAATATATACTTTTCGCTTTTCGCTTGCCTAACTATATAGATCACTGTCAGTACCACCAATATGCAGATGATACGCAATTATATTTGACATTTCACATAGGCGATATGTCTAATGCTGAAACAGAAATTAATCATGATCTGGCAAAAATATCAGAATTTTCTACTTTGCACTCTTTAAAAATTAATCCAGTATAAACAAAAGCTATAATTTTGGGCCCTAAACAAAAACGAAAAGCTCCATATTTTCTTGAATGGGATCCCTCTTGTGTTTTCCGACTGTGTTAAAAATCTAGGATTATAAACTCCGTTTTAGAGAATATATTGGAACAATAACAAGGAGCGCCTTTATTGCACCCAAATCTATTTTCATGAACAAAGACGTGTTATGTAGAGAAAGTAAAATTATTCTTTGTGAAGCCTTGGTCTTATCTAATTAATAATATGTGTATTGATTTACGGATTAGTGAGTGCTCGGTGAATTTTGAGGGATTCCAGTAGGTCCATTTTTGAAAGTACATCCTGTCCAAAAGAATGCTGTTCTTGTAGAAGACGCGTGGCAAAGGTGGATGTTTCTTCTTGTCCGAGGCGGAAGAATCGTCGATGTTCTTTAAATCTTGTAATGAATTTTCAGCCAGTCTGGCCTATGTACACTTTTTTGTACAGGTTAGCTTATATATTCTCGCTTTTTTCAGGTTTGACGGTTTTGATTTATGATTAAAAATGCAATAGTTTAGATTGGTCGCTGGATTTTGGGCCGAAAATTTTGCAAGATAATGGTGAACCTTTATCATAAAGACCTTTTGTGACAGCAGCATCATTGATGCAGGCAAGAGTGAAAGAACATTTTATTATGACAAATAAAAAACTTTTTAACTTGGTTTTTATAACACTGACTTTATTTAGTGACTATAGTTTCCACAATTTCAACTTGTCATTATCAAACTAGAAGTTGAAATTGTTGGAACTATAGTCACTAAATAAAGTCAGTGTTATACAAACCAAGTTAAAAAGTTTTTTATTTGTGAAGAATAATGTATAACGAAGTAAAAGCCTCCATCGTTAACAATTTTATTATGAACTCAAGCCTTTCCATGAAATGTGCAAACAAAATGTTTGTAAGAATTTATTGTTATTGTATGTTATACAAATTCAAATTCCTATTAGTGTGATCTATACCCTACTGGCGCCAGCTCCTAAACTTTGTGTGTCGAGGCTTTTTGCTTTTAGGGTTTCCCTTCTATCCATCTCCATCAATCGAGTAGGGCCTTTTGTGCCCCTTGTCATCGTTGATGATGGAGTATCTTTGGTTTTCCTTGGGTGGCTGGACCTGGACGACGTTTTCTTTTGGTATCCTCACGCCGCTTTGCTCCCTTCTATCTTTGGATCAAATCAAAAGTTGCTTTCAATGGCACAGCTTCTCCACCCTGTCAGGGGACGTTCAACTTGGATCGCTTCGGCTTTCTCCTTAGTAAACTCCAGTTGGAGGTTTTCAGATCATTCTGGGCCTTCTCATTGGCGAATCCCTCGCTATTAGGACTTTGGAGCGGGAAATCTGCCGGATGAAAAACTTTATACTCATATGGGCGGCAGCACTCATTCTGACCTTGTAGTCTTTGGTATTTAGACCTTTAAGGCTACCGATAAGCTCATCTTCACTACTTTTTTTAATCCTCAGCTGTTTTTCTGCAAGATTCCATAGAAATTTTGCTTTCTGGCTACTTTTCAGCGTCTTTGGACGTTTAGTAATCGCCCAATTCTTTTTTAACGTTCTGGTCCATGTACGTAGTTAGGGAAAGAAAAAGGTTCATTATAGCAGAGCTCCGCATGTCGTAATAAGGCTATTGAAACTGGAGATCGCCTGGTACCCAGAGTTCGCATATGCTGTTGCATCTTGGATTGAGGTGTCTGTTTCCACGATTCTTGTGGTGCAACCAAGATGTTCTAGACGTGTCACCCATGAGACATCATCACTGAAAGCGTCAAGTCTGTACGTTATTAAACCCAAACAGATCTTGCATCGTTGACCCTAGTGCAGGGGTGGGATAGAAACAGGTTTTTAGCCCTTTATCCCTAAAAAAATAATAGTCTCCGGGGCCCAATAAGGCTAAGTTCTATCGAAGAGTTGTCCAAGGGAGAACTAGAGATCATATATGAAGGAAATAGTGACTCTATTGGAGGGAAACTCTTACTACAGAGTGTAATAGGTTCCAGAATCTCTTAGTTGTAGACTATCCCCTCCAGGATGATACCAAAGTGATTTACACTCAATTGTAGTAATTCTAGTGTTTCATCGATGATAGTTAAAATATGGTTGCAAGGTGGGTAGATGTGGCCTTTCAAACAATGCTCAAGTTTTTTTTAATCATATTTCGGACAACAATACATTAATTTTTGACGTAGTATTAAAAATACGTTCATAATAGATTTATATTTGTGATTTTCAAACTAATTACTCCTGCAATTATTTGATTACAAATAAAGAAATAAATATTATTATTATTATTATTATTATTACAAAAATGGTGATGTGGCCATCATAGTACTTTCCCTATATTTTTCTGAAAAACTATGAGGCAAAAAGGCTATTCTTAACAATTTGCTCAATTTTGGATTCTTTACAATTACTTGTGATTAAATTTCATGATTATGAGTGTTCACCAAAAGTTAAAAATCGTAAAATATAAACAAATGTTTATTTATGTTTTAATTGATGCATTCATACAAATAATTCAAATAATTTTTGATGATGTTTTACTTAGGATTTTAGAATCCTCGACAAAAAGTAATAATCTAATAGGAGATCTGGATAAGGTAAAGCGATAAATGCTAAAAATGCTAATATTTTATAAGAATAATTTGTAAAAAAATTAATTGCCAGGAAAATTGATAAAAATTCTAGAACATTTGAAACTTTGATGCATTTAGAATTAAAATTATTAAAAATTTTTAAAAAATCCTAGTAAATTTCACATACAATAGGATGAAAATATTCTGAAAAATTTTACAAAAAATTAAAAAATAAAACTGCCGAAAAGTTTTAGATATCTAGAAAAAATATTTATAAATTCTAAAACTCTCAAAAACATTTTCTAGGAATGTAGAATAAAACTTACTAGAATATTTAAAAACATTTAATAATTCCAATAAAAAAAGCAAGCAAGAAAAGCCTAAAAGAAAATATTTCTGGAAAAAAATCTCGAAACAATTATGCAATTTATAAGAAATTAAAAAAAACCTTAACAACTTCAAATAATCTGGACTTATTTTAGTTGAAAATGTAATACATAAATTAAAAAAAAAAAACCTTTCAAAACCTAATGAAAATCTCTGAAAGAAAAATTGCTAAAAAATTCTAGAAATTTATATTAAAAAAAACTGTTTCCCAATTTCACAAGCTACGAAAAAAAATCTTGGTATCTGGACATAAAATTACTGGATATTTCTAGAATCCTTGAAGGAAAACCTGAAAAGTTAAAGTAATAAATGCTTGATAAGAAAAATTTCGGTAAAGTTCATTCTCAAAGAAAATTCTTACAATTTGGAGGAAAAAAACCTGAATTAAAAATTGTCTCGAAATAAAATTCTACAAATTTTGACAAATATTCCGTGAATCTGGACTTTAAATTACTCAAAAATTCGAGAACCCTTTAAGAAAATCATGGCTTTGTAAGATCTAGCAATTCTTCCTGAAAGGAGAGCCTACGACTAAATTTCTATAAATTTGGAAATTGAATATTTTTAATTACTGAAAATAATTACTAAGAATCTTTGTATAAATCCTAGACAATTTCGATAGAATAAGGCAAGTAAAGCAAAAAAAAAACTCTTGAAGAATAATCACGATTTGGAGCGAAAATTCTTAAACGAAAAATTTAGGGGAAAAATGCTTGGCTCTGAACTCTGGACCAAATTTGGTTACAAAATTATTTTTTTATTTATTAATCGATGTATAAAAAATACAGTGAATTCCTGAAGTCTTTAAGAAAATTTTTTGAAAAATTTTAAAGGCTGGAAAGAAAAACTGTGTATAAAGTTTAAACACCCGATAATTTCTAAAAAACTTCATTAAAAAAAACTTTTTTCACAAATTGGTAACATTTTTTATAAAATTAAAATTAAAAAAATAAATAGTTTCTAAAAATGAGGACGTTAAATTAGTCATAATGATGGTTGCGACTGCTACTACGTGGTAATTCATAATGAACACTGAATAAAACACTTTCTATGTTTTTAATCACTATAATTAAATTATAATGGTTAAAAACATAGTAAGTGCTTTATTCAGTGACGTTTCTAGAAGTTTTCTAAAAAATCTAGCAAATTTGAATAACATAAAACAAGATATAATGAAAGTTTCTAAAAATAAAAAATTAAATCCGGAAAAATACAGAACTCTTTAATTCTTTAATTGGGGCGTGAAGAAAAATTGCTGGAAAATTTTAAGGACTGGAAAAAAACTGTTGAAAATGCTTGAACCCCCGACAATTTCTAAGAAACTACAGTTACAATTAAACAATGTTTTAAAGAATATTCTTACATTTTTGTGTTAGAAATGATGGAATATTTTACGAATCTTAAAATTTAGCAATAGGCAAAAAAATGGTGATGTGGCCATCATAGTACTTTCCCTATATTTTACTCGAAAACTATGCGGTTTATGCAAAAAGGTTATTCTTAATAATTTATTCAATTTTGAATTCTCTACAATTATTTGTTATATAACTTTCATGTTGCTTCAATAGTTTATTAGCAATTGGCCAAAATGTCAAAAATTTCAATTTTTTTTTTTTTCTCGAAAGTTAAGAATTTTATTAAAAATATATTTTAACAAAATTTGTTCAGTTTCTCATTCTCTTTAACGTTTGTTTGAAAAATTTTGTAAATTTTTCATATTAAAAGAAATATCGGAAAAAAAAACAAAAGATACAGCACCCACGGACAGACAGACAGACAGACAGACACACACACAGACACAATTTTTTTTTCCAGAAATTAGTTTAATGGACTCAGGTGACCTCAAAACGGATATTTCCGCAAAACAAAATTTTCAAAAAAAATCACGATCACAATACTTCCCCTATATTTCATATAGGGAAAGTAAAAAGGACAAGAAAAGACATGAAATAAAGCAACAAACTATTGAATATGATCATAATATGTGAACTAAACGGTAGCTTTATGTTTATAGCTGATTTGGGAATGCTTTATAAATATCTAAAATGCTCAGTAATTGTTGTCAGTGTTGTCCGTTGAGTTGAATTTACATTTACAGAACCTAGTTATTTTTCATTGAGCCAATAGAGACCGTTAACAATGCCGCTTCATGTTTATTTATTACATATTCTTTTGACCCTGCAAAATTTAGGATTGTGGTGTCATCTGCAAATAAAATTGATATAGATCCATTACTGCTTAGTAAGAAGTTGAAGTAAATTAGAAAAAGCAGGGGTCCAAGAATTTTACTCGGTTCACATATTGCATTTTTATTAGCCATAGTATTGCACTTGGTTTCATTTGACAAATATAACATAATGGTTCGGCAACTATGGCATATTGTAATGGTATAGTTTCCTTAACAGTATATTATGGTAAATACAGTCAAAATCCTGCGAAAGGTCTAGGAATATGGCAGCCAATATGTTTCCCTCTTCAAAGCAATCTAATTAACATTTGGCCTAATTTTATACTTGCTTAACAGATCTTTTACAATATCACCAATATTCCATCCATGATTATCATATAGAAATAAAACTTTTGATTTGGATGCGAAAACTTTTTGCGTTGATTCAATCCCTCGCTCGCATGGAAGTAACGTCAGCTCATCATTTTTTTTTTAATGCCAGGTTTTAATCGTTGATGGCATCATTTTGCTGGATTAGATTTTTAATTTCTTGTTTGTACAGTGCACATTTAGTACAAGATTTATTTTGGGATTTTCCAATAGTTGGCAATCCCACTTCACTATCAGAGATACATATGTTTGCTCTGGACTCTTTTCCACGTTGGATAATAATTTCATTCTGGAAGTCAATTCAACTAAGATATCTTGTTTAACCTTGTCTAATCTTTGATTGAATGACAAGTTATTAAAAATTTTCTCGATTTTATGTCCGCCCAGAAATTTTTATTCGTTTTCTATTTGTGCAGGCTTCATGGTAAACACCAAAGCAATTAACGCACACATAATTTCTAAATTGCACTGTTTTACAACAATTAAATGCAACGTATTTGTTAGTATTGAGTTTTTCTCACTTATTAGTTCACTCAGATATATTTAAATATATATATTACTTCTCATAAAAGATTCTTAGCCTTTCTTAGATTTGAACCCGGGAATATCGTTTAACATTGTACTTGTCCAGTGCCGGGGTGAATTCATCTGACCGATTGCTTCGATTTCACAATTGTTGCCGGATACATTGTAAATTGCAATCATGTGAAAATATTATAATTTATAAATATAAGGGAATACACCAGATTATAGTCAAGTGAGGTTATGAAACAGTCAGTAATCAAATTTATGTTTATAGAAGCACTTTTATATTAGATAGGTCAACAAATGTACGTAATAAAGAGAATGGTTGCGACCGTTACTACGTGGTAATCCATACTTACACTGAATTGAAAAATTCACTATGTTTTAACCACAAATAATTATTGTAAAAATGACGATAAAACGTCGAAACTCGAGTCGTGCTGTGTTGTTTAGATTTATATAATTGTGCCTACACGTTATATAATATTTTTACAATAATTATTTGTGGTTAAAACATAGTGAATTTTTCAATTCAGTGTAAATGTACGTAATGTAATAATAGTTTTTTATAAATTTTACTGGTGAATTATCAATTAAACTGTTGATATTCACATTTGAGTTCAAAGTTGAAACACACACTGATGTCGACAATAAACTTTAGTATGTATGTAGAATATAAAATGTATTAAAATCCTTTAGTTCGTTGTAGAAAATTAAATAATAAATTTAAAAATACGAAAACATTTCGTGAATCTACAACTGTGAGTCTTACTAAGACTATAAAACAAATTAATTTGGAACTACTACTTCTCTGGCTACTAGGTACTAGTTGTTCCAAATTAATTTGTTTTGTAGTCTTAGTAAGACTCACTGTTGTAGATTCACGAAATGTTTTCGTATTTTTAAATTTATTATGTAGAATATAGCCCAGCATAAAGCAAGCTTTGTAAACTGCCTCCAGATAGGGGCTATTATATGTAACTCCTGCAGAGAAAATTCCACCTGGGCCTTGTGATTTGAAAGGTTTAAAGCTATTAACTGCAAATTCAATTTTTACTTTGACAAAGAGTTTACAAGCCTTGCTTCCGCTTTCTCTAGAATTCATTCTGTATAGCAGTGTCTTCTTGGGAGTTAACATGGGAAGTACGTCTTTAGCAGCACACTAAGACTTTCCTTAAGTCCCACCGCATAACTCCCACCAGGTTTGTTTTATTAGCCCAATGCTGTTGGAGTGGTCGTTGGAGAGAACTTTGTGAAGGTGTTGGGGTTGTATCAGCAACTCCCTCTCAGAACGATCTCCAGGTTTTTCTTTTCGATTTCCTTAACTTCTTATTATATTCCGACAGTACCTATCTATAAGCATCGAAGTTACCTGTTTTTATATAATGCTAAAAGTTTGCATCTTGAGGCAAACTAATTCCTTGTTCAAACAGAGCACGTCTCTGGAGGGAGATTTCTTTAGCGGACAACTGAATTCATACTCTTTTAGGGTGCTATATCTGAAAAGAACTGCTACTGTTCCTAGCGTCATTATTCATTTTTTAATTTACAGCAAATTTAAGTCACAGGATTTGCGAGCTACGTGTTCTTCCACGCAGACCCGTTTTTTTGCTGCAAATGATGGAATTTTTATTCAGCGAACTATTTTTCCATTTATGCATGCCATTTGGCCATTACTGGCATATTTATGTACATTTTACATGGATCTATTTTAAGCCAATAATGTGGTGTTTATTGCCTCTTCTGTACCACTTCACAAATCTATTTACCTCCTCTGGTGGTGGTTTGGAAAAGTCAATTACAACCTGCTTCTTGCCTTTCTTCGTGGGAACTTCAATCATAGAATGAGACTGTCACAATTCCGTCTATTCGCTATGCGTTTGAAAATTGCTCAGAATGTATCTTCAGCATCTAGAAAAGTGGACAAACTAGTGTTTCCTACCGCATTCTCACTGACCAGCATCGATGTTGGAGTGTCATTCTTTAGTTTGAAGCAGTTAATAGCTAAGGAGGAATTGATGATGATGATGATGATGTGTAGAGTTGGAAGACCGTCGTGCCTATTGCTAATTATCATATTGTAATTTTTTGTGATTGTACTATATTTTATATGCATATGTATTTTGAGTGTATTTAAACTATGCAAAGTCGTCAGGTCTCGATATGCAATTTCAAATGATACAAATTCAAATTCATATTAGTGTGTTCTATACCCCACTGGCACTGGTTTCCTTTCTATTCATCCCCATCAATCTAGTTTGTGCCCCTTGTCATCGTTGATGACGGTGAATCCTTCTTTGTTTTTTCTTCGGTGGCTGGACCTAAACGAGATTTTTTTGGTACCACCTGTCAGCGGACGTTCAACTTGGATTGTTTCGGATTTCTCCTTAGTATCCTCCAGTTATAGGTTTTCAGATCATTTTGGGCCTTCTTCTCATTGGTGAATCCCTTGCTATTAGGACTTTGGAGCGAGAAATCTGTTGGATGAAAAACTTTATTCTTATACGGGCGGCAGCACTCATTCTGACTTTGTGGTTTTTGATATTTTGACCTTTAAGGCTACCGATAAGCTCATCTTCACATTCCATAGATATTTTGCTTTCTGCCTACTTTTCAGCGTCTTTGGACGTTTGGTAAGAAAAAGGTTCATTATAGCAGAGCACCGAATGCCGTAATACGGCCATTGAAACTGGAGATCGCCTGGTACCCAGAGTCCGCATATGCTGTTCCATCTTGGATTGAGGTGTCTGTTTCTACAACGATTCGGGCGGTGCAAGCAAGATGCTCTAGACTTGTCATCCATGAGACATCATTACTGACAGCGTCAAGTCTGATACGTCAGGCCTGACGCTTATTAAACCCAAACAGATCTGGCATCGTTGACCCTAGTGCAGGGGTGGGGTAGAAACAAGTTTTTAGTTCTTTATCCCTCGAAACATAATAGTCTCCGGGGCCGAATAAGGCTAAGTTAGGCCGAAGAGTTATCCAAGGGAGGACAACAGATCATAGATGGAGCAAATAGTGACTCTAATCAAGGGGAATCTCATCCTACGATAAGGTAAGGGTAAATTTATAATACACAAAGAACATTTTTTTAGGATTTGACTCAAACCAAAAATTTAAACTGAAATGTATGCATGTAGTTTCGAGTAAACGTTTGTTAATAATATAATAATTAAGGGTGAAATACCACATTACCATTTTTTATCTTTCTTTACATCTTACAATTTTCAATTAGAACCCTCGCTTATGATTTACTTTTTGGATGGTGGGATAGAGACCACCCACCCACCCTACATATACGTGATAACTTTAAATACTGATTGTTGATGATTTTGCTGCTTACAAAACAATAAAACCTTGTGTGTAATGAAAAAATAAAGCATAATCCAAATTTAAGTTTAAATATAAAAGACCTTCTATAGCTAATCTTATCTAATTTAGATTGAATGTCTGCCAATCCATCATGCATAAACATTTTAATAATTTACTCACTCAAACATTTTACCTTTTGAATTTCGTTTTTATTCAAATATTTTCTAATTAATTTTCTCCAAACTGCCTGGACGTCAGTAATTGAAATTTTTATGCATATGTAGGGTGGGTGGATGGCCTCTATCTCACCTTTCAATCAGTAAAAATTATTTGAAAAATTTTAAAGAACAAATCTTTAAAAATTGCATTTTTTTTCTGTTAATTTACATTTTGCAATTTTTAGTTAAAACCCTCGCTTATGCTTTCCTGATTGGAGGGTGGATAGAGGCCACCCACCCACCCTACATATACATGATAACTTTAATTACTAATCGTTGAAGATTTTGCTGCTAAAAACCTTATATGTAATAAAAAAGAAAATTAAAATCAAAATTTAAGTTTAAATATAAATGACTTTCTATAGCTAGTCTTATTTAATTTAAATTTAAGGTCTGCCCGCCCGCCATGCTTCAATTTTTTTACTAATTTACACACACAAAAATGTTACCTTTTTAATTTTTTTTTATTCAAAAAGTTTTGTAATTAGTTTTACTCCAAAATGCAAGACTATTAGTAATTGAAATTTATATGTATATGTAGGGTGGGTGGGTGGCCTCTCTTCTACCCTCTAATCAGTAAAACATCATCAAAAAATATTTAAAAAATGTATATGAATAAATCTCTAAAAAATGCATTTTTTTGTTTATTTATATTTTAAAACTTTTAATTAAAACCCTCGCTTATGTTTTACTGATTGAAGGGTGAATAGAGGCTACCCATCCACCCTACATATACATAACAACTTTAAATACTAATTGTTGATGATTTTGCTGTTTACAAAAGAATAAAACTCTTTATGTAATAAAAATAAGGCACAATCGAAATTTAAGTTTAAATCTAAATGACCTTATATGGTTAATCTTATTTAAGCTTGATTTACAGCCTTCTCACGTAACATATATATAATTTTTATTAATTTACACACTCAAAAATGTTACTTTGTCAACTTTCTTTAATTCAAATTTTGTGATTAAAGTTATTACAAACCGCGAGGCGATAAGTAATTAAAGTTATTATGTATATGTAGGGTGGGTGGGTGGCCTCTATTTCACCCTCTAATTAGTAAAACATCATCAAAAATTATTTGTAAAATTTGTATGAATAAATCTCAAAAAAATGCAATTATTTTGTGTTTGTTTACATTTCACAACTTCTAACTAAAACCCTCGATTATGTTCTACTGATTGGAGGGTGGATAGAGGCCACCCACCCACCCTACATATACATATTAACTTTAATTACTAATCGTTGATGATTTTGTTGCTAAAAACAATCAAACCCTTTATGTAATAACAAATTAAACAAAATCAAAATTTAAGTTTAAATATGAATGACTTTTTATAGCTAATTTTATCTAATTAAAATTTAAAGTCTGCCCACCCATCATGCATCAAATTTTTACTAATTTTACCTTTTCAATTTCTTTGTTATTCAAAAAGTTTTGTAATTAATTTCATTGGATACAGCGAAACGATAAGGAATTATTATCTATATGGATATGTAGGGTGGGCGGGTGGCCTCTATCCCACCCTTTAATAAGTAAAACATCATCACAAATTATTTGAAAAATTTGTTTGAATAAATCAATAAAATTTTGCAATAATGTTATGTTTACTTACGTTTAACAACTTTTAATTAAAACCCTCGCTTATATTTTTACTGATTGGAGGGTGGGTTAGACCTTGTACTAAAAGTGTTAATTTTATTATACACTTCAATAATTCTCAAGTATTTTTTTTAAAGATATAGAGATATGTTTATTGATTGGGTGATACAAATCTTTTGTTTTTGCCTCTTTAAAGATTGTATTCGACTGCTGAGTGGTTCCAGTGATTATTTTAAATGCAGAAGCATTAAGATGTCATAATGTAGCATAGAAATGTTTTGAATGGTGGGGACAATAACAACATAAAATATATACGATTATATTTTGTGAGTGATTAAAGATCTATCATAAACATTAGAATCTTTTCTAGGAACGATTACGCCCCTCGTAAATAATAAACGGTGATTAAATGTGCAGTGTGAAAGTTTAAAATCCAATCCTGCATGATAGCAGTAAACGCGCGCCCCTGAAATCGCCGCGGCGGTTTTAATGACGGAATCGTATATATTTTTAAGCGCCGGCGAGCACGTAATTTTTATATTACAACCTAATGACACGAATCGCAATCAATGGAAGCCATTCCAAACAACGCAATCTAGAGCGCGTTGATTTAATGCGCTTTACAGTGAAAATAATGGACAATAAAGAAAAAGCGATTCATGCGACGATTATCGTCCTGTAGCCTCCGCATAAAAATCGTTATTAATTCTATTTGCACATTTAAAAAAAGAACAAATCTTGATTATATATTTATATTGTGTGTTCGTGTTTAAATTAAAAATAATAAAAATCGTACTTTATATATATATTTATATATAAAAAAGAGGAAAAGGTGTGGAGATGGCCATTTTCCGTCTCATCACTTATTAACGGTGCATTTCTTTTCGCCGGTTCTTAGAGGGCCCCGGCGTTAATTTCTTAATTAGTTCCTCCTCATTAAGGACAAAGTGTGTCTCGCGCATATCCGGGCCCTCACTTAGTCGGGACTATAAACTAAAAAGAGCGCATTAAAAAGTGTGCAGCATATGGGACACCCTCTTAACTTCCTTGTCCTCCTCCTAGGGGGGGGGAAGGACAACGAGAAGAACTTTACGGCACACTTAATACGCAAATTAAAAAAAGTTATCGACACCCGAAGGGCCAAGACTTAGATATTAATTGTTGGAAGGGGAGCAGATTATTTTTTTTAATAGTTGCAATCCGACATTCGTTTCGCCCTTGATTACAGTTGCAACGGGATAATTAAATTTTATTAAGAAAAAATATTACTTCAGATGGAAATTAAATTATTCACTTGTCAATTCGTAAATTAAAAAAAAAATACAGGAGGAATTGGTTTATAAATTGGTTTTGAAAAAAATTTTAATACTACATTAAAACAATTGATGTATTGTGTCTGGAAATACAATAATACACTTATGAACTTGAACTATTCGCTGTTTGTAAAATTTGTAAAATGAAATAATTACAACAGGAATAAATTTAAAAATTACAAAATCAATGTGTAATGAACAAATTTTTAACTTTACATCAAAAAAATTGATGCAATGTGTTTGGAAATTAAATTAAACACTGGTGAACTTAAAAGTGATTAATTTTTCAAACGATAAAGTAGGAAATTGTTGACCCCTCATTCACAGTTGTCTCTAATCAACTGTTATATTATCATCCCCGCAAATTGTACAATTAAATTTTCTGACGTACGTGTTATGGTTTTGATTAAGGGACGGTAAACGCGATAAGAATGGCGTAAATCACATCCGTCGCAAATCGCATTACTTCCAATTAGCGGGGGGTGGCGGCGGTGGCCGCCGCCGTAAATTAGTTTAAATAAGGCCGGTGTTTAATTAATAAATAATCAGGCAGCGCGAATTGAATTTATGGCAGTGGCGTACGCACATAGCGTAGCACGTTATAACGGCATCAAGTAATAATTATGGGCGAACGAGGGCGTATTTCCTCCGGTAAACTGCGCCCCCCCCCACCCTCTCAAACATTGCACACACACACACTCACTTCCGGTATACAGGTGTCCCCCTCTTAAATAAACACGTCATATATCAAGCCACCCTTGTATCCATACTTCTAGACTCTGGCGTATAAGGCAACCCTCAGCATTCACTATGATATGCATTTGTTTTGAGGGTGTGTAACGTTTTTTTTTATATATTTTAAATTTCGATTTGTTACCTTAAATTAAAAAATAATAATAATTTTAACACCTGTTGCGCGAACAATAAGTAAATGCTCCATCTTGTTAGAATACTTAAGTCACTGTTTTGTTATATTTTTGTTGAGAAACTCTGACGCGATAATTTCTAATGCCCGGTTTTTGATTAAGTGCGTTTTAATTTTAGTATTTCGGCCCCCGAACAACAACCCGTTAATTACTGCATTAATTACTCCGCGTACGCAGAATGCGGAAATAAAGGGCAGCGGCGCGCATTAATTTTCATAAACCGGACAGTAATCAACCCCCTGATTAATATTAGCGACGTTTCTGATTCAATTTGCGGCGCGAAATTAGGTTTCGGCGTCTGAATTCTTAACTCGTTTTTTTTTTTTTTTATTTTGGAAATATTTTCCGTTTGTTTGTTCCTTTCGTCGTAAATGAATCGTTGACGGAATTTTTTTGAGGGCTGGATATTTATTAAAAATCGATGCAAGAAATTGCCAAGTGCTGTAAAGTTGTTGCGGTAAGGTGTGACATTAAGTTTTCAGGGCGACGGCGACGTTTGCGACGGTGCGGCGTATTCTTCGGGGAGCGGTCACAATTTATTTTTATGAGTGCCACCGGTAATTTTTCCGTCTGGAAATTATCGCTGGACGTGTTTACAAGGAGGACCTACTTAAGGGCATGCACGCGGAAGAGGACGGGAAAGGGCTGGTAATGGCCTGTGAACCCCGCACTCACGCACGCACCTGACATGTACACACATGCACACTCTTCATAGATGGGGTGGACGGTGGTGGTGGCGCGTCTCCCTTATTTCTGTCCCCACGTTTCGGTAATAATCGTCAAGTGGATCATTCCTGACATGACATTTTCATCAACAACTGAGAAATTAATAAGCAAAGTAACATCGAATTGCCATAACGATACTAACATTAAAAAATAAATTAAAGACTTATAAATACCTTATGTTGTTAATAAATAAGTCCGTTCAGGTTTGTTAGAAGTGGAATTGCAACATTTGATAGAGGTGAGATTGCACATCTGTCTTTTATCTTCTATCTTCGGTCTTCTCCCTTCTGCCTTCTGCCTTCTGCCATCTTATTAGTCCAAATTCTTTTGGGATCCTTCCGTTCTTAATTTTTTACGAAATATTACATTTTTTATACCTTCTATTTATTTATTATATCCTCTTGCTTTATTTCCATGTTCCACTTCTTATCAGTTTCTTGAACTTTCTAAATATTCTGAATATAAATCTCACTTAGTTCCTGGCCTCATTACCTTCTCAATGTTTTCTTTGGTTCCTAGTTTTCTCACCCTCATAAAGAATATGTTAATGTTTAACTCCCCAATAAGTTTATTTTTTACTTCATTGTACCTTTCATTCTTGATTTCTAGTTCATCTATTATCATCAATTATCAACTACTATCTATCAATTGTCTTCTGTCATGAGTAAACAGGCATCTGTTATGTCATATGTCGTCTATCAACTGTCAAAGATGAGAAATATATATATTTGTCATGCTTGTAAATATACGATTTTCCATCTTTGAAATATAATCTTTCATGTGTCAACTATTAACTCCCAACTCATATCTATTGTCTTTGTTATCTGTAATCGTCAAGTAGTAACTACTATCTGTTAACTGTTGTCCATCAACTATTATCAGCTAGCTGCCATCTATCGCCTGTCAACTGTAAACTATCAACTGTCATGTTTATATTTATCATCATCATCTCTCATCTGTTATCTGTTATTTGTAATTCGTCAACTGCCAACTTTCAAATTTATTTGAAGGATAAATAACTGTCATTGATTCTCAGTCATCTGGTAACTGTCATCTGCTATATATCTGTTAACTATTAGCTGCCAAGTCCAACTATCAACAATTATCTCTCAGCCAGCTAAAATATGACTATTGCTAATATTTCCTGGAAGTTAAAAAAAACAACAAAATATATGTTAAACGCAAACTGTAAGCTTTTATTTGTCATCAGTGAGCTGTCATTTGTTTTCTATTTGTCAACTCAATTGTTATTGAACACTGAATAAAACAATTGAATTACCACATAGTAATGGTCGCAATCACCATTATGATCAATTGTTATTATTATTAATACTGTTTAGAATTCTTTAAAAAAATAAATATCTCTAGAAAACGCTCTAGAAAAAAATTATGGCTAATAATTGTTTACTTCTTGTTTTTAAAACGAATGTATACCAACAAAAAGATTTACTAATATCATGTGTGATCTTCAACCTATACATAAATTATCACCCTTTATCTATTAACTGTCATTTGCCAATTTTTACCTATCATTTGCCAAAAAAAAAAGGTAGCTGTAAACTAAGGACCGACGTCTGTTATCTGACCAATGGCAAGCGAAGAAAGGATACCTCACCAGTGATGTTGTTAATAATAACGTCAAAGTGACATTAAAGTCACAAAAATATTTCCATCCAAAATAAGAAAAAATAAGCCAGTAATGGCGAAAGTACAGTCTAAAATGGTTAAAATATACTGCTGGTGAGGATTCCATCATCCAGTAACATGGGTCTGAGTGGAAGAACACTAAGTGAACTCCGCCCACATGTTCTCTGTTATAAATTGTTAAGTAGTTTTTAAATTCATATTAATTGTAAGAATATAAATTTTTTAAGTGGGCATGTAAAGTAAAATCTATAAATCAATAAATCAATTAAATACACCACGTCGTTAGATTGTGAGTTGTAGAAAATCTTCAAACATTCTAGAAAATTTCAGCAAACTGTAGAATTTTCCAGTATTTTTTTTTGAGTTTTAGCCTTTGATCAATTTTTGAGAAACTTTCAACAAGTTTCCTATAATTTTCTTTTCAAAATTCTAAGAATCTGCTTGTCTCTGTTAGCTTTTTTGATTTTCCAGAAATTTCTCTTTCAAGTAGCAAACATTTCTTTAAAGATTCCTGAATTTTCCCCAAATTACTTGAATTTTGGGTCTTCATAAATTCTCCAGAAATTACTCCTTCCAATTTATTAAATTTTCCAGAAATTTCTCTTTTTTACATTTGTTAAAATTTCCACGAATTTTTATTTAAGTAAAAGCAATTGTTTATTTATTTATTTTTTACTTAGGGAGTAAAATTAGCATTAAAACTTTAATTAATAATTAAATTACAATAACAAAAATACAAATGACAAATGATACAAATTAATACACGAACATAAATTATAATTACTTAACAAAAACTTTCTAGACAAGCAACAACAGATGATTTAAATGCAGTAAAAGATGGAGAATATAAATCAATAAAGGAATTAAACTGATTGTATAGACATGAAAGACGATAAAGAGGAGAGTTAATGCAGTTGTTAGTTTTCGGTATTTTGGTTATGACTTGTAGAAGTTTTTCAAAAGTTCTAGAAACTTTTGGTAATTTGTGGTACAACGTTCTAGAATATTTCAGTATTTTTTTTTAAATTTATCTCTCAAATTGAAAGGATTTTTTAGAGTTTTAGAATTTTTTAGCCTGCCATTAGGTACTTTTTAAGAATTTTTCAACAAATTTTCTTTTATTTTTTGACAAATCTCCTAGAATTTTTCTTAAAAATTACAATTTATTTGAAAGATTCATGAACTCTCAAGAAATTTCCCTTCACGATTTTTGAATTTTCCAGAAAAATCTCTTTATATTTCTCAAAATAGACTTTTATTGAATTTATTATAAATTGCCGGGATTATGGAAGTTTTTCAAGAGTTCAAAAAGTTTTTAACAATTTGTCTTACAAAGTTCCAGAATTTTTCAGTATTTTTTAAATTTTATGTTCCAAATTTTTTACCACTTTTCGAGAAATTTTCTAAAATGTTTCGTGTTTACTTGTCGGATTCTTGAAGTATCCAGAAATGTACCTTTCAGATTTTTTGAATTTTCTATTGAGTTCTCCTTAAAACTACAATTCTTTGAGAATTCTTGAAGTTTTTTCTCAATTTCTATAATTTTTTTCAAAATTACAAGAATCCTTCAAGATATGATTTCTCCAAAAATTTCTCTTCCATATTCGTTAAAATTTTCAAGAATTTCTATTTTATGTAGATACCTTCTTTTGGTGAATTCAGGAGTTGCTAGAATTTTGGTTATGAGTTTTGGACGTTTTTCAAAAGTTCTAGCAATTTGTCTTAGTGAATTTTAGAATTTTTCTTTAATTTGTTTTTCGTTTAGAGTTTTAGTTTTAGTCTATGATAAAGTCTTTCTTTTAAATTACAATAATTTACTTATAAGATTCATGAATTTATGAAATTATTGAGAATTTTAGCTAATGTAAAAGAGAAATTTCTACAAAATTTAACAAATCAAAAAAAAAAATCTGGAAAATTCATTAATGTTTCAAGTACATTCTTGTAATTTTTTTAAATTTTTTGAAAATTAGAAATCTCTGGAAAAATTTCTGTAGGAATTAAAAATTCTCTAAGAAAATTCTCACAACTTTAAAAAAATCTAGTAAAATTCTTGAAAATTTGAAGAATTAGTTTTGTAAATGAAAATTTGAAAAGAAAAATTTAAACAGACATTTCTCGAAAATTAAAGATTCTTTAAAATCCGAAAGAGAATATTAAAGAACTCTGTCTGAAGGAAATTAAATTGAATTAAGATACAAATAATATTCAGTCTAATATTATATCTCCAAAGTCCCCTAAAAATAAAAATAAAAAACAACATAAAGGACCAAACATTAAATCTCATGATATATCATCAAAACTACCAGAAACTGTAAAATCAACACTGCTAACATCTCAAAATTCAATGATTGAAACAGATATTCCTATCATAAAGGAAAAGCAGTCAGTTGAAAAAGCAGAACCCGAAACTAAAACGGAAAATAAAATTAACCCAGATATAAAGATTCCACAAATAAAGACCTTTACAGACATTTTTGTAATTTCTACATAAGAAATTGAAAAATTGAAGAAAAAATTCTAAAAAACATTTTAGAACGCTACAAGTCAAAAATCCTTCAAGAAAATTGTTGGCATTCTAAAGAGAAATTACTGGATAATTCAAGAAAAGGAAATTTCTGGAGAAGAAAAAAAATTCATTTTCTAGGAAATTTTTTGAAAAATAAAACAATTGTTGATATTTCTTAAAAATTAATAAAAGGTAAAAAATTAAAAAATGTAAATAAAAATTTACGAAATTTGAAAAACAAATTGATGAAACAATCCTAGAAAATTCTAGAACTTTATAAGACAAGTTGCTAAACGTTTCTAAAACTTTTGGCAAGCTTCCACAACTCAGAACTAAAATTCTTGTCTGAAAAATTCGAAAATCCTAAAAAAAACCGTTCTACTTGAAAGTAAAATTATTTAAAATTTTAACAAACTAAGAAAAAAATTTCTGGAAAATTCAACCAATCTGAAGAAGAAAGAATCTGAAGATGTTCTTACAAATACGAAAGAGAAATTTCTGCAAAATGTATAAATTCCTCAAGTATATTCTTATAATAGTACATTGTAAAAATCTTAATAATTAATGAAAGAATTTAGAACTTTTGAAAAAGTTTATCAACTCGGAACCAAAATTTTAGCAATTTCTTGAAAATTCGAGAATCCTTCAAGGAATTATACAAAAAAATTGCTTGAAATTGTAACGAACCTAAAAGAGACATTAATAAAGCACTAAAAACTTTTCTTCACAAATTTTATTTAAATTCACAGATATATATTTAGGACCTAAAGTGAGTATTAAATATTTTAATACTGAGAAATATGAAACATAAATAAAAACTGTGAAGAAAGTTTTTTAGTGCTTTATTAATTAATCAAATTTATCGTCACGTAACTCACAAAAGTCAAACTACTAAAAGAGACATTTTCGGAAAATTTATAAATTCTATAAATCCTTCAAATGGATTCTTGTAATTTTTAATTAGAAAATTGCTCGAAACATGAAAGAAATATTGATGAAAACTTCTTGAAAATAAACGAAAGGCTAAAATAGGAAATTGTTGGAAATATCCTAAAAATAATTAAAGGCTAAAATATTCTAAAACCCTGAACTTTCTCGCTATTTGGAAGAAAAAATAATGAAAAAATTGCGAAAACTTTTAAAAAACTTTCTCAAATCAAAACCAAAATACTAGCAATTTCTAGAAAATTCAAGAAATCTGAAAGAGGCATTTGTGCAAAACTAATGATTTTAATTATCAACTGCAATTTATTAGTTGTTAGATGTTATCTGTCTACTCTGTCTACTCTGTCATGCTATCTGTGATCTGTCATCTGTTATCTGTCAACTATCATCTAACTTTTTTCGATCATTTCCGGTCATTTTTCAAAATTTATGTACGTATTTTTTTTTTAATCTACGATGTAAATTCTTGGATAATTTATGAAACTTCCCAGAATATTTCGCAAATGCCAAAAGGAATTCCTTCAAAATTCTATAAATTTGAAAGAAAAACTTTACTAGGATTCAAAAATAATAATAATAATATCTCTTTACTTCAAAGTGTCATATTCATGTACAAAATGAAATTTGCGTCAATAAATAGTTGGTGAAGGTGAAATTTCTAGAAAATTCAACAAATTTAGAAGAAATATTTCTAGAGAATTGATGAATCCTTAAAATATGTTAATGTAAATTCCAGAAAATATTTCAATAGAAGGATTTTGTAGAACTTTTAGGAAACTAAATGAAGAACTCAAAATTCTAGCAATTTAAGAAAAATTCGAGAATTCTACTTTGAAGAAGTAAATTCTGGAAATTCCAACAAATATCAAAGAGACATTTCTAGAAAGTTGAACAAATCTTAAATGAAATTTCTGGAGAGTTCATGATTCCTTCAAGTAAATTCTTATAATTTTAGATTTTTTCGAAAAAGAAAAAGTTCTAAAACTAAAAAAAAATATTGCAATTTGGAAGACAAATTAAATAAAATAATACCAGATATTTCTAGAACTTTGACACATTGCTAAAGATTTATAGAACTTTTGAAAAACTTCTACAACTAAGAACCGAAATTCTAGCAATTTATTAAACTTCCCAGAAAATTTCGCTTCTAAGAAAAGAAATTCTTGGAAAATTCTAGAAATACTTTGATAGAAAAATTTCTTTAGGATTCAAGAATTCATTATGAGTAAATTCTTGAAAATTCTAGAAATATGAAAGAAATTATTGAAGTATTTAAAAATACTCAAAGAAAATTTTAATGTAAATTTCGTCAAAAATTCTCGAAAACACTGTAAAATTGGCATATTAGTAAAAATTTCTAATACTTTTGAAAAACTTTTAAAATTCATATACAAATTTCGGGAAAATCATGAGTCGTCCAAAAATGATTGCTACCAGAGAGAAAAATGCCCAAAAATTTTAGCAAATAATGAATAAAATATAAAAAGAATACATTTCTGGAAAATTCACGAATCCTTGAAGTTAAAAAAAAAATGTTGAAAATTCAAGAAATTCAAAAAGACAAATTGGAAAGTTTAAGGTTTCTCCAAAAAAAATCGTTATAACATTAAAGAGAAATCATAAAAAATATTTCAAAGAAACATTTCCTGAAACCATATGAATCCGTCAAATAAAATAGAATAGTTCTAAAAATTTTCTTGAAAAATGGAAAACAAAATTGATTGAAATGATTAAAAAATCTTTAAAATGATAAAAATTTAATCAATATTTTCAACATTTGTAAGACAAATTAAAACAATAAAAATTAATAAAGAGTTAAAATATTTTAAAACTAAAAAAAATCGCTATTTTGAAGATAAATTTAAGAAAACAAACTAAAATATTCTAGAACTTTATAATACAAATTGCTCAAAATTTAAAAACCTTTGAAAAACTTCTAAAACTCTTAAGTAAAATTCAGGGTTAATCTAAAACTGGTAAATTTAATAAATTGCAATTCCAAATATCATAATAATCCAAAATTAAAATTATCAAGAACTAAAATACTATTAATTCTTGGAAATTTCAAGAATTTTCCATGTAATAAAAATTCCTAGAAATTTTAGCAAATGTGAAAGAAAATTTTATTTTTTTATTTCTTAAAAAAAATCTTTTTGGAAAAAATGAAAAGAACATTTTTAGAGCTTTCGAAAAACTAAACACAACTAGACTAGAAAAAAATTGTTGCTACTTGAAAGAGAAATTTTTGAAAATTGTAACAAATGTAAAAGATAATATTTTGGAAAAAATAATCATAAATCCCTTAAAATTATAGAAAAAATCTGAGAAAAAGATTAGAAGAAAAATTTCTTTTTAGTTTTAAACTCTAAGCAAAAATTATTGCAAAAAATTTAAGAAACAAAAAAATTCTAGAATACTGTAAGATAAGTCGCTAAAAGTTTTAGAACCTTTCGAAAAACTTCCAGATTTTAGTAATTTGAGAACAATTTAAGAATACTCCAAAAAATTGTTGCTACTTGAAGGAGAATATTTTAAACTGTTAACGGTGGAGGCTTCTACTTCGTTATACATAATTCTTCACAAATAAAAAACTTTTTAACTTTGTTTGTATAACACGGACTTTATTTAGTGACTATAGTTTCGACAATTTTAGCTTGTCATTATCAAACTAGAAGTAACTTCAAGTCCGTGTTATACAAACAAAGTTAAAAAGTTTTTTATTTGTGGAGAATATTTTAATAAATATAAAAGAGCCCTCTCTGAAAAACACAACAAACCTGAAAGGAAGTAAAGTAAATTCTTAAAATTTGCAACAAACATTTTCCTAAAATTAATGACAGGTTAAAAATTCTAAAAAGAAAATTCTTGCAATTTGGAAAAGAAATTAAAGAAAAAAAAAAACGTTTTAGAACTTTGTAAGGTCAATATTTCTAGAAATTTTGAAAAGGTTCTACAACTCATAATCAAAATTCTAGCAATTTTATGAATTCTCCAAAATAATGAGAAATTCTTGGAATTTTTTTTTGGAGATTAAATTTCTTGAAAACTTCAGAAATCTGAAAGAGAAATATTTGTAGCATTAAAGAATCCTCTAAGAAAAAAAATCCAGTAGAATTTTTGGAGAAAGGAAAAAAATAAAATTTTTATTATTTTGTTTTTTGTTTATTGTTTTTTTTAAATATTATGCAAATTATATTGTAGTATAGGAGATTCCGTAAATAAATTATTATTATTAAATGACATTTCTGGAAAATTTAAGATTCTTTAAAATCCTAGAAAATTTAAGTTATCTGAAAGAAATTAAATTGAATAACCTTTACAGACATTTTTGTACCTTCTAAGCAAAGCATTTAAAAAAATGAAGAAAAAATGCAGAACATTTTAGAAAATTGTTGCAAGAGAAATTGCTGAATAATTCAAAAAATCAGAAATGAAAAAATTCTGGAGAATTCATGAATCCAGCAAGCAAATTCTTAAAATTTGGAAAACAAATTAAAGAAACAGTCGTAAAAATTTTTAGACAAATTGCTAAACATTTCTAAAGGTTTTGAAAAGCTTCAACAACTTGAAAGAGACATTTTTTTTAAATTTTAACAAATATTAGAGAAAAATTTCTGGAAAATTCAACCAATCTGAAGAAGAACATTCTGAAGAATGGAAATTGCTACTTGAAAGAGAAAACAATTGGAAATTTGAATAAATGTGAAGAAGCTTCTAGAAAATTTGATAATTTTGAAAAAGAAATTTCTGGAAAATTGATGAATAATTCAAATAAATTCTTGTAATTTTAGAGAGAAATTCTACAAAATTTTTGTAAGAAAACTTGTATTAAATTTCTTAAAAATTTTAGAACTTTTCAGGACAAATTGATACAAATTTCTAGAAGTTTTGAAAAACTATACTTATAGAAATTTATGAAAAAAAAAACGATAATGGTCCAAATTAAAAAAGACATTTCTGAATATTGTTACAAATACGAAAGAGAAATTTATAAAGCACTTAAGTAAATTCTTATAACAGAAGAAAAATTGTTAGAAGTTAAAAATTAATGAAAGGCCTAAAAATTCAAAAAGTTTAAACAAGCATTGTTTTATTTTATTATTTTATCAAGACAAATAAATTCTTTGAGAGGATTTTCATAATTTTTCATTAGTAAACTGTTTAAAAAAATACTGTTAGCATCTAGAACTCCGTACAGAAATGTGGTGTTTCTAAAACTTTTGAAAAACTCCCTCAATTTGAAAATGTCTGTAAAATTAAAGAAATCTGTTATATAAATTTTTGGAAAATTTGTTTATTTCTTTAAGTGAATCCTTGTAATTTCGAAAAAAAACTTTAGGACATTTCTTGAAATTTCTTAAAAACTAACAAAAGGCCAAAAAATTCTAAAACTCTAAACGAAAATTCTTGCAAATTTCAAAGACAAAAAAGAAGGAATATTGGAAAATTCTAGAATTGACAAATTGCTAGAAATATCTATAACTTTTGACAAACTTCCACAACTAGCAGTTTTATAGAAAATTCGAAAACACTTTAAAAATGGTTGAAATATTTTTATAAAGAAATTCCTTAAAAGAGAAATTTCTGGAAAATTCATTAATCCTTTAAGTAAATTCTAATAATATTGAAAATGAATTGATGATTTTATTTAATAGATGTTGAAAATTTCTTAACCAAATTTAAAACTCTCTCAATTTAGAAGACAGATTAAAGAAATAATACTAATAATAAATAAATAATTTTAGAACTCTACAAAACAAACTATTGGAATTTTCTAGACCTTTCGAAAATTTTCCAAAACTCAGGACAAAAACTTTAGCACTTTTTGGAATATTTGAAAATTCCATAGAAGAATTGTCGCTGCATGTTTATTATCTTTAATGTTTATTTATTTATTTGTCATTTTCTTTTGACTTTTTCTTCTGTTTGTTGTTTATCTATTGTATCTCACTTTTACATCTTTAATTTGCTTTTTTCATCTTTTGTATATAATTTGTTTTACTTGATTTTATCTATTGTTAAATTTTTATTGTTTGGTCCCAAATTTATATAAAATTTGTAGATTTTTTTATTTTATCTTATTGTCTTTTTTTCTTTCAGGTATTTCTTTTAACCAGCTGTTTTATTCAATGATTGTAACTTGATTTTTGTCCCTTTCTTCTTTTTATTGATCTAGTATTGTTTTTTATTCTTCTGTTTATCGCTTTCCTTTGTTTATCTTTAAGTTTTTTATTTCTCTTGTTTTTGTATGTATGAAGTTGTACAACCGTTTTCGTGTGATTGTGATTTTTTTCTGTAACTGAAGGTTTGACAGTTGGTAACTAACCTGCAAATTCATCTAAGACTAACAAAATTCCAAACTAAAAATGTGTATGCGATTAATCCTGAAAAATAAAAAAGGTAGGATATGGAAACATAAAAATAATACAAATATAATAGTAACACCAAGATTTATTCGACTGTACTTTGTTACATGACTCAACTATAGTTTTTTTTAATAATTTTTTTATACAACAGGACCATATAAAACAAACGAAAGACGAAACGTCTCCCACCCCAACCACACACACACGCACACACACGCTCACGCTCTCTCGCTCGCCCATTCTCTCAATGTCAACGTTTCTCTCCGTTCTGTCAGTTTTCGTGGGGGGTGATGTGGGGGGCGGCGGGGGTTCTGGAGGCAAAGTGAAACGTGACGGTAACCGCATCGATCGATTTAGCACGTCGCTCACAATCCGGGGGAGGAAACGTAACAAGTGTTCACATCCTCATTTTTTTCCGCTTTTATACATAACCAAAAATACAATCGTAATAATAATAATAATAATGATAATAATAATATTACATATTCCTCGTCAAAATTTGTACTAATAGTTAAGCTAATTATTATAAAATTTATCAACGGTCTCCGAAATAATAATACACTGGCATGAGTCTATTTACATGTTCTTTTTTTTAAATTTTTATTTACTTTTTATATAGTATTTACAAAATGCCCGTGCGGCATTATGGTGGGGGAGGGTGGGGAGTAGTGGGGAGGTTTCAAGATTTGATATGTCTTTCTTTATTTTTATTTTCGCTATTTTACACGTTATTTTTTTTCTTCTGCGTTGTGTGATATGTTTTTTCTTACCCTGTCCGAATGTTTCTTGTTTTTTTTTTATTATTCTCTGAGCCTCTCCTAATTGGTTTATTGCTTCTAGTAAATAAAATGGCGCATTTTCTTTACAACTAAATCTTTAAATTTATTATTTACAACGTATTGCCTAAAATATATATATTTATATTTTTATATATATTTATATGTATTGCACGTAATAATTTTTTTTCTTTGCGTTTTTTCTTTCTTTCGATAAATAATTTATTTTATAAATTAAAGAGTAGTATCACGTTAAATACTGATGATTCGTATTGGTAATACTGTGCGATGGTCCAAGTAGACTAGATTTGTTTTGCAATGACTAGATTCTGACGTTTTTCTTTTTTTTCTTATTTTTTTCTGTTATCTGCTCGCATACTTGATTTTAATCGTTTAATTGATTGAAGGTTATAAAGTTGCTGCTTGTATATGTTTAATACGAAGAGGTTAGTTAAATTAAATATTATAATCAATAAAATTCTTGTAATATGTTATAATCAATTCTAAAATATTATAATCAATAAAATACTTCTAATATATTTTCTTTATAATATTTTTATCGATATCAATACTTTTAACAAAACTGTCAATTAATATTGTGTTCATTTTTTTAATTATCAAGCAATCAGTGCATGTGAAAAAGATGACCGTTGCGGATTAAAAAAACAGACGATAGATGGCGTTCCATTATTACATTAATTATTTACCAATACTTAATAACACTGTGCTGATGAGAACTTAAGCTAAAAAGTCGTTCGTCGCCAAATAATAATCAACTTCTACAAATGTTTCATAAACTCATAAACTCTATAAAAAGAGTTTTAAACATACAGAAAATAGATGGCGCTAAATTCGCGTGTATAATTAACACTCATAGTATTTTGTATCTTCCATTTATTAATGACTCTATGCTTATGAGAAGTTTAGCCATAATTCTTCGGTAATATTTAATTTCTACTAATATTTTCAGTAATCTCTACATTTAGAAAAGGCAGTCTGTGGTGGTTTAAAAAACGGAAGCTAGATGGCGCTGCAATCGTCAACCATTTAAAGCAATAGAGCGAAATTAATACTAATGACGTTTTTATCTCCAAACCAAAGGCTTTCTAATAGGAAAGTAAAACAAAAAGTTGAAACCGAAAACTGAAAGTGTTTACCGGAAGTGATAATCTTAAAATATTTTGAGAGATCTTCGTTGGATTATTTTTAATTGCATCTAGATTATTAGAATAAGGAAATTTTGCGAGTGTTAAGAACTTAAACATCTTAACTTCTCTTACGCAAAAACAGGAAACCGAACTCAAAAGCAGGAAACTTAAAGTGTTTACCGGAAGTGGTAATGTTTAAAGTCTTCCGGAAGTCTTTTTTAGATTATTATTAATTATTAGAATAAGAAAACATTTGCGAGTATAAAAGACTTAAAAATCTTTACTTTTCTCACGTGAAAACATAAACCGGATACAAAAACAGGAAGTTAAAACCGGAAACTTAAAGTGTTTACCGGAAGTGATTATTTACAAAGTCTTCCGGAAGTCTTGATTGGATTATTATTAATTATCAGAATAGGGACATATTTGCGAGTGTTAAGAATTTAAACATCTTTACTTCTCTCACGCGAAAACTGAAACCGGACACAAAAACATGAAGATAAAACAGGAAACTGAAAGTGTCTAGTGGAAATGGTGATCTTGAAAGGCTTCGGGAGTTCTTTGTTTAATATTTATTAATTGCGTCTAGATTATAATGCGATGATTAAGAATTTTCTTTACTTTTCCCATGCGTAAACAGGAAACCGGAAACAAAAATAGGAAGTTAAAACCGGAAACTAGAAGTGTTTACCGGAAGTAATGATGTTTTAACAATTTCATTTAGATTATTAGAATAAAGACATTTTTGAAAGGGTAAATAACCTAAATATCTTTATTTCCCTTACCCAAAACTAGGAAATCAGGTACAAAAACAGCAAGTTAAAACCGGAAACAAAAAGTGTTTGAGTTGTTTTATAATCGCGTCTAAGTCAATCGAATATACATATTGTAAATAGTGACATCTGGAAACCGGAAACTAAAACTATAATTTGAAATAGGAAATTTAAAGTATCTACCGGATATGACGATCTTAAAAGGTTTCAGGAAGTCACTTTATATGCTTATGTCATCGTTAATTAGTTTATAATTGCGATCGGAGAATTAGAATATTGAATAAAATTATTTTGTGAGTAGAAACAATTTAAGGAGGCTTTTCGGTCAAAAATGATAATCGGTAATTAGGAACCAAACCGGAAGTTATAAAGGGTAACCAAAAGTTGTTACCAGATATGACGGTCTTGTAAATTTTTGGAAACTATTCGTATCCGCTTAGATAATTATGGTTTTGTTTATAATCGCGTTTCGGAGCATTAAATTTTTTGCTGGAAACGACAGACAGAAATCAGATACGAAAGCCGGAAGATAAAACTGTAAACATAAAGTGTTTACCGGTTTTGATGAACTTGAAAATCTCAGGGAGGTTTGTATTCACTTATATCATTTTGGATTTGCTTTATAATTGCGATCATTAGAATATAACTGAAATTTTGCAAATAGTGACAAACAAAAAACCGGAAACTAAAAGTGATTACCGGATATGACGACCTTGAAAATTACCAATTTTATATCATCTTAAACTTGTTTAAAATTGCAATTAGAGTATTAGAATATTGAATATAATTTTCTGTCGGTAGAAGCAATTTATTTCTGCTGGAAATGATAATCGAAAACCGGAAATTGAAAATGAAAATCGAAAATGTTTGCCATATTAGACGTTCTTAGAAATTTCCTGGAAATCTGCACATCCGTAAAGATAATCTTGGATTTATTTATAATGGCATTACGGCATTAGAATATGAAATAAAATTATGCAAGGAGTAATATTTGTTTGCTGGAAATGTTAGACAAAAACCGGAAGTCTAAAAAATAGCAAGTCTTCAATGGATTTAACGTTCCAATACATTTGTATACACTTAAATCAATTTTAGACTAGTTTTTAAACGCGTTCAGATCTTTACAAAACAACCAACAATTTTGCAAATAGCAGCACATGAAAACCAGAAGCTAAAACCAAAACTTGAAAGTGGTTATCAAACAAGGCGACCTTGAAAATCTCCAGGAAGTCTTTTCGCCCGTTCATATCGTCTTAGATTTATTGTAATAAATTGACAAAATTTTGAGAACAGAATTAACTTTTTGGCGGAAACTGTTTCCGTAAACTGGATACAAATTCTGAAAGCTGGGAGTAGTTATCAAATGTAACGACCTTGACAGTTTTTAGAAAGAGCTGAGAATAGTTACCACATGTAACGACCTTGAAAGTTCTTAGAAAGAGCTGAGAGTAGTTATGAAATATATTGACAGTTCTTAGAAGGTTTAGCATTCTTCTAAATCATCATGGACTTGATTATAATTGCAAAGTGATTGCCAGATGACCTTGGAAATTTTCTTGAAATCTTCGTATCCGCTTAGATTTTCTCATTATCACGTTTAGAGCATTAGAATATAAAATAAAACTTTGCAAAGAGTAATATTCGTTTGCTAGAAATGTTAGACAGAAACCGGAAGTTTAAACTTTAAATAGTAAGTGTTTACGGGATTTAACGATCTTGGGAAGCTTCAGGAGCTTTGTATGCACTTAAATCAATTTTAGATCAGTTTTATAATAGCGTTCAGATCTTTAAAACACAACTAACAAATTTTGCAACGAGCAACAAAACGAAAACCAGAGATTTCCAAATATTGAATGTGGTTGTCGAACAAGGCGACCTTGAAAATCCACAAGAAGTCTCTTTGCCCGTTTATATCATCGTAAACTTATTAGAATGATTGACTAAATTTTGAGAGTAGAAACTTTTTGGCGGAAATTGTTTCCGTAAATTTGACACAAAAAACTGAAAGTTGTGAAAAGTTATCAAATGTAACGACCTTGACAGTTCTTAGAAAGAGCTGAATGTAGTTATAAAATATGTGGACCTTGATATTTTTAAGAAGGGTCAGCATTCTCTTAAATCATTATGAACTTATAATCGCAAAGTGATAACCTTGGAAATATTCTTGAAGTCTTTGTATCCGCTTAGATTTAAGCGGATACAAATAAATAAAATTTTGCAAGAAGTAAAATTTGTTGTTTTCTGGAAATGTAAGACAAAAACCGGACACAAAAACCGAAAGTTAGAACTTAAAATAGCAAGTGTTTACCAGATTTAACATTCTTAGGAAGCTCCAGAAGGTTTTTATATGCTTAAATTAATTTTAGACTAGTTTTATAATCACGTTCAGATCTTTACAATCTTTACAACACAACTAACAAATTTTGCAACGAGAAACAAAACGGAAACTAGAAGCTACAAACAAAAATTTAAAGTGGTTGCTGAATAAAGTGACCTTCGCAGCAATTAGAAACTAAAACTAGCATGTTCGATTTGCTTCTTCTTTCTTCTTTCTTCTTGTTTTATGGGAAGAACCCCCATCCCCTTTTTACGTAGATTATGTCACATTTAGAGCTCCGCCAAAAAATGAGAACATCAGAGCATGGTAGTCTGCGTGACGTCCTGTCTCACAACTGTGGCCCAATCGACCCTGGGAGAGTGGGGCTTTACAAGGAACTTTCAGGTAGAGTTGTTGGTCAAAGTTGGTCATCCACTCTAACTAGGATTCGTTCGTAGACGGAATTCGAGGTGGCCCACAACAGACTGGTGAAGAGTGGCCCCAGATCTACCGCTTCTTCTTCCCGCTTATTTGCATTTCGCCCGGGCTTTACGACACCAGTGTCTGCTGTATGGTAACAACAATGACAAACGCATTTGGCTAGATTTGAAAACTGGTCCCCTCAGCCCTCAAGGGGATAATTTCAACAAGTATGTCCACGCTCCTACGCCCTTGGAACGTGGGGCTGATCAAATAGAATTCAGATTAAAGCGGCACCATCACGCCAAGGTATAGTATGGTATAGTATGTCTTAATTGGGGCGGATCTGCAGCAGACGCCACTTCCGAACCCTTTTTTAGGGATGGTCAGTCTGTGCTAATAGTTACTCCCGCGGTTTACCCGCGCTTGCTTAAATTTCTTCACGTTGACATTCCGAATTTACAGATCTAATTTGTCAACTTCTTTACCTAGATTATTCTATCGACTGTTCCTTGGAGATCTGCTGCAGATATGGGTACGAACCGGCAGGATACTCGTGGTCTTCTCCTGGACTTTCAAAGTCCAAGGGGAACATCTGGACACAGCCGCAATTGCGGTGCTCTTTGCGTTCCAAACCACATCTCCCTGCTAGGGAATTCCATGAAATTCGAACGCTCATACAGAAAAGAAAACTCTTTCTGGATCTCCCGGCGACACTTCCAGGTCTTTTAGGTCTTTTTGGGTTACCCCTCTACGAATTCTTTTGCAAGGGCACGACTTATTAGGGTTTAGGCTGTTGACATGTTCATTATATGTCATTTTGACAAATATTTTTAAGGTTCATCCCACAGTGACAGTTTTGCTTACCAAAAGTGGCACTCTGATCCGATCTCTTCATCGTTTGAGCAAGAGGGAGATCTCATTCATTTAAAGTTTGAGAATAAGTTGAGGTCGTTTCTATCCCAATGCCAATAATTGTAATGATGGCTATATGTCTGTAATTGCTTGTATCTTATTTATGATGATTATAACTTTGCAATGTTTGCTTTTTGGAAGTTATAAGTGTATTACTTCTATTGGGTTTAAAGCATTTAATATTTAAATAATTTGATTTAAGTTATTTGATGCAAAATTCTTCACCTAGCTATAAACCAATACATATAAAAACATCTTTAAAGACAACAATGAAGATATCAAGAATGTTATACACTTAGCTCCACTAAGTATAGCATTGCACAAACATGATCATAATTGAAGCTATTATAGTCTGTTTAGCCGATTCTAGAACCTTCCTTTGACCTTGAGAGTCGTGCGGAGGTTCTATAATTGGCTAGTTCAAGGTTAGAGGAGGTTCTTGACCTTGACATTCACATAGACTTGACATTAAAATGACCTTGGATTTCAAATGACCTTGACTTAAGAATGACCGTGACCTCCGATTGACTTTGACTTTCAAATGATCTTCAAATGATTTCGTCTTGACCCTTAAGTCATATTGACTTAAAAAAACACCAGGTATTCTTCTCAATTGGGAGTGTGAGGAATGCTTTTTCTTCATTATTTCTTCTTCCACGTGCATGTCAACGATGGTTTGAAATGTTGGTTTCCTCTTCCTGCGTTTTCTTCATTCTTCTCGTATGTCCAGTAGTTTGGGCTTGAAAAAGGCTTGAAGTACAGCCCACAATTACATCAAAATCATCAATAGTAACAGTGGAGATTAATTCTGATAAGATATCTTATGGTTAAGAAACGATCATTCAATGGCCATTCGAGGTCAATCATTCAAAATCATCCGATGGCAAATGAAGTACTTCAATGATTATCATTTTATTAATACTGAGATATCGGTATGATGGTATTTATTCTTATGTAACTGTTTTGTTTCTTGTTGTGAAAAATTAGAAAACTAAAATATGTACCTAAATATAATAATTGTAATTTTAAATGATTTTTAAAGAGCATATTAATGTAATAAATTTTTTTGCTAATTTATTTTTAATTACATCAACCTAAATTCATTTCTTTTTCCAAATTACCATAGTATAGTCACTCACAAACTATTTTAACGTACATTCAATCATTTTAGTTCATTTTACAGAAATAAATACGTTCAAACTAGTGTTGCTTTGATAGCCTTGCTATTTTGTAACACGCAAATTACTTTTGTATTATTCAATGTCTGTCGAAGTATTAGCTAGAGAAGTAGTTGTTTCAAAAGTGATTTGTTCTTGTAGTCTTAAAGACTCATTTGTTGTAGATTTTACGAATATATTTTCGTGTTTTTTCTATTCAAAACTTTTCAAGTTGTCAAAACTATCACTTTTCATTCGCTTAAAAAATTAATTGGAATTTTAAGAAAATCTTTGATTTAAAGTTTTATGAATTTTGGGAGTAGATTTTGCTCGAAAGTTGTTTGGATAGTCAAAACCACAGGCTTAAATGTCCCAAAAAATTTAGAGTTGAATTTCAATACTAAGCTGAATTGTTTGTTTATAAAACTTCGTTAGACAGTAAAATCCGTCATTTTCTGCTTTAAAAAAAAATTAATTTAATTTTTTATGGTGCATTAAATTCATTCATACGCAGAGTATGAATGAATTTAATGCTTGATTACTTGATGGTTTTAGAATCTTAAGTTCTTTGGAATAAAAGTTTATTTGAAAATTGATGAAGCAGCCAAAGCACAATTTTTTAGTTCTTAAGAATTTCCATAGGAAACATACCGATTTTATCTAAACTAATTTTAAAGCTTTGCTTTTTTGTATAAAAGATTTATGAATTTTGAAAAACTAGTCTGAAAGTTGATATTAAACGTTGTCACAAACAAAATGTTCTATTTCACTCCAAAATTTGAAGATAAATTTTAGAAAATGTATAATTTTGCATTTGGAATTTTTGAGGTTTTCTAATTTGCTTTAAAAGTTTTAAGTAAAAAAAAATCAGGAAATATATAATTTATATCTGCAAATCTTGAGGTTTACTCATTTGAGACTTTATAAATCTTGGGTGGCGAATTTATCTAAAATATAATTTCTCAGTATCTAAAGGTTTTTACACCAAAAGGAATTATGTATAGCTGAATGTCTGATATTATTAGAAGAAGGTTCAATAATTTTAAACGAAAAGTTGTTTCAAAATTTTTTAAAGCAATAACTTTTTGATTCTCGCGTTTCTAAATTTTGTGGGAAAATTAATAAATACCTTCGTTTTTAAAAAAGTTTAAAGGGATTTTATGAATTATTCGTAAAGAAGTTTTAAAGCTGAACTAATTTCATACTAAAGTTTTATGAATTTTGAACAAACATTCGAAAAATTGGCGATGAAAGTGAATCAAAACAGGAATTTACTAGTTGCTAAATATTTGACGATGAATTCTTTGTTTATAAAATAATTTCCTACGCTATATATTGATTTTGAATTTTGAATTATTATTCCTTGTCCATTAAACAATCGCAGACCCGTTTCAGGATTTAATTCTCATCAGCAAAGTATATGGCATAATTCTTATTTTATATTATGATCTGTAATCGTAATTGATTGAACTCCACTTATTCTCTGTTAAAACTGATATTAATAATGTAAAAGTTGAACGAATCGATTTTGATTCGTTTGGGATTTTGAAAAGTGGTTGAACTTTATTATAATATTTAATTTGTAATGTCGCAGCTTATTAAAAAAATCGCGTACTTGTGCAGATAACAGAAAATCCCCTAGATTGTTTATTATATGTACAGATTATTTGAGAAGTGTCGTGATTAATTTGTTATGTATAAAAATTGTACTAATTTTTTTTGGTAGTTAAATTTTTTTTTATACAATGTCGTTTCATGAATTTTCTTAGATACTTTTTAGAGGCGTGTTCATGTTAAATTTCTTTTCCATTTCTATATATGTACAGTGCTTTGAGCGTAGCCTAGAAATTAAAAACGGGATTTCTTTGGGGGTCGTTCGTTAGTCTCGTCCGAGGGTAAATATTCTACAAACACAATTAAGGGTCGAGTGTCCACTAGTTCACTGGGAAGCCGAAGTTCAAATCCGGTCAGTGCTGCGCCGCGAACTTCATGCGCTTCTGCTTTTGCCGTTGATTACAGAACCATACCCGCACCACGTTCTTTTTCAGGTCCAGCTTCTCGGCGATGGCGGCGATCTTCTCGCCGGAGGGTCGCGGTTGCACGGCGAAGTACGCCTCCAGGGATCGTTTCTCCGGCGCCGCTATCGACGTCCGCTTCCGTTTCTTCTCGCCGGCGGGCAGCACGCTGGGCGCGTCCGGGTCGCGCCGCTTGTTCTTCGCCTGCGCCTCCGCCTCCTCCAGCCAGGCCTGGAGGATCGGCTTCAGCGCGATCATGTTGTTGTGTGATAACGTCAGCGACTCGAACCGGCATATCGTCGATTGGGAGAGGGCGCCGACGCCGGGGAGCTTGAGGTTCGCGAGGGCCTTGCCGACGTCCGCCTGCGTCACGCCGAGCTTTATCCGTCGCTGCTTGAACCGCTCGGCGAAGGCCTCGAGTTCGCGGGGGTCGGTGTCGGCGTCGGGATGGAGGCCCGCGACGGCTGCTGCGGCGGCCGCCGCCGCCATCGCGGAGGGGTGGTGGGCGCCCGGGTGGCCGCCGTGGTGGCCCGGATGGTGGCCGGGAGCGCTGTGCCCCGACAGGGGTCCTCCGTGGTGGTGGTGGTTCATCACGTGGTTCATGCCGTACGAGTGCATGTGGCTGGGGGTTTCGGACATGGGGGTTAGCGTCGTCATCGATGAGGTCGAGATCGGGTCCAGCATTTCCAGACCGTCCATGTGTCCCATCTGAAAATAAAGAAACATATTTTAAAATAAAAGCAATAATGACAACATTTCTTTAAACATAGCAACTGTCGATTGTTTTATTGTATGTTAAAGATACGTCATTCTTCAATGTGTATAAGAAATGTAAACGCTATTTTTACAGTAGAATATATATTTTTTAATTTTTTTGATGGCCTGATGCATTTTCCACTTTTAATCATTCAAGTTTGAAGCGTTTCCGTTTTGTTTCTAGTCAACGTCCGTCGATTGTTTTAATGATTGTTAAAGATACGTCATTCCTTAATGTGTATAGGAAATTTAAGTTTTATTTTTGCAGTGGAATATATATTTTTTTAAATTTTTTTAATCGCCTGTTGCATTTTCTACTTTTGATTATTCAAGTTTGAAGCGTTGCCGTTTTGTTTCTACTCAACGTCCGTCGATTGTTTTAATGAATGTCAAAGATACGTAATTCCTTAATATGCATAAGAATTTTAGACTTTATTTTTGCAGTGGGATATATATTTTCTTATTTTTTTTAAATCGCCTCATGCATTTTGCACTTTTGATCATTTAAGTTTGAAGCATTGCCGTTTTGTTTCTACTCAGCGTCCGTCGTTTGTTTTAATTGATGTTAAAGATAGATCATTCTTTAATGTGTATAAGAAATTTAAACTTTATTTTTGCAGTGGAATATATAATTTTTAATTTTTTTAATCACCTGATGCATTTTCCACTTTTGATCATTCAAGTTTGAAGTGTTGCCGTCTTGTTTCTACTCAGCGTCCGTAGATTATTTTTAAGAATGTTAAAGATACATCATTCTTTAATGTATATAAGAAATTTAAACTTTATTTTTGCAGTGGAATATATATTTTTTATTTTTTTTAATCGCCTGATGCATTTTCCACTTTTAATCATTTAAGTTTAAAGCGTTGCCGTTTTGTTTCTAATCAGCGTTTGTCGATTGTTTTAATGAATGTCAAAGATACGTTATTCCTTAATGTGTACAAGAAATTTATACTTCATTTTTGCAGTGGAATATATATTTTTAATTTTTGTTAATCGCCTTTTAATCATTTAAGTTTGAAGCGTTGCCGTTTTCTTTCTAATCAGCGTCCGTCGATTGTTTTAATGAATGTCAAAAATACGTCATTTCTTAATGCGTATAAGAAATTTAAACTTTATTTTTGCAGTGGAATAAATATTTTTTAATTTTTTTAATCGCCTGATGCATTTTCCATTTTTAATCATTTAAGTTTGAAGCGTTGCGGTTTTGTTTCTAATCAACGTCCGTCGATTGTTTTAATGAATGTTAAAGATACGTCATTCCTTAATGTGTATAAGAAATTTAAACTTTATTTATGCAGTGGAATTTATATTTTTTTAATTTTTTTAATCGTCTGATGCATTTTCCACTTTTGATCATTCAAGTTGAAAGCGTTGCCGTTTTGTGTCTAGTCAGCGTCCGTCGATTGTTTTAATGAATGTCAAAGACTCGTCATTCCTTAAGGTATATAAGAAATTTAAACTTTATTTTTGTAGTGGAATATATATTTTTTAATTATTTTAATCGTCTGATGCATTTTCCACTTTTGATTATTCAAGTTTGAAGCTTTGACGTTTTGTTTTTATTCAGCGTCCGTCGATTGTTTTAATGAATGTCAAAGATACGTCATTCCTTAATGTGTACAAGAAATTTTAACTTTATTTTTACAGTGAAGTATATATTTTTTAATCTCCTGATGTAATTTCCACTTTTGATCATTCAAGTTTAAAGCGTTGCCGTTTTGTTTCTACTCAGCGTCCGTCGATTATTTTGATGAATTTCAAAGATACGTCATTCCTTAACGTGTATAAGAAATTTAAACTTTATTTTTGCAGTGGAATATATATTTTTTTAATTTTTAAATCGTCTGATGCATTTTGCACTTTTAATCATTTAAGTTTGAAGCGTTGCCGTTTTGTTCCTAGTCATTATCCGTTGATTGTTTAAATGGACAATAAAGATACGTCATTCCTCAATCTGCTTCAGAAATTTTAAGTTTAATTTTGCAATGGAATATTTATTTTTAGTTTATTTTAAATCGCCTGGTGCAATTTCCACTTTTGATTATTCAAGTTTGAAGCGTTGCCGTTTTGTTTCTAGTCATTATCCGTCGATTCTTTTAAGGGATGATAAAGATATGTCATTCCTCAATCTGCTTTAGAAATTTTTAGTTTAATTTTGAAATGAGATATATATTTCTAGTTTATTTTTATTCGCCTGGTGCAATTTCCACTTGTGATCATTCAAGTTTGAAGCGTTGCCATTTTGTTTCTAGTCATTATTCGTCGATTGTTTTAATGGATGATCAAGGTACGTCATTCCTCAATCTGCTTTAGAAATTTTAAGTCTAATTCTGCAATGGAAAATATATTTTTAGTTTTTTTTTTAATCGCCTGATGCAATTTCCACTTTTGATCATTCAAGTTTGAAGCGTTGGCATTTTGTTTCTAGTCATAATGCGTCAATTGTTTTAATTAGATGGTGAAGACACGTCATTTCTCAATCTGAATTATTAATTTTAAGTTTAATTTTGCAACGGATTATATATTTTTAGTTTATTTTCAATCGCCTGATGTAATTTCCACTTTTGATCATTCAAGTTTGAAGCGTTGCCGTTTTGTTTCTAGTCATTATCCGTCGCTTGTTTTAATGGATGATAAAGATACGTCATTCCTCAATCTGCTTTACAAATTTTAAGTTCAATTTTGCAATGGAATATATATTTTTGGTTTATTTATTATCCCCTGATGCAATTTCCCCTTTTGAACATTCAAGTTTGAAGCGTTGACGTTTTGTTTCTAGTCATTATTCGTCGATTGTTTTAATATATGATAAAGACACATCATTCCTCAATCTGCATTAGAAATTTTAAGTTTAATTTTGCAATGTAATATATATTCTTAGTTTATTTTTAATCACCTGATGCAATTTCTTCTTTTTATCATTCAAGTTTGAAGCGTTGCTGTTTAGTTTCTAGTCATTATCCGTCCATTGTTTTAATAGATTATAAAGATACGTCATTTCTTGATCTGCTTTAGAAATTTTAAGTTTAATTTTGCAATGGAATATATATTTTTAGTTTATTTTTAATCGTCTGATGCAATTTTCAGTTTTGATCATTCAAGTTTGAAGCGTTAACGTTTTGTTTCTAGTCATTATCCGTCAATTGTTTTAATTGGATGATAAAGACACGTCATTTCTCAATCTGCATTGGAAATTTTAAGTTTAATTTTGCAAAGGAATATATATTTTTAGTTTATTTTTAATCGCCTGATAAAATTTCCACTTTTGATCATTCAAGTTTGAAGCGTTGCTGTTTTGTTTCTAGTCATTATTAGTCGATTGTTTTAATGGATGATAAAGATACGTCATTTTTCAATCTGCTTTGTAAATTTTAAGTCTAATTCTGCAATGGAACATGTATTTTTAGTTTATTTTTAATCGCTTGATGCAATTTCCCCTTTTGAACATTCAAGTTTGAAGCCTTGCCATTTTGTTTCTAGTCATTATCCGTCGATTGTTTTAAAGGATTATAAAGATACGTCATTTCTCAATCTGCTTTTAAAATTTTAAGTTTAATTTTGCAACGGAATATATATTTATAGTTTATTTTCATTCGACTGATGAAATTTGCACTTTTCATCATTAAAGTTTGAAGCGTTGCCGTTTTGTTTCTAGTCATTATCCGTCGATTGTTTTAATGTATGATAAAGACACATCATTCCTCAATCTGTATTAGAAATTTTAAGTTTAATTTTGCAATGGAATATATATTTTTAGTTTATTTTTAATTGTCTAATGCAATTTTCACTTTTCATCATTCAAGTTTGAGGTGTTGCCGTTTTGTTTCTAGTCATTATTCGTCGATTATTTTAATGGATGATAAAGATACGTCATTTCTCAATCAGTACCAGAAATTTTAAGAGTAAATTTGCAAAGGAATATATATTTTTAGCTTATTTTTAATCGCCTGGTGCAATTTCCACTTTTGATCATTGAAGTTTGAAGCGTTGCCGTTTTGTTTCTGGTCATTATTCCTCGATTGTTTTAACGGATGATAAAAATACGTCATTTCTCAATCTGCTTTAGTAATTTTAAGTTTATTTTTGCAATGAAATATATATTTTTAGTTTATTTTTAATCGCCTGTTGCAATTTCTACTTTTGATCATTCAAGTTTGAAGCGTTGCCATTTTGTTTCTAGTCATTATTCGTCGATTGTTTTAACGGATGATAAAGAAACGTCATTCTTCAATCTGCTGTAGAAATTTTAAGTTTAATTTTGCAATAAATTATGTATTTTTAGTTTATTATTAATCGCCTGATGCAATTTTCACTTTTGATCATTCAAGTTTGAAGCGTTGCCGTTTTGTTTCTAGTCAACGCTTGTCGATTATTTTAATGAATGTTAAAGATACGTCATTCCTTAATGTGTATAAGAATTTTAAACTTCGTTTTTACAGTGGAATATATATTTATTAATTTTTTTCTAATCGACTGATGCATTTACCATTTTTGATCATTCAAGTTTGAAGCGTTGCCTTTTTGTTTCTAGTCAGTATCTGTCGATTGTTTTAATAATTGTCACAAATACGTCATTCCTTAATGTGTACAATAAATTTAAACTTTATTTTTGCAGTGGAATATATATTTTTTAATCGATGCAGTTTCCACTTTTGATCATTCAAGTTTCAAGCGTTGCAGTTTTATTTCTAGTTATCTTCCGTCGATTGTTTTAATGAATGTTAAAAATACGGCATTCTTTAATATGTATAAGAAATTTAAACTTTATTTTCGCAGTAAAATATATAATTTTTAATTTTTTTAATCACCTGATGCATTTTCCACTATTGGTCATTCAAGTTTGAAGCGTTGCCGTTTTGTTTCTAATCAACATCCGGCGATTGTTTTAATGATTGTTAAAGATATGTCATTCCTTAATGTATATAGGAAAATTAAACTTTATTTTTGCAGTGGAATATATATCTTTTTAATTTTTTTAATCACCTGATGCATTTTCTACTTTTGATCATTTAAGTTTGAAGCGTTGCCGTTTTGTTTCTAGTCAGCTTCCGTCGATTGTTTTAATGAATGTTAAAAATACGTCATTCCTTAATGTGTATAAGAAATTTAAACTTTATTTTTACAATGGAATATATAATTTTAAATTTTTGTAATCGACTGATGTATTTTCCACTTTTGATCATTTAAATTTGAAGCGTTGCCGTTTTGTTTCTAGCCATTATCCATCGATTGTTTTAATGGATGATAAAGATACGTCATTTCTCAATCTCTATCGGAAATTTTAAGAGTAATTTTGGAATGGAATATATATTTTTAGCTTATTTTTAATCGCCTGATGCAATTTTCACTTTTGATCATTTAAGTTTGAAGCGTTGCCGTTTTGTTTGTAGTCATTATCCGTCGATTGTTTTAATGGATGTTAAAGATACGTCAATCCTCAATCTGCCTTAGAAATATAATGTCTAATTCTTCAATGGAATATATATTTTTAGTTTGTTTTTAATCGCCTGTTGCAATTTCCACTTTTGATCATTGAAGTCTAAAGCGTTGCCGTTTTGTTTCTAATCATTATTTGTCGATTGTTTTAATGGATGGTAAATATACGTCACTCCTCAATCTGAATTAGAAATTTTAAGTTTAATTTTGCAATGGAATATATATTTTTAGTTTATTTTTAATTGCCTGATGCAATTTCTACTTTTGATCATTCAAGTTTGAAGCGTTGCCGTTTTGTTTCTAGTCAGCGTTCGTCGATTGTTTTAATGAATGTCAAAGATACGCCATTTCTTAATGTGTACATAAAATTTAAACTTTATTTTTACAGTGAAATATATATTTTTTTATTTTTTTAATCGCTTGATGTAGTTTCCACTTTTGATTATTCAAGTTTAAAGCGTTGCCGTTTTGTTTCTAGTCATTATTCGTCGATTGTTTTAATGGATGATAAAGATACGTCATTTCTCAATCAGTACCAGAAATTGTAAGAGTAAGTTTGCAATGGAATATATGTTTTTAGCTTATTTTTAATCGCCTGGTGCAATTTCCACTTTTGATCATTCAAGTTTGAAGCGTTGCCGTTTTGTTTCTAGTCATTATTCGTCGATTGTTTTAATAGTTGATAAAGGCATGTCATTTTTCAATCTGCTTTAGAATTTTTAAGTTTAATTTTGCAATGGACTATATATTTTTAGTATATTTTCAATCGCTTGATGGAATTTGCACTTTTGATCATTTAAGTTTAAAGCGTTGCCATTTTGTTTCTAGTAATAATCCGTCGATTGTTTTAATGGACGATAAAGATACGTCATTTCTCAATCGGCTTTAGAAATTTTAAGTTTAATTTTGCAATGGAATATATATTTTTAGTTTATTTTTAATCGCCTTGTGCAATTTCCACTTTTGATCATTTAAGTTTGAAGCGTTGCCGTTTTGTTTCTGGTCATTATCCGTCGATGGTTTTAATGGATGATCAAGATACGTCACTCCTCAATCTGTTTCAGAAATTTCAAGTTTAATTTTGCAATGGAATATATATTTTTAGTTGATTTTTAATCGCCTTGTGCATTTTTTACTTTTGATCATTTAAGTTTAAAGCGTTGCCGTTTTGTTTCTAGTCATTATCTGTCGATTGTTTTAATGGTTGATAAAGATACATCATTTCTCAATCTGTATTGGAAATTTTAAAAGTAATTTTTTAATGGAATATATATTTTTAGTTAATTTTGAATCGCCCGGTGCAATTTCCACTTGTGATCATTCAAGTTTGAAGCGTTACCATTTTGTTTCTAGTCATTGTCCGTCAATTGTTTTAATTTTTGATAAAGATACGCCATACCTCAATCTGAATCAGAAATTTTAAGCCTAATTTTGCAATGAAATATATATTTTTAGTTAATTTTTATTAGTCTGATGCAATTTCCACTTTTGATCATTTAAGTTTAAAGCGTTGCCGTTTTGTTTCTAGTCATTATCCGTCGATTGTTTTAATGGATGTTAAAGATACGTCATTGCTTAACATGTTTGATAAATTTAAAGTCTATATTTGCAGTGGAAATGTATTTTAGACAGAAATCAGTTAATCTTGTTTTTCCAGTTCATATGTCACCATTGCTTATAATTGCATTTATAGAGAATGGATTAACCGTGTAATACATTTTTATAGATTTTTTATACAATGGACAAAAAAATATATGACACAGACACATGTTCATGGTGTGAAATCCTCCATGGTGCCCTAAATTAAGCCGTGAAATTCCTGCATTACGACGCAAAGTCACATTATTAAACGGAGGGGCGTTTATGGTGTATTAGTTACGGATAATGGGGACCGCACATGCACGGCGTACAGTTTTTTTTATGGGGCCGTTTTCTCGCCGATTTCATTTACCGCCCCCCCCTGAACTACATCCCTGTTTCCACCCGCTGGCATTTTAGGACGCCGTAACATCATCACGCTAAACAGAATTTCACACGAGCGGATTTAAAACAAGAGAAAAATTGGAAAAACAATTGCTACAAACTTAAAATTTTATAAATTCATTAAGAATTTAAAAAAATAGATAGTTTTAATAAAATTAGGATGATTTATTGTTTAATTTTTCAAGATGGATAGGAGAAATCGAACGATTTGTGAATGGTTATGTTTCGATGAATAAAAACGAGATATATAATAGAAAAACAATTGCTACTCACTTAAAATATTCCACACATATTAAGAAATGATTATTTGATATAATTATATATAAATTAGAATGGTATATTATTTATTTTTCAAGATAATCTCTCGTAAATTAATGATTTGTTAAAGCCTATGTTTCAATGATTAAAAATTAGAAAAAACACGAAAATATTTCGTAAAATCTACAACAGATGAGTCTTATTAAGTGGTTTGTTCTTGTAGTCTTAATAAGACTCATTTGTTGTAGATTTTACGAAATATTTTCGTGTTTTTTCTAATTATTAGTTAATTTTCTACAACGTAAAGGACTAATATATTTTATTAATGAATAAAAACATGAGAAAACATGTAAAAACTTAAAATTTTCTTTATTTATTAAAAATTTAAAATATTAGATAATTGTTTATTTATTTTTCTAGGTTTAAGACGAAGAAGAAGAAGGAGACACAACGACTTTGTTTAAAGACATTCAAGATGTACCACAAACACAAAGTAAAAGTTGAAGATATTGAATTGAAAATGAAATTCAAGTAAATGTCTCCATAATTAAACATTTAAAATAATGTTTAAAAAAATTATATATATATAAATTTGGGAGGATCGATATCGTTTTAGTGACCGGACATGTGTGTGCCGTCCCTCCGGTGGCGTTGTCGAAGTTCGATGCGTGCAGCTTTCCATTTTTGCCGTGAATTCCAATGATTCAACGTGTCCCAGAGGCGGCATATTTCATCATTAGGCCTCACATCGGTGTAAAGTGGTCATTTGACGTGTACAACGGGAGGCAGCGCGGGCCCCCCACGGTCCGGGTCCCTGCACGGCCCCCCTGGGAAATGTTATATGTGACCTGGGGGCAGAGGGCAGAAGGGCCGCCAGCTCGCACTGCACGCCGACCGTTTGTCAAACAGCAGAACACTAACATTTGTTTTTCAAGTATTTGTTTGTCCTCTGCGCTCCATTGTTCCTTTGTTTTAATGCTTTTGGGACATGATAATGGATTTAGATTAGATATTGTGTCTACACGGGGTGAGCACAAATACACACACACACACACACATGCAATCCTTTCACATCAACTCTTCAATACCCATTTTTTTTTATTCCACACATCGCATTTATTCCCCAATAAAATTATGAAAACAAAAGCCGTCGCGGGTGCATTTATTAACCGCATAAATAAATACATACATTATTGTGAGCGCAATTTATGCGATAAAACCCCGTGCTTTTTTCAACTTTATCAATTCGCGTGCGCGTGTTTATTTTTCACGAAAATGGCATAATGGTTATTGTTTGATTGGAGGTTGCGGCGTGGGGGTGGCGGGCAGTTGTTTTACAAAAACGGCCGTTTGTCAATCGGTTTTTATTGATGGCCGCCACCGCCGCCATTTGTTTTGTTCCGTGCCGTTTTTGTTTTAACCGATTGTTCGGGTTCATTTGTTTTGATTTTATTTTTTATTTCCGCACGCAATATACATATATATTTTTTGTTTTGTTTCGTTGTTGCAGTTCGAATGGAAAACGGGCGCGCCGCCCCCGCTGATTAATTTGTCGCCCGTTTTGTGGCCCGGTTTTTGTTATTTTCGCATTGAAAAATTCACGCGCCGCTTAAATTATTGATAAATAACGCTGCTTTCAATTGTTAACGCCGGGAAAATGTTGGCTTTTTCATCATGTTCAATTGAAATTTATATTTACTTTATAAATGCGTGCATTGTGTTTCGTTTGTTATTTTTTAACTGTACTTTTAATAGAATTGTTTTAAATAGTTAAGGTGATTAAAGGTTTTTTTTCCAGAGTATACATAAAGGGTTTTATTAAATAATAAATAATTTTTAACCTTAAATAATTTTAAAATAAAAAGTTTACAGATTTATAAAATTTTAAAAACATATATACTAACAGTATGAATTCAATAAATAATTTAGTACAACTATCGCTAATGATTCATTGATTGGAGGGTGGGATAGAGGCCACCCACCCACCCTACATACATACAGGTACTTTAATCACTACAGTGTTTCAGTTTCTTTAATAATAAGAGTAATATTACGTCAATGTTATTAAGAAACTAAACCAGTTTTTACGATTATGTGTAAATATATATGTAGGGTGGGTGGGTGGCCTACTACACACCCTCCAATCACTACACCATACTGCCAAATTTTGTTTAAAGAATTAATTAATAAAAACATCGTTGTTTATTAGTTTCGACTGATTAAATTTAAGTAGTAATATAATTTCTCTTGATTGATTTAGTAATTAGAGGATGTGGTAGTATAAATCCACCCACCCTACATATACAAATATTCTTTAATAAACTATTACTATTCTAATTTCCTCAAAATGTCTAATGTATTATTTGTTAAGTTTTTTTTTTAAATTTTCAGCAGCGTTTTAACTATAATTAAATGGTGATGTGGCCATCATAGTACTTTCCCTATATTTTTCTTGTAAACTATGAGATTTACATAAAAAGTCTATTCTTAGTAATTTGTTCACTTTTGAATTCTCTACAATTATTTGTCATATAAATTTCTTGTAGCTCCAATAGTTTAGTAGCAATTGGCAAAAAATGTCAAAATTTTCAATTTTTTCTTTTTTTTCTTGAAAGTTAAAAATTTTATGAAAAATAAGTTTAAATAAAACTTGTTCAGTTTTTTATTCTCTTTAACTTTTGTTCGAACCGTTTTTTAAAATATTTCATATTTAGAAAAATATCACCAAAAAACAAAAAAACGCCTCGAGTAAACATCCACTTCCGGTTTATGAATGTTTACCAAAAGCTTTTCAGTTCCAGTTTTTAACGATAAAACCTTAAGTTTGAAGTTTCATCTCAATTGGATCATTCGTTTTTGAGATACAGCGCCCACCGACAGACACACAGACACACAGTCACACAGACACACAGCCACACAAAAAAAAATTCCAGAAATTAGTGCAATGGATTAAGGGGGGACCAAAACGGATATTTCCGCAAAAAAAATTTTTGAAAAAAAATCACGAAAACAATACTCCCCCTATATACTACGTGTATAGGGAAAGTAAAAATGTACGTGTAGGGTGGGTACCCTCTAATTAAATATCCGTATAATTTGTTTTAAACGTAGGATTTAATTGCAAAAAATATCTAAAATTCGCAAATTTAAATAATAAATCACTCGAATGTTTGAAATCATTTACAAAATTTTTTATTGCATTAACGCGCCTGTTTTCAAGATAGTAGGGTGAGTTCGAGTAAACCCACCCACCCTACAAATTCAAATACTTCACAATAGGGTGAGTGTCCTCTGACACACCCTCCAATCCCAACATCATACTCCAGAGATTTATAAAAGAAATAAATTTTTATAAGTAAATTTACAATTGTAAATTGGATATTGTTTACGCAATGATTTCTATTCAAATTTTTGTTTTTGGTAAAATTATTGAAGGGTAGGATAGTGGCCACCCACCCACCCTACATATATATTAAACTAAAACCTAAAACATAGCTTATAAGTTCATTAATTTCAAGAAAAATACTAGGGTCAATATTTTTAAAATTTAATATAGTAACAGTGATGAAAGTTAAAAAAACATATGTTGAATAGGTGGGTGGCCTCGGACACACCCTCCAATACCAACATCATATTCCAGAGATTTATAAAAGAAAGAAATTTTTAGACGTAAATTTACAATTGTAAATTGGATATTGTTTAAGCAATGATTTCTATTCAAACTTTTGTTCGTGGTAAAATTATTGGAGGGTAGGATAGTGGCCACCCACCCACCCTACATATTTATTTAACTTATACCTACAACATTGCTTTTAAGTTCATTAATTTCAACAGAAAAACTAGAGTAAATATTTTTTAGAAATAAATATAATAACAGTGATTAAAGTTAAGAAACATATGTAGGGTGGGTGGGTGGCCTCTAACACACCCTCCAATCCCATCATCATACTCCAGAAAATTATCAAAGAAAGAAATTTTTATAAGTAAATTTACAATTATAAATTGGATATTGTTTACGCAATGATTTTTATTCAAACTTTTGTTTGTGCTAAAATTATTGGAGGGTAGGATAGTGGCCACCCATCCAACCTACATATATGTTTAACTTAAACCTAAAACATTGCTTTTAACTTCATTAATTTCACCAGAAAGACTATGGTCAATACTTTTAGAAATAAATATATGGTAGTAACAGTGATGAAAGTTAAGAAACATATATAGGGTGGGTGGGTGGCCTCTAAAGCACCCTCCATTCCCATCATCATACTCCAGAAAATTATCAAAGAAAGACATTTTTATAAGTAAATTTACAATTGTAAATTGGATATTGTTTACGCAATAATTTCTATTTAAACTTTTGTTTGTGATAAAATTATTAGAGGGTAGGATAGTGGCCACCCACCCACCCTACATATATATTTATCTTAAACCTAAAACACTGCTTTTAAATTCATTAATTTCAACAGAAATACTAGAGTTACTATTTAAAAAAATTGATACAGTAACAGTGATAAAAGTTAAGAAATATATGTAGGGTGGGTGGGTGGCCTCTGACACACCCTCAGATCACAACATCATACTCCAGAGTTTTATCAAAGGAAGAAATTATTATGAGTAAATTTACAATTGTAAATTGGATCCTGTTTACGCAATAATTTCTATTCAAACTTTTGTTTGTGGTTAAATTATTGGAAGGTAGGATAGTGGACACCCACCCACCCTACATATATATTTAACCTAATCTTAAAACTTTGCTTTTAAGTTCATTAATTTCACCAGAAACATTAGGGTCAATACTTTTAGAAATAAATATAGTAACAGTGATGAAAGTTAAGAAACATATGTAGGGTGGGTGGGTGTCCACTAACACACCTTCCAAACCCAACACCATACTCCAGAGATTTATTAAAGAAAAAAAAAAATAAGTAAATTTACAATTGTTAATTGGATTTTGTTTACGCACTGATTTCTATTCAAACTTTTGTTTGTGTTATTAATTAATGAAGGGTAAGATAGTGGACACCCACCCACCCTACATACATATTTAACTAAAACCTAAAACATTGCTTATAAGTTAATTAATTTCAAGAGAAAAACTGAGGTAAATATTTAGAAAAATTAATATAGTAACAGTGATGAAAATTAAGAAACATATGTAGGGTGGGTGGGTGTCCACTATCACACCTTCCACACCCAACATCATACTCCAGAGATTTATTAAAGAAAACTTTTTTTATAAGTAAATTTACAATTGTTAATTGGATTTTGTTTACGCAATGATTTCTATTCAAACTTTTGTTTGTGTTAAAATTATTGGAGGGTGGGATAGTGGCCACCCACCCACCCTACATATATATTTAACTTAAACCTAAAACATTGCTTTTAAGTCCATTAATTTCAACAGAAACACTAGAGTCATTTTTTTGGAAATTAATATAGTAACAGTGGTGAAAGTTAAAAAACATATGTAGGATGGGTGGGTGGCCTCTGACACAATCTCCAATCAATTTGTGATAATCGAGGGTTTACTTGAAATAAAAATCCAGAAAATACGCAAATTCAAAGAATAAATCAAGCAAAATTTTGGGTTTATTGAGTTTTATTTTATTTGCATTCATACGCGTGTTTTAATGATTGGAGGGTGGGTTAGTGGCCACCCACCCACCTTACATATACACATACTCTTCAATCAACTATTACTCTTCTAATTTCTAATGAAATAAAATAAATAAAATAAAAATTCTAATATTTCATTTGTTAATGTATTTAAAAACTTTAAGCAACGTTTCAACTGTAGTTAAAATGTACGTGTAGGGTGGGTGGGTGTTATCGAACACAATTTTTATTCAATTTGTATTAGACAGGTGTTTAATTGAATATAATTTCAAAAATTCACAAATTTAGATAATAAATCTCTCAAAAGTTTGATTTTATTTACGATAATTTTTGTTGGATTCACGCGCGTTTTTGATTGGAGGGTGTGTTCAAGAACACCCACCCACCCTACATATCCAAGTGCTCCATAATCACTGTTACTTGTATGATTTCCATTAAAATTCTAATCATTTTTTGTTAAGGTTTTCAAAAACTTCAAGCAGTATTGAAGTGTAGTTCAAATGTATATGTAGGGTGGGTGGGTGGCCTCAAACCCAACCTCCAATGAATTTGTCATAAACGACGGTTTGATTGAAATAAAATTGCAGAAAATACTCAAATTCATAGAATAAATGAAGCAAAATTTTGGTTTTATTAAGTTTTATTTTATTTTCATTCATGCGAGGATTTTAATGATTTAAGGGTGAATTCGAGGACACCCACCCACCCTACATGTACAAAAATTCTTCAATAAACTATTACTCTTCTAATTTTCAAAAAATTTCTTGTTAATGTTTTTATAAGTATTAAGCCACGTTTTAACTGTAGTTTTTATTTACGTGAAGGGTGGGTGGGTGTCCTCTAGCTCAAGTTTCATTAAATTTGTTTTAAACCCAACCTCCAATCAATTTGTCATAAAAGAGGATTTAGTTGAAATAAAATTGCAGAAAATACGCAAATTCATACAAAAAATACAGTAAAATTTTGGTTTGATTAAGATTTAGTTTATTTGCATTCATACGCGTGGTTTATTGATTGGAGGGTGGGTTAGAGGACACCCACCCACCCTACAAATACAAATGTTCTTCAATCAACTATTACTATTGTAATTTCCAGAAATTTTATATTTTTGTTGTTAAAGTTTTAAAAATATTAATCAGCATTTTATCTGCGCTTGATTTTGAAATTGGAGGGTGTGTTCGAGGCCACCCACCTACCCTACATATACAAATACTCCTTAATCACTATCACATATATGATTTTCATTAAAATTCTAATAATTTTGTTGCTGAGGTTTTCAAAAACTTCACATAGTATTGAAGTGTAGTTAAATTGTATATGTAGGGTGGGTGGGTGGCCTCTAACCCAACCTTTAATCAATTTGTCATAAACGAGGATTTATTTGAAGTAAAATTGCCAAAAATACGCAAATTTATACAATGAATAATGCAAAATATTGGTTTTATTAAGTTTTATTTTATTTGCATTCATAAGCGTGGTTTAATGATTGGAGGGTGGGTTAGAGGCCACCCACCCACCCTACATATACAAATGTTCTTCAATCAACTATTACTCTTGTAATTTCCAGAAATTTTATAATATTTTTGTTGTTAAAGTTTTTAAAAATTTTAAGCAGCGTTTTGACTGTAATTAAAATGTACGTGTAGGGTGGGTGGGTGTCCTCTAACTCAATCTTCATTCAATTTGATTTAAACGTGGGGTTTATTTAAAATAGAATTTCAAAAATTCGTAAATTTTAAATAATAAATAATTCAAATGTGTGATTTTATTTGCGAAAGTTTTCGTTGCGGGCACTCGCGTGATTTTGAGATTGCAGGGTGTGTTCGAGGCCTCCCACCCACCCTACATATACAAGTACTTCATAATCACTATTACTGATTTGAATTCCAATAAAATTCTAATCATTTTGTTGCTAAGGTTTTTAAAAACTCCACACAGTATTGAAGTGTAGTTATAATGTATATGGAGGGTGGGTTGGTGGTCTCTAACCCAACCTCCAATTAATTTGTCATAAGCAAGGGTTTGATTGAAATAAAATTGCAGAAAATATGCAAATTCATAGAATAAATCAAGCAAAATTTGGTTATATTAAGTTTTATTTTATTTTCATTCATGCAAGGATTTTAATGATTGAAGGGTGAATTCAAGGACACCCACCCACCCTACATGTACAAATATTTTTCAATAAACTATTACTCTTCTAATTTTCAAAAAAATTCTTGTTAATATTTTTAAAAGTATTAAGCTGCGTTTTAACTGTAGTTTTTATGTACGTGAAGGGTGGGTGGGTGTCCTCTAGCTCAATTTTCATTAAATTTGTTTTAAACCCAACCTCCAATCAATTTGTCATAAACGAGGATTTAGTTGAAATAACATTGCAAAAAATAAGCAAATTCGTACAAAAAATAAAGTAAAATTTTGGTTTTATTAAGTTTTATATTATTTGCATTCATACGCGTGGTTTATTGATTGGAGGGTGGGTTAGAGGCCACCCACCCACCCTACATATACAAATGTTCTTCAATCAACTATTGCTATTGTAATTTCCAGAAATTTTATATTTTTGTTGTTAAAGTTAAAAATATTAATCAGCGTTTTACCTGCGCTTGATTTTGAAATTTGAGGGTGTGTTCGAGGCCACCCACCCACCCTACAAATACAAATACTCCATAATCACTATTACATATATGATTTTCATTAAAATTCTAATAATTTTGTTGCTGAGGTTTTCAAAAACTTCACATAGTATTGAAGTGTAGTTAAATTGTATATGTAGGGTGGGTGAGTGGCCTCTAACCCAACCTCCAATTAATTTGTTATAAACGAGAGTTTAGTTGAAATACAATTACAGAAAATACGAAAAGTCATACAAAAAATGAAGCAAAATTTTGGTTTTATTAAGTTATATTTTATTTGAATTCATACGCTTGTTTTATTAATTTAAAGGTGGATTAGAGGACACCCACCCACCCTACATATACAAATACTCTTCAATTAACTATTACTCTTCTAATTTTCAGAAAATTTCTTATATTTTATTTGCTAAAGTATTTAAAAACTTTAAGAAGAGTTTTAACTATAATTAAAATATAGGTGTAGGGTGGGTGGGTGGCCTCTAACTCAATCTCCATTTAATTTGTTTTTAACGAGAAGTTTATTTGAAATAGAATTACAAAAATACACAAATGTAAATAATAAATCCCTCAAAAGTTTTATTTTATTTACAATAATTTTTTTTTTACATTCACGCTCGTGATTTTGAGATTGAAGGGTGTGTTCGAGACCACCCGCCCACCCTACATATGCATGTACACCATAATCACTATTACTTTTATGATTTCCATTAAAATTCTAATCATTTTGTTGCTGAAGTTTTCAAAAACTTCACGCAGTATTGAAGTGTAGTTAAAATGTATATGTAGGGTGGGTGGGTGGCCTCTAACCCAACCTCCAATCAATTTGTCATAAGCGAGGGTTTGTTTGAAATAAAATTGCAGATATGCAAATTCATAGAATAAATTAAGCAAAATTTTGTTTTATTAAGTTTTATTTTATTTGCATTCATACGCGTGGTTTAATGATTAGAGGGTGGGTTAGAGGACACCCACTCACCCTATATATACAAATGTTCTTCAATCAACTCTTGTAATTTCCAGACATTTTATAATATTTCTGTTGTTAAAGTTTTACAAAATTTTAAGCACCGTTTTAACTGCAATTAAAATCTACATGTGGGGTGGGTAGGTGTCCTACAACTCAATCTCCATTTACTTTGTTTTAAAAGTGGGGTTTCATTAGAATATAATTGCAAAAATGCGCAAATTTAGATAATAAATCTCTTAAAAATTTGATTTTATTTATAAAAATTTTCGTTGCATTCACGCAATTGATTTTTAAATTGGAGGGTGTGTTCAAGATCACCCACCCACCCTACATTTGCAAGTACTCCATAATCACTATTACTTATATGATTTCCATTCAAATTCTAATCATTTTGTTGCTAAGGTATCCAAAAATTCGACGCAGTATTGAAGTGTAGTTAAAATGAATATGTAGGGTGGGTGGGTGGCCTCTAACCCAATCTCCAACCAATTTATGATAAACGAGGATTTATTTAATATAAAATTGCAGAAAATACGCAAATTTATTTAATAAATAAAGCAAAATTTTGTTTTTATTAAGTTTTTTTTATTTGCATTTATGGGCGTGTTTTAATGATTGGAGGGTGTGTTAGAGGCCACCCAACCACCCTATATATACAAATACTTTTCAATCAACTGTAATAGTTTCCTAATTTCCAGAAAATTGATCAGATAAAGGAAATTTTTGTTTTATGTTAAGAACCTAACTTTTCCTTGCGTGTAAACAGGAAAACAGATACATAATCAGTAAGTTAAAACCGGAAACAGAAAGTTTTGGACTTGTTTTATAATCACGTTTGAGTCATTCGAATATATATTTTGCAATTAGTTGCAACTGGAAACCGGCAACTAAAACCAGAATTAGAAATAGGAAATTAAATCTATCTACCGGTTATGATGACCTTGAAAGTTTTCAGGAAGTTACTTTATATGCTTATATCATTCTTATTTTGTTTATAATCGCGGTAAGAGAATGAGCATGTTGAATAAAATTATTTTGTGAGCAGGCTATTCTGTCGTAAACGATAATCGGTAATTGTGTACGAAACCGGAAGTTATAAAAGGAAACTGAAAGTGTTTACCGGATATGAAATTTTCGGAAAATCTTCCTATCCGCTTGGATAATCATGGTTTTGTTTGTAATCGCGTTTCGGTGCATTAAAATATTTGCTGGAAACAATAGACAGAATCCAGATACGAAAGCCGGAAAATAAAACGACAAACAGAAAGTGTTTACCGATTTTGATGACCTTGGAAATCGCAGGAAGGTTTGTAACACTCGTTATATTTTGGATTTGCTTTGTAATCGCGATCATTAGAATATAACCAAAATTTTGCAAATGATAACAAATTGCAGCAGGAAACTAAAACCGAAAATCGAAACTTGTTACCGGATGTACCTTGACCTTGAAATTTCTCAATTTTATATCATCTTGAACTTGTTTACTGGATTAGAGAATTAGAATGTTGAATATAATTTTATGTGGTTAATAGCAATTTTTTTCTGTCAAGAAATAATCGGAAACCCGGAAGTTGAAAACGGAAGCTGAAGGTGTTCTTAAAGTCTTCGCATCCGCTTAAATAATCTTGAATTTGTTTATAATTGCGTTTAGAGTATTACAATTTGCAAAAATATTGCATTGAGTAATATTTGTTTGCTGGAAACATTATACAGAAATCAGAGACAAAAACTGGAAGTTGAAAGTTTAAATAGCAATTGTTTACCGGATTTAATATTCTTGGGAAGCTCCAGGAGATTTTTGATTTGTATACACTTAAATCAATTTTAGACTAGTTTTATAATTGCGTTCAGAACACTACAAAACAACCAACAAATTTTGCAAATAGCAGCAAACAAAAACCAGAAGCTAAAACCAAAGATTGAAAGTGGTTACAGAATAACGACGTCCTCAAGAATGTGTTTGTTTTTCGAATATATTATCTTCTGATCGAAAAAAATTTGGGAGTAAAATTAAGTTCCGTAAACTGGAAGTAGAAAGTGGTTACCAAATGTAACGAACTGGAGATCTAGTATCCCCTTAAATCATCCTGGACTTGATGTGGCGAATGTGTGGTTCAACAAGACGGTGCCACATACCATACAGCCCGTGAAACAATTCAATTACTACATGAGACATTTCTAGAGAAGTTTAAATTAAAGTGTCAATCATTTTCTTATTCTGGTACCTTCAGACTAGGATTTAAAACGAATCGATGGGAATTTAAAGTTATGGTCAACGATGGATTAAATATTAAGAACATTTGTTTGTATTTTTTTTTAAATTTAGAATTAATTACATGCTATAAATACGTACTAATGAAATTACAGTGATGTGTATATCCAGTGGACATCGAATAGAATCAGAGACTAATGCACAATCAAGGTAAATAAACCCCTTATCAGCGGTAGCATCAATTTATTTTCAGTTGTTTCACGTAATTACCAATAATATCGAAATAATCAATCAAAGAGATGTACTACTGATGATGCGCATGAATATTTGATAAGGTGCGTGTGTCCGTATTTACTGATACACGCATTCTGATTGGTCGTGCATTATCTCTCCCATTGCGACTCACTCCCTCATAGAAAATACACACACACACACAGATAGAGAGACAGGTCAATCCGAAATATGGGTTTGTGTACGTGTGTGCAACATAGAAATTATGTGTCTGAGTGTGTGCGCGCGCGAGTTATTTGTTCGAATAATCGAAAGGTAACTGAAATTACGAGATCGTATCGATAGCGTAATGTCGATTGTGTGCTGTGGAAAATAGCCGCGATCACGATTGCCACTGTCCGCGCGATGGAAATTACCGACTGTCCGGGGGAAAATTGGAGAAAAGACTGGAAATTGTTCGTATCGATGACGTTATCCGGTTCCTATCGAACGACGGTGATGAAATTGCTTAGCCGGAATTGGAATTTCCCATTTTCATTTATTCATTCACGCCCGACACAAATTCCGGTGCAATCAAAAAAAGAAAACAAAAAAATATGCGATTGTATCATACTTCACTGCCATTAAAATTGAAAAATAACACAACATATTAACGTTAATATCAGGTGAAGATTTAGTGATTACAGAATGTCCAGGATACATCATCTATTTCATTCATCAAAGTTCAGTTTTCATCAACACCATTTTTTATTAAACAACGTTAGAAAGATTTTAATTTATAATTTATGAACCTATAGTAATTATTGACTGTTTGGCATAGTTTTAGTCATTTGTTTATATTAATATGGCATCTACAGAAGTATTTCTGCGAAAACGTCAGATTTCAATCATCAAAATTTAGTTTCAAGCAACGCTATTTCTTGTTAAATAATTTTAGAAAAATTCTAATTAGTAATCCATGAAGATACATTAATTTTTGATTATTTGGCTCAGTTTTATTCATTTGTTTCTATTAATATGGAATCTACAACAGTGTTTCTGCGAGAACGTCGGTTTTCATTGACAAATATATAATTTCCACCAACGCCATTTTTTATTAAATAACTTTGGAAAAGTTTTGATTGATGATCCATAAAGCTACAATAATTGTTGATGTCCTGGCACAGTTTAATTCGTTTGTTTCTACTAATGTGTATACTACAACGGTGTTTCTGTAAAAACATCAGATTTTATTATTTAAAATTTAATTTTTTCTTTGTTTTAGATCATTTTTGAAAACTTTTGATTGATAAACTATAAAGCTATACTAGATGTTAATTGTTTTGAATAGTTTTATTCAATTGTTTCTATTAACAAGGAATCTACAATGTGTTTCTCCCAAAATCGTCGAATTTGATTCATCAAAGTTTAGTTTCCATCAACACTATTTTGAATTAAACAACATTGGAAGATTTTTTATTGATAATCCAAGAAACTATGCTAATTATTGATTGTTTAGCATAATTTTATTCATTTGTTTTTCAATTAACATGGCATCTACAGAAGTATTTCTACGAAAACGTCAGATTTCACTCATCAAAATTTAGTTTCTAGCTACGTTATTTCTAATTAAATCATTTTAGACATTTTTCATTACTAATCCATGAAGCTACACTAATTTGTGTTTGTATAGTTTCTATTCATTTGTTTCTATTAATATGAAATCTATAAAAGTGTTTCTGCGAAAACGTCGGATTTCATTAATTAATGTTTAAATAAAAAGCACACTATGTTTTATTTAAGTGTTTATATGATATATGGGCAATTTTTGGACCTCCACCAGCTTCAATTCGGATCGGGAAAGAAATTTCAAATAACGCGCAAAAAATTAAAGGTTTAACACACATATAGTGGTTTTTGCAAAGTCGTTGCGGTGCGCAAATCGATAAATAATATTATTAAGCGTAGTCGGTTGTCCATACCTGGTTTATATCATGAATTACCACGTGGTAACGGTCGCAACTATCAATAATGTTTCAGTCATTAAATCAATGTTTAGTTTCCAGTAATTTTTTAGAATTTTTTTACCTTAAACATTAAGGTTTTCACAATTTTCGAGAAAGTGAATTTTCGTCATTGCGAATATTTTTTTTAAATCTGAAATTCTCTTCCTGATTTTTAGATTTTTTCACAAAATTTTGAAAATTTTTATCGAACGTTCCTTGCGTTCAATTTTTATTATTTCTTTCTGAATAACGTGATTTCGTTTGAGATTTTTTCTTTAGCAATTTCTCTTCCATTCTTCAATGAATTTTTATCAATTCTTGATTTTAACAGAATTTTCTAGCGTTTTATCTTCCAAATGAGTTTTCTAGTAAATTTCTTCGATTCCTATTTAACAATTTTCTGACTTTAACATTTTACTTCAAGGTTGCCTGACGTTTCTTTAAAGGTTTCTACAATTTTCAAGCAACTTTCCTTTTCAAAAACTTTCAACTTTTGTTTAAAACAATAAATAATAACAATATTGTGACAACTTTTTTGGACTGGAATTTTCAGATTTATTTCAAATGTTCTCTAGCATTTATTCTTCACCTTTATAAATTTTACCTTTATTTGTTTTTCCACGTTTAAATAATTTAATACTTCCCTTCTGTTTCTTCGAAACTATTTTACTATATTTTTTCAACAAATATTTCGCCTTTGACAAATTCCAACTGCTTAAAAAATTGAATATTTTTTATTTTTATTTAAATTAAATTTTTTGCGCCACTCTTCGATTTCAATATTAATTGTGTTTTTGTAAAAAAACAATTGTTTTTAACGTATTTTTAAATGTGATGTTTTGAGAGGCAGAAATAAACATTATTAATAATTTTACATGTACATTTTTTTGGCGACATTTTAAATTTAAAACTTCCTAGTCCTTCTTATTTTGGCTATCATTTTATTATTTTTTATTTTCTTATCAAATACATTATTATTTGTAAAAATTCAATTGTTATAAAGAAAAATATTTCAAATGTAATTATACATTTCATTTTCACAGTTTTTAACTTTTTTCTGTTTCTAAACGAATTGTTTTGTCTTTCGAAATCCAATCGATTTAATTAATTGAATTATCTTTTTTGATTTCGTATATTTTTCTGCCTTTTATCAAAATTCAATTGTTTCTTAATTGCAAAATTTCAACTGTTTTATACAAATAAATATTTTTAGAAAAAATGTATTTACTTTTTAAGGGATTTTTAAATTTTTTAATTCATTTGTTTCGTCTGCCAAATTTTAATTGCTTTTTAACACAATTTCAATTGTTTCTTCTTCAATCACTTTTTAATATCCTGAAAACGTTTACAGAATTAATAATGAAATTTTGGGAACTAAAAGTTGTATTCTGGCTTAAATTTTATTTATGTGTAGGGTAGATGGATGGTAACTAGCCCACCCTCCAATTCTTTCATTATAAGTGAGTGTTAGATTTGAATTAAAACACTTGTTATTATTTCTATGGCAGAGAAAGTGTGAAGTTTATAAGTGAGAGTATCTCAGGAACATTTGTTTAAAAGCGAATAATTACGGAATTAAAAAATAAAACGTTTTCTTATTGATAGAAATTGATTCAATATATTCTCCTCATATATTTTAGTAATTGGTAAGTAGATAAAGGACACCCACCCACCCTACATATTCAAGTTTTTTTAAATCATTCTTGGACTGATTACTGCAAAAGTATTTGTTTTGATATTTTGTGAACTAAAAACTGTATTCTAGCTTAAATATTAATGATTTTATAAAGCGGATGGGTAGCCACTATCCTACCCCCCAATTGTTTTAACATAAACGAGTGTTTTTTTAGGAAAAAATTGAATGAAAGAGAATATTCAAGGAATAAAAAGGATACACACTTCTTGCTAATTAAAATTGTTTAATAATATATTTACATATGTTTTAAAGATTAGAGGGTGGGTTACATGCCAATTACGATATATGTACATACAAATTTTAATCACTATTAGACTTTTAATTTCCTGAAAGCGATAGCAAAATTTTATTAATAAAATTGCGAAGAAAGATTTTTAGCGCTTTATTAATTAATCAAGTTTATCTTCACGTAACTCGCAAAAGTCAAAGTAATAGCAGAATTAGTGTAGGGTTTTTTTGGAACTAAAAGCTGTGTTTTAGTTTAAATTTTAATACATATGTAGGGTGGGTGGCTGGCCACTATTCCACTCTCCAATTGCATTAATATAAACGAGTGTTTCTCTTGAAAATATAAATGGAAAAGAATATTTACGGAATTAAATAGAGAAATGTTTCCTTATTGATAAAAATTAATTCAATAAACCCTTCTCTGGATAGGTGACACCCACCTACCCTGCATATTTTGTTTGACTTCAATCATACTCAGACTTTTAGTATCCTGAAAACGTTTACAGAATGAGTGTTGAAGTTTTTAGGAACTTAAAGCTATATTATAGTTGAAATTGTATGTATTTGTAGAGTGGGTGGGTGGCCACTATCTCACCCTCCAATTATTTCATTATACAAGCGAATAATTTCGAAATTTACATACATATACATTTTTATTTGTAAAATTTCAATTGTTATAAAAAGAATATTTCAGATGTAATTTTAAATGTGATTTTTTCACAGTTTTTATCTCTTCATTTTTTAAAACCAATTGTTTTACCTTTCCAAAATTTTAATTTCATTTATTTTTCAGTCTTTTGTCAAATTTCAATTGCGTTTTAATTGAATATTTTCAATTGTTTTTGACCAATATTCAACTACATTTTCAGAAAAAAAATATCTATATTTTAACAAATTTATGTTTTTTTTTAATTCAATTGTTTCGCCTCTGACAAATTTCAACTGTTTTTCAACACAATTTCTCAATTGCAATATTTAATTATTTTTCAGAAAAAAGGTGAATTTTTTGACTGTTTTATTTTTACAAATTTGAATAGTTTTGATTAAGTTTATTTTTTGTTTCTTTTCTGTAATTTCCACTTTTTGTTAAAAAATTAAATTGTAAATAAGAGTACTAATTATAATTAATACTGCACCTGTAAATCAATATTTAATTTTTACAAATTGTTTGTCCTTTTTATATAATTTTTTTTTAATCAAAGAAGCGTTGTTTTATATATTTTTTTCTGTTTTACGTTTTTATTCCTTGTCAAAATTTAATTGATTTTTTTCCTTTTAAACAAATGCTATTTTGAATGTTTTATTTTTTTAATTAAGGTTTTAACATTATTTTAAAACGTTATTTTCTTTATTTTGTTTTCATTACTCTTTATATCCTTGTCGAACATTAATTTATTTTTGTAAAACTCCAATTGTTTGAAAGAAAATTTAAATATAGTTTAAGATTTAATGTTTTCTTACAGTTTTTCATCTGCTTTTTTTTTGAATTAATTATAAATCGAATTTAAAAGGCTACTTTGAGTTAAAAAATATTCAAATGTTTACTGAGTTAAAAAGTAAGAGTTTTTTTTTTAATATGATCAAATAAATATTTAATAAAATTATCGTTTGTGATATACTAAATTGAGAGTGGGATAGTGAGCACCCACCCATTCTACATATATATTAGATTTTTCAACTAATTTTACGTTTTAAATTTCCAAAAATTAACAAGAGCATTACAATAATGGTTGTTAAGTATTTTAAACAAAATTATAGCTTACATAAGCATCTATCTTACATCTTATTAGAAAAAATTTGACTTAGGACAACCACCCACCATACATATATGTTGTTTATAATTTCAATTTCAGCTACTTTTTGAGTTTCTCAAATAAAACAGTGTTTTTATAGATATTGTTGGTAAATTTAAAAACAGTGTTGTAATTTAATTTAAAATTTTTATGCAGGGTGGGTGGGTGGCCACTATCCCACCCTCGATTTAGTATAACACAGACGATAATTTTATTAAATATTTAATCGATTATATTAAAAAAAACTCTTACTTTTTAATTCAGTAAACATTTAATAATTTCTTAACTCAAAAAATTGTAGATTATTTTTCTTGAATGATTACCTAATTAGAAAGTATACATCTCTTTTTTATAACAAAGTAATTTCTTCATAAAATTATTATCTTTATATAATATCTATAGGACACTGTTTTCTTCTACGAAACTCAAAAACCAGTCTGCATATAACATGTTATAGCAATGAATAATATATTTTTTTAAATCCATACATATGTAAATTCATTACCGCAATGATTGTAAAACAATTTAAACAGAATTTTAGCTACCGCTAACTTTTACGTTATCCCTCATTAGAGAGAACACAACTGGAGACACCCACCACCCTATATATATTTATTTGTTATTTCAGTTTCGATTACTTCTGGAGATTTTTTTACAAAATAACAGTATTTTAATAGATGTTTGGAAATTAAAGATTAGTGTTGAATGAGTTATATTTATATGTAGGGTGGGTGGATGCCCACTATTCTACTTTATAACTATTATTTATTTATTGATTTATTTATTGATTTTGCTTTACATGTTCACTTAAAAAAATATAACAAATAATATAAATTTACAAACTAAAAACATAATCTGCGGTTTTCACCTTATTGAAATCTGATTTTAAAAAATTTCGCAACAATTCTCCAAGAAATATTTATTTTAGACATTTTTTAAATCTCCCAAACAGAATTTTCCTTTTGCTGAGGTTTCACACTTCGCCATTTTATTTTCAGCAAACGTACTTCATTTGTTTCTTAACGGTTGCTTTAGACACCTCATTGAAAACTGATTTTAACAAATTTTATAGGAATTCACTGAGAAATATAAGTTTTATACATTTTTCAAATCTTCCAAAACAAATTTTCTTTTTCCTGATGTTTCAAACTCCGCCATTTTATTTTCAGCAAATTTACTTCATTTGTTTCTTAACGGTTGTATTAAGCATCATATTGAAATATAATTTTATAAAATTTTGCAACAATTCTCTAAGAAATATTTATTTTAGACATTTTTAAATCTCCCAAACAGAATTTTCCTTTTGCTGAGGTTTCACACTCCGCCATTTTATTTTCAGCAAACGTACTTTATTCGTTTCCTAAGGATTGTATTAAGTATCTTATTGAAAACTGATTTTATCAAATTTTATAGCAATTCACTGAGAAATATAAGTTTTATACTTTTTTTTAAATCTCCTAAACAAAATTTTCTTTCTGCTGATTCACACTCTGTCACTTTATTTTCAGCAAACGTAATTTATTCGTTTCTTAAGGTTTGTATTAAGCATCTTATTGAAAACTGTCTTGTAAAAAATTTATAGGAATTGACTGAGAAATAATAGTTTTATAAATTTTTCAAAACTTCAAAACCATTTTTTTTTTTGCTCCTGATATTTCACACTCCGCCATTTTATTTTCAGCTAATATACTTCATTTGTTTGTAACGGTTGTATTAAGCACCTGATTGTAAATTGAGTTTTGTAAATTTTATAGCAATTCACTGAGAAATAAAAGTTTTATACATTTACATTATATTCCAAATCATTTTTTTTTCTTCATTTGTTTCACACTCCGCCATTTTAGTTTTAGCAAAAGTCCTTCATTTTTTTATTAAGGGTCGTATTAAGCACTTTATTAAAAACTGATTTTAGCAAATTTTATAGCAGTTCACTGAGAAATAATAGTTTTATACATTTTCAAGTCTTCCAAACCAATTTTCGTTTCTCCTGAAGTTTCGCACTCCGCCATTTTATTTTCAACAAACGTATATTATTTATTTCTTAACGGTTGTATTGAGCACTTTATTAAATACTGATTTCAGCAAATTTTATAGCAATTCATTGAGAAATAATAGTTTTATACATTTTTTAAATCTTAAAAACCAAATGTTTTTGCACCTCATGTTTCACACTCCACCATTTTATTTTCAGCAAACGTACTTCATTTTTTTCTTAACGTTTGTATTAAGCACATTATTGAAAACTGGTTTTAGCAAATTTTATAGCAGTTCACTTAGAAGGAATAGTTTTATAATTTTTTCAAATCTTCCAAACCAAATATTTGTTTTCCTGATATTTTACTCTCCGCCATTTTATTTTCAGCAAATATACTTCATTTGTTTCTTAAGGATTGTATTAAGCACCTTGTTAAAAATTGGTTTTAATTTTTTTTGTAGTAATTCCCAGAGAAATAGTCGTTTTAGACATTATTTAAATTACCCAAACAATTTTTTTTTTCTGGTGATGTTTCACATTCCGCGATTTTATTTTTAGCAAAAGTTATTCATTTATTTATTAAGGATTGTATTGAGTACTTATTAAAAAGTGATATGAGAAAAATTTGAAACAATTCCCCAAGAAATTATCGTTTTAGACATTTTCTTCCTGTTGTTGTTTCACTTAAGTTTCAATTAAGAAATGATTAAACATTTATAGAATTAATAAAAATAAGTAATATTTTATAAAATTCTCGTCTGTGATATATTAATTGGAGGGTGAAATAGTGGCCACCCACCCACCCTACATATATAATAGAATTTGAATCAATACAGATTTTAAAATTTCTATAAAATAACTAAACAAAATCATTACTATAAATATTGTTTAAAATTTTAAACAATATTTTAGCTTTAAATAACCTCAATGGTATACATCATACATTATTTGAGAGAATACTGTTGAGAACACCCACCCATTCTACATATATTTATTTGCTATTTTAACTAAGTTAAATAAAATAAAAATAAAAAAAAGACAGTATTATTATAGATGTTGTTAGGAAATTAAAAAGCAAGGCTGTAATTTAATATTAGATGTATATATATTTTGGGTGTGTGGCTACTAACCTACCCTCCACTTATTAAAATATAAGCCATAGTTTTTTAGTTAAGAAATTATTAAATATTTGCAAGATTAAAAAATATAAATTGTTTATATGGTCAACTAAATATTTTATATAAGTTCACGCTTATGTTCTACTAATTAGAATATAGATTAGTAGCCACCCACCCAACTTACATATAAATTGGACTTTTAGTTACCCTTTATCTAGGATTATTTTAAGGTCAACTATTTTTTTAATTTCTGAAGTCAAAACAACAGTGTTATAATAGATATTGTTGGTGATTTTGAAATCAGTGTTAAAATATAAGTTTAAATAAATATGAGGGGTGGGTGGTTGTTCATTATCCTACCCTCCACATAATTAATTAAAATCCACAGTTTTTTTAGTTGAGAAATTATCAAACATTTACAAAATTAAAAAGTATGAATCTCATTTTATGCTTCACTAATTGGAGGGTAGAATAGTGGCCACCCACCCACCCTACATATACATTAAAACTCAAATTACAACCCTGTTTTATTATCCAAGAAGAATATCTCTACCAATAGTGCGGTGTATTCAGAAATAATTTTGTTAATAAACGACGAAGAGAATTGTATAATTGAAAATACATTCGAGAATAGGTTTAAAGACAGCCACCCACCCTACATAAATAGTATTACATTTATAATTTAAGTGGAATTGTACATATAAGGATGGTAGGGGTCCACTATTCAACACTATAATCATTAAATCATAAACGAAAGTTTTATTAAAAATTATTCATTACACAATAGTAATATAATGTTGTTTTTTTTTTGGAAACTGATAAGAGTGGTCAATGAAATAGCCATGTATATGTAGGGTGGGTGGGTGGCCACTATCCTACCTTCCATTTAGTAAAATATTGACGAGGATTTTATAAAATATTTAGTTGATCACATAAAATTCTGTAAATCAGATAATTCAAAATATATCGCAAAGTTGTAGCTTAAAGCATCCAATAAATTCCGTAAGTGTTAATTTCTGGATTTAAGCTGTTGCTGATGTTTTTCAATAATTGGAAGGAAAGGGTAAGCACCCTACTTATATATTTAGATAAATTCAAAACTTCTTTATGAATTTTATTACGTGTTATATAAAAAATACGTTTTGTTGTTGTAACAATTTCTTCTTAGTTGTGGTAATTATTAATTAGTGTAAATAATCGAGTTTTTTTACCTGGTGAGGCCTACTGACCGGCGGCGGCGCTCCCATCCCGTGATGGTACATCATGTCGTGTTTCAGCTGGGGCAGAGCCCCAGGTCCCCCCGTGCTCTGGTGCTTGATGTCCACGGCCGCCAACGCCTCGGCCCTGCTGATGATGCCGTCGTTCAGTCCGGAAAATAAATCGCCCTGAAATAAAATTATCGTTACGTTTTTTTTAATATCACAAATGTAATTTTACGTTTTTTTTTTGTTGAAAAAATAAAGCGTCCGGGTGGCGGCGATTTTCGTTTGAGGGGGTTGGGGGGGCGAGGCAGAACGAGTGAGCGTAACAAGCCAGCACATGGTCGAATAAGAAAGCGGGTAAATATTGAATTAGCGGCTCGAGCTTCCTAAAGCTCAGAGCTTTGCTCCGCACCTACTATAAAATTTATGCGTTGAAATTATGATAAAATGATATGTTAAATTATTTATGATTTTTTCACTAACTTTTCCGCCGCCCCCCGCAATTATTCATGCCGCAATTATCGCGCCCCGGTAACGGACTAAACCTCTTACCACTATATTAAACCATACAGAAACACATACACATAAAACCAACACGATAACAGAGTTTCATACATAAAAACAAAAGAAAAATTAAGCCATTTCAATTTTATATCTGATTATTAAACATATTTAAATATAATATAAAATTGTCAAAAAATTGTAATTAAAGTATTCGTAGTATAAATTAAGATGAGCATTTTATTTTAACTAATTTGAAGTAATCTATTTCTTCCCTTACATCAGTTGGCCTAATTGCGGGGGTTGCGGTGGTAGTTCGCGCACTTTAACGCGTTCGTTAACAGGTTGCAATTTCGGAAACGGATGAAGAGTTATAGCGAGCAAGACAAGTGATAATCGCCCTAATTTCATTGTTGTTTGCGGGGGCCGCACACGGGCTGATTAATCATCGGATGGCGCGGGGGTGGCGCACTCATTCCTGTTGGGGGGTCCGAACCCCATTCGTCTTCCCTTCCCTTCGGTTACAAATTATCTCATTCCGCTAACTTATGGCCTTCGCATTAACCGGCTACTTAGTCATTTCCGGACGTGCGACGTGCTCCTCACCAGAGAAAATCCCATCCGGGTGAAATATATCTACAAGATACCCCTAAGGATAATAGAGATTAATGAAATGCATCGTTATGTTGATTCCTGAAGAATCTTCATGCGATACTTAAGCCATCAAAAACATTGCTTAAAATTTGTTGATCAAAATCGGACATTTTGTGGAAAAGTGTTTGTTGTTTCAAAACTAAGTATAGGATTAGGATTAAATTTATGTTAAACTAAGCTAAATACTTGTAGTTTTAAATATTTGTAACTAAAACCTTTATATCTATGCTGGAAAAAAATTGGCGTTGCTTAAAACTGAAATTTGTTGATGAAAATTGGACATTTTGTGGAAAATTGTTTGCAGATTCTAAACTAAGTATAGGATTAGGATTAAACTCACGTTAAACTAAGCTAAATACTTATAGTTTAAATATTTATAACTGAAATTTTTGAATCTACGCTGGAAAAACATTGGCGTTTCTTAAAACTGAAATTTGTTGATGAAAATCGGACATTTTGTGGAAAATTGTTTGCAGATTCTAAACTAAGTGTAGGATTAGAATTAAACTTACGTTAAACTAAGCTAAATACTTATAGTTTTAAATATTTGTAACTGAAACTTTTGTTTCTATGCTGGAAAAAAATTGGCGTTGCTTCAAACTGAAATTTGTTGATGAAAATCAGACAAATTGTAGAAAATTGTTTGCAGATTCTAAACTAAGTGTAGGCTTAGGATTAAACTTACGCTAAACTAACATAAATACCCTTAGTTTAAATATTTATAACTGAAATTTTGGTATATATGCTGGAAAAAAATTGGCTTGCTTAAAACTGAATTTTGTTGATGAAAATCGGACAATTTTTAGAAAATTGTTTGCAGATTCTAAACTAAGATTAAGGTTAGGATTAAACTTACGGTAGACTTAGATAAATACTTGTAATTTAAATATTTGTAACTTAAACTTTTGTTTCTATGCTGTAAAAAAATGGCGTTCATTAAAACTGAAATTTGTTGATGAAAATCGGACATTTTGTGGAAAATTGTTTGCAGATTCTAAACTAAGTGTAGGATTAGGATTAAACTATCGTTAAAGTAAGCTAAATACTTATAGTTATAAATATTTGTAACTGAAACTTTTGTTTCTATACTGAAAAAAAATTGGCGTTGTTTAAAACTGAAATTTGTTGATCAAAATCGGACATTTTGTGGAAAATTGTTTGCAGATTCTAAACTAAGTTTAGGATTAGGATTAAACTAACGTTAAACTCAGCTAAATACTAATAGTTTTAAATATTTGTAACTGAAACTGTTGCCTCTATGCTGAAAAAAATTGGCGTTGCTTCAAACTGAAATTTGTTGATAAAAATCGGACATTTTGTGGAAAATTGTTGGCAGATTCTAAACTGTGTGTAGGATTAGGTTTAATCTCACGTTAAACTAAGCTAAATACTTATAGTTTTAAATATTTGTAACTGAAACTTTTTCTTTATATCTCGGGAAAAAATTGGCGTTGCTTAAAACTGAAATTTGTTGATGAAAATCGGACAATTTGTAGAAAATTGTTTGCAGATTCGAAACTTAGAGTAGGATTAGGATTAAACTTATGCTAGACTTAGATAAATACTTTTAATTTAAATATTTGTAACTGAAACATTTGTTTCTATGCTATAAAAAAAATTGGCGTTCATTAAAACTGAAATTTGTTGATGAAAATCGGATATTTTGTGGAAAAATTTTTGCAGATTCGAAACTAAGTGTAGGATTAGGATTAAACTCACTTTATATTAAGCTAAATACTTGTAACTTTTAACATTTGTAACTGAAACATTTGTATCTTTGCTGGGAAATAAAGTGACGTTGTTTAAAACTGAAATTTGTTGATCAAAATTGGACATTTTTTGGAAAATTGTTTGCAGATCCTAAACTAAGTGTAGGATTAGGATTAAACTCACGTTAAACTAAGCTCAATACTTAAAGTTTTAAATATTTGTAACTGAAACGTTTGTCTTTATGCTGGAAAAAATTGGGTTATTTAAAACTGAAATTTGTTGATTAAAATTGGACATTTTGTGGAAAATTGTTTGCAGATTCTAAACTAAGTGTACGACTAGGATAAAACTTACTCTAAACTGAGCTAAATACTTTTAGTTTTAAATATCTGTAACTGAAACCTTTGTATCAATGCTGGAAAAAAATTGGCGATGCTTAAAACTGAAATTTGTTGACCAAAATCGAACATTTTTCGGAAAATTAGTTGCAGATTCTAAACTAAATGTAGGATTAGGATAAAATTCAGGTTGAACTAAGCTAAATACTTATAGTTTTAAATAGTTATAACTAAAACCTTTGTATCTATGCTGGAAAGAAATTGGCGATGCTTAATACTCAAATTTGTTGACCAAAATCGAACATTTTTCGGAAAATTGGTTGCAGATTCTAAACTAAGTGTAGGACTAGGATAAAACTTACTTTAAACTAAGCTAAATACTTGTAGTTTTAAATATCTGTAGCTGAAACCTTCGTATCAATGCTGAAAAAAATTGGCGATGCGTAAAATTGAAAATTGTTGACCAAAATCGAACATTTTTCGGAAAATTGTTTGCAGATTCTAAACTAAGTGTAGGACTAGAATAAAACTTACTTTAAACTAAGCTAAGTACTTGTAGTTTTAAATATCTGTAGCTGAAACCTTTGTATCAATGCTGGAAAAAAATTGGCGATGCTTAAAACTGAAATTTGTTGATGAAAATCGGACATTTTGTAGGAAATTGTTGGCAGATTCTAAACTAAGTTAGGATTAGGTTTAACCCCACGTTAAACCAAGCCAAATACTTATAGTTATAAATATTTGTAACTGAAACTTTTGTTTCTATTCTGGAAAAAAATTGGTGTTGCTTCAAACTGAAATTTGTTGATGAAAATTGGACATTTTGTAGAAAATTATTTGCAGACTCTACACTAAATGTAGGATTAGGATAAAATTCAGGTTAAACTAAGCTAAATACATATAATTTCAATTATCTGTAACTGAAACCTTTGTATCTATGCTGGAAAAATTTTGGCGTCGCTTGAAACTGAAATTTGTTGATAAAAATCGGACATTTTGTATAAAATTGTTTACAGATTCTAAACTGAGTGTAGTATTAAGATAAAACAAACGTCATACTAAGCTACATACTTATAATTTTAAATCTTTGTAACTAAAACCTTTGTATCTATGCTGGAAAAATTTTGGCGTTGCTTAAAACTTAAATTTGTTGATCAAAATCGGACATGTTGTCCTTTTGATCAAAACATTATCAAAAACGAAAATTTTGGTTAGTGGTTTACCAAAACCTATCATCTAGGATTAAACTCTGAAGTTATTTATCATTTAAACAATTATGGTTGAAGATATACAAGTTTCTCTCCAAATACTTCAGTTTGTCTTAAAAAAACGAAAATTAAATCAACGTCATTTGTTTTTTGTTATTACTAAATTATTATTATTAAATCAACGTCATTTGTTTTTTGTTATTACTACACAAATTTTTATTGATGTTTGACCATAAGCTGTTATTTAGGATTAATTTCTAAAGCTCTTCATAAGTTGAAACAATTGTTGTTGAAGTTGTAAGACTTTTTCTGCAAATATTTCAGTTTGTGTTGATAAAATGGAAATTACATCAACACCATTTGGTTTCTGGAAATGCTACACAACTTTTGGATAGTGGTTTACCAACGCCTATCATTTAGGATTCATCTCTGAAGTTCTTCATCATTTGCAACAATTATTGTTGAAGCTATAAAAGTGTTTTTGCAAATATTTCAGTTTGTGTTGAGTAAAATAAAAATTAAATCAATGCCATTTGGTTTCTGGAATTGCTACACAACTTTTGGCTAGTGGTTTACCAAAATCTATCATTTAGAATCAATCTCTGAAGTTTTTCATTATGTGCAACAATTATGGTTGAAGTTGCAAAAGTTTTTTTGCAAATATTTCAGTGTGTGTTAACAAAAACAGAAATTAAATCGACGCCAATTGGTGTCTGCAATTGCTACATAACCTTTAGCCAGTGGTTTACCAAAACCTATCATCTAGAATTAACCTCTGATGTTCTTCATCATTTAAAACAATTATTGTTGAAGTTATAAAAGTTTTTCTGCAAATACTTCAGTTTGTGTTAAGAAAAACGAAAATTAAATCGACGCCATTTGGTTTCTGGAGTTGCTGCACAGCTTTTGGCTAGTTTTTCACTAAAACCTATCATTTAGGATTAATCTCTTAAGTTCTTCATCATTTAAATAATTATTATTGAAGTTATAAAAGTTTTTTTTGCAAATATTTCAGTTTGTCTTAAGAAAAGCGAAAATTAAATTAACTCCAATTGGTTGTTGGAATTGCTACACAACTTTTGGTTAATAGTCTACCAAAGCCTATCATCTAGGATGAATGTCTGAAGTTTTTCATCATTTGTAACTATTATAGTTGAAGTTATAAAAGTTTTTCTGCAAATACTTAAGTTTGTGTTAAGAAAAACAGAAATTAAATCAACGCCATTTGGTTTCTGCAATTGCTACATAACTTTTGGCCAGTGGTTTACCAAAACCTATCATCTTGGATTAACCTCTGATGTTCTTCATTATTTAAAACAATTATTGTTGAAGTTATAAAAGTTTTTCTGCAAATACATCAGTTTTTGTTGAGAAAAACGAAAATTATCTCAACGCTATTTGGTTTTTGGAGTTAGTACACTACTTATAGCTTGTGGTTTACCAAAACAAATCATCTAGGATTGATCTCTGAAGTTCATCATTTAAAACAATTATTGTTGAAGTTATAAAAGTTTTTCTGCAAATACTTCAGTTTGTGTTGAGAAAAACGGAAATTATCTCAACGCTATTTGGTTTTTGGAGTTAGTACACTACTTGTAGCTAGTGGTTTACCAAAACCAATCATCTAGGATTAATCTCTGAAGTTCTTCATCATTTTAAACAATTATCGTTGAAGTTATAAAAGTTTTTCTGCAAACACTTAAGTTTGTGTTAAGAAAAACAGAAATTAAATCAACGCCATTTGGTTTCTGCAATTGCTACATAACTTTTGGCCAGTGGTTTACCAAAACCTATCATCTTGGATTAACCTCTGATGTTCTTCATTATTTAAAACAATTATTGTTGAAGTTATAAAAGTTTTTCTGCAAATACTTCAGTTTGTGTTGAGAAAAACGGAAATTATCTCAACGCTATTTGGTTTTTGGAGTTAGTACACTACTTCTAGCTTGTGGTTTACCAAAACAAATCATCTAGGATTAATCTCTGAAGTTCTTTATCATTTTAAACAATTATTGTTGAAGTTATAAAAGTTTTTCTGCAAATACTTCAGTTTGTGTTGAGAAAAATGGAAATTATCTCAACGCTATTTGGTTTTTGGAACTAGTACACTACTTGTAGCTAGTGGATTACCAAGACCAATCATCTAGGATTAATATCTGAAGTTCTTCATCATTTGAAACAATTATTGTCGAAGTTATAAAAGTTTTTCTGCAAATACTTCGGTTTGTGATGAGAAAAACGGAAATTATCTCAACGCTATTTGGTTTTTGGAGTTAGTACACTACTTGTAGCTAGTGGTTTACCAAAACCAATCATCTGGGATTAATATCTGAAGTTTTTCATCATTTAAAACAATTATTGTTGAAGTTACAAAGGTTTTTCTGCAAATACTTCAGTTTGTGTTGAGAAAAACGGAAATTACCTCAACGCTATTTGGTTTTTGGACTTAGTACACTACTTGTAGCTAGTGGTTTACCCAAACCAATCATCTGGGATTAATCTCTGAAGTTCTTCATCATTTAAAACAATTATTGTCGAAGTTATAAAAGTTTTTTTGCAAATACTTCAGTTTGTGTTGAGAAAAACGGAAATTATCTCAACGCTATTTGGTTTTTGGAGTTAGTACACTACTTGTAGCTAGTGGTTTACCAAAACCAATCATCTGGGATTAATCTCTGAAGTTCTTCATCATTTAAAACAATTATTGTCGAAGTTATAAAAGTTTTTCTGCAAATACTTCAGTTTGTGTTGAGAAAAACGGAAATTATCTCAACGCTATTTGGTTTTTGGAGTTAGTACACTACTTGTAGCTAGTGGTTTACTAAAACCAATCATCTGGGATTAATCTCTGAAGTTCTTCATCATTTTAAACAATTATTGTTGAAGTTATAAAGGATTTTCTGCAAATACTTCAATTTGTGTTAAGAAAAACGGAAAATAAATCAACGCCATTTAATTTATGCAATTGCTATATAGCTTTTAGCTAGTGGTTTACTAAAAACTATTACATAGGAATAATCTCTGAGGTTCTTCATTAATTGTAACAATTATTGTTGAAGTTATAAAAGTTTCTCTGCAAATACTTCAGTTTGTGTTGAGAAAAACGAAAATTATCTCAACGCTATTTGGTTTTTGGAGTTAGTGCACTACTTGTAGCTAGTGGTTTACCAAAACCAATCATCTGGGATTAATCTCTGAAGTTCTACATCATTTAAAACAATTATTGTCGAAGTTATAAAAAAAATTCTGCAAATACTTAAATTTGTGTTAAGAAAAACAGAAATTAAATCAACGCCATTTGGTTTCTGCAATTGCTACATAACTTTTGGCCAGTGGTTTACCAAAACCTATCATCTAGGATTAAACTCTGAAGTTCTTCATCATTTAAAACAATTATTGTTGAAGTTATACAAGTTTTTCTGCAAATACTTCAGTTTGTGTTAAGAAAAACGGAAATTATCTCAACTCCATTTGGTTTTTGGAGTTGCTACACTACTTGTAGCTAGTGGTTTACCAAAACCAATCATCTGGAATTAATCTTTGAAGTTCTTCATCATTTAAAACAATTATTGTTGAAGTTATAAAAGTTTTTCTGCAAATACTACAGTTTGTGTTAAGAAAAACGAAAATTATATCAACGCCATTTGGTTATTGGAATTGCTACATTACTTTTAGCTAGTGGTTTACCAAAAGCAATAATTTAGGATCTATTTTTGATGTTCTTTATCACTTAAAACAATTATTGTTGAAGTTATAAACGTTTTTCTGCAAATTCTTCAGTTTGTGTTAAGAAAAACGGAAATTAAAACAAGGCTATTTGGTTTCTAGAATTGCTACACAGCTTTTGGCTAGTGGTTCACTAAAACCTATCATTTATGATTAATCTCTGAAGTTCTGCATCATTTAAATAATTATTATTGAAGCTATAAAAGTTTTTTTGCAAATATTTCAGTTTGTCTTAAGAAAAGCGAAAATTAAATTAACTCCAATTGGTTGTTGGAATTGCTACACAACTTTTGGTTAATAGTTTACCAAAGCCTATCATCTAGGATGAATATCTGAAGTTTTTCATCATTTGTAACTATTATAGTTGAAGTTATAAAAGTTTTTCTGCAAATACTTAAGTTTATGTTAAGAAAAGCGAAAATTAAATCAACGACATTTGGTTTCTAGAATTGCTACACAACTTTTATTTAGTGATTTACCAAAAACTATCATCTAGGATTAATCTCTAAAGTTCTTCATCATTTGTAACAATTATTGTCGAAGTTATAAAAGTTTTTCTGCAAATACTTAAGTTTGTGTTAAGAAAAGCAGAAATTAAATCGACGCTAATTGGTTTCTGCAATTGCTACATAACTTTTGGCCAGTGGTTTACCAAAACCTATCATCTAGGATTAAACTCTCATGTTCTTCATCATTTAAAACAATTATTGTTGAAGTTATAAGTCTTAAGAAAAGCGAAAATCAAATTAACTCCAATTGGTTGTTGGAATTGCTACACAACTTTTGGTTAGTAGTTTACCAAAGCCTATCATCTAGAATTAATCTCTGAAGTTCTTCATCGTTTGCAACCAGTATTGTTGAAGCTATAAAAATATTTTTACAGAAATTTCAATTTGTGTTAATAAAATGAAAATTAAATTTGGTTTCTCGAATTTCTACACAACTTTTCTCTAATGGTTTACTAAAACCTATCATTTAGAATTAATATCTGAAGTTTTTCATCATTTGCAATAATTGTGGTTGAAGTTATAAAAGTTTTTCTGCAAACACTTCAGTTTGTGTTAAAATAGAGGGAAATTAAATCAACGCTATTTGATTTCTGGTATTGCAACACAACTTTTGATTTGTGGCTTACCAAAACCTATCATCTAGCATCTATCTCTAAAGTTCTTCATCATTTGCAACAATTATTGTTGTAGTTATAAAAGTTTTTCTGCAAATATTTCAGTTTGTGTTAAGAAAAACGGAAATTAAATCAACGCCATTTGGTTTCTGTAATTGCTACACAATTTTTAGCTAGTCGCTTACCAAAAACTAGCATCTGGAATTAATCTTTAAATTTCTTCATAATTTGTAACAAATTATTGTTAAAGTTATAAAGGTTTTTCGAAGAATAGTTCTGTTTGTAAAGGCTTTTCCAAAAATAGTTCAGTTTGTGTTAAAATTGAGAAATTGTTTGTAGATTCTAAACTGAGTTTAGAATTGGGATTAAACTACGTCAAAAATGTTCAATACCAATATTTTTAGATATTTGTAACTGAAACTTTTTTATCTATCCTGTAGAAAAGAAATATGTTGCTTAAAACTAAAATTTATTGATCAAAATCGGATATTTTGTAGGTAACTTTTTGCAGCTTCTAAATTAAGTTCAAGAGTTGTATAAAACGACTATAGACTGTGCAATATACTAATTTGTATTATTATTTATAATTTCATAGATTAGTTTTTAAAATTTGTACTTCCTATTAACCATTTTAGATATGAAGTATGATATTATATACCTGGAATGTACAAAAAAAAGTCTATTCGTGAATTTATCTTTATAAAATTTCCCTCTCGCATAAAAACACATCCGTTATGTCTTTAAAACGTGGAAATGTACACAAAGGACTGACGGAGGGGGGTGAGTTGACTGACGCTCCCTCAAGTCTGTCACTAGGCTGAGGTCGTTGCCGCTCTTATATAATTATTATCAATGCTCCTAATGCGTTTTCTTATTGCCACTTCAATTTACACAAAAGTTGTAGGGATGATCCCGTACAAAATCTAATGTACTTATATAATAGAATTAAAGTTGATTTATTAGTAAAAAAACAATCTGCCAAATAAGGATATAAAAAAATACTTTTAAAACTTTGTTTTACCACTGAATATTAGAAAAATTTATGATTATAGTTTTGGCCACAAACTATTCATTAGAAAAAAATGAATTGAATTTACAGCGATTCAATTCGTTAACAAAAAACGTGTTCGTGTGTAGATAGAAAACATGCAGTTTGAATAGGAGTTTAACAAAAATTTAAGTTGGCGTTGGATTTCTTATTTATACACTAAAATCACACGTGGAAAATTTTGATTGCGGTTAATATGTGATATCTTCACAAGTGCAATTGTGATTTTAGTTCAAACATGACTTTACATATCAACCTCCTCGTAGATTTTTCTTAAACACTCGTTTGATAGTTTTTACATTTTTTTACAGTTTTATATTTTAAATAACAAATCAACACTTTAAACATTTTTTTAATATTTTGTAATTGTTTGTGTAAACTTTCAATTTTTCGTCAATATCTAGTTACTAATAAAATCTGTATTGATTTTTCAGTTATGCATTATCCCAGTATTAGATATTCATTTCTATAAACTATCTCATCCTGCAATTCTTTATTATTATCTAAAATAAATTACAAACATTATTCATACGTATGATTAATAATTTTTACAGAGATAAGTCAGTTATTGCTGTGGTAGGTTAATTGCAATTTTCTTTGAGGTAGGTAAAAAATACGTAATTTATATACAGCTTTTTAAGAGTGGTATATTTTGATAATTTAATAATTACTTATATTAATTCAAGAGGACGATAGCTCTATTTGTTACGAATGAAAAATTGAAGTTCATTTTTTGCTAATTTTTAACTAAAAATAATTGAATGTACGTTCTTGTTCCAAATTACCATAGTATAGTCACTCACAAACTATTTAACGTATATTCAATCATTTTTAGTTCATTTTACAGAAAGAAATACGTTCAAACTAATGTTGCTTTGATAGCCTTGCTATTTTGTAACACGCAAATTATTTTTGTATTATTCAATGTCTGTCGAAGTATTAGCTAGAGAAGTAGTTGTTTCAAAAGTGATTTGTTCTTGTAGTCTTAATAAGACTCATTTGTTGTAGATTTTACGAAAATATTTTCGTGTTTTTTCTATTTATTAGTGAATTTTCTACAACGTAAAGGACTTATATATTTTATTATTAAAATAAATCAACATTGAGAGAAATAAATAAATAAGGTTAAAAAATAAATCTAGTGTATTGAACTGAAACATAATTGAATAATTAATGTATTGTAATATTTATTGAAGTAAGCTCATAATACGCTACTTAATTGCTTGTAGTAGATATTAGGTTGATTATTTTTCTTATTTCTCCTTGTAGGTTAAGGCAACGATAACCTAAAAAATATGTTAAAAGTGTTATTGAATTAATTACACTAACATAATTTTTTACCTATATTAAAAAGATGTTGTTTTGTTTACTAAACTAGGCTTTACTTACTTTTTTATGGTAGAACAGAAATGCGAAATTTAAAACATGCTTCATAATTCAATTAAGTGCTTCTTCAATATTTTAATTCGAAATTAAAAAATATTAACTTTAGTAATAAGTTTATATAAATCATCACCAAGATAACATAATTACGTTTAAATTGGGGTAGGACTTGTATGCGCTACTACCTGTAATATATGTATTAAGGACTTTGTAGTAGTTCAAAAGTACGATAATATAATGTCCGCTGTATTATTCAATTAGATTTTAGTTTATATAAATCATGACAACGATAACGTATATGCGTTTACATTGCGGTAGGCCAAGAGTACGCTATTTTCTGTAATATATATATGTAAGGTATATTATGTATTATCAATGTATTAGTCTCTAGCAGTAGGAAAACTAAAAAAAAAAAACTATTGTATTAGGTGGAAAATAATATTGAATGAATACATTGCTATAATCTTTACGGAAATATGTCAAAAAAGGTTTGTTTAATTTGATAAATTATTCTTCATTTAGGTTTTTATTCGTGTAGGGAAGAATTGGGAATTGCAAAATGTATATTGGAATGAATTTTAATTCGAATAAGTAAATAATATGTTAGTAGTTATAGTAGATTCAGAACTGTTAACATGTTAATGTTAAAAGAGATGAATAAATCAGACATAGACATTTTTAAAGAGAAATTGGCTGCTGTATATAACAGCAGATGAGGTTGAGTTAAAAGAAAACTGAGAGACATAATTAAGTTTCTATAGAGGTAGGTCAAGAGTAAGCTGATAAGTTGTCAGGTTGTTCGGAATGTTCGTGCCGATTTTTAAGGAAAATTGAAACGTAGCATTTAAATGTTGGTATACATTTATTAAATTATATAGGCACCATTCTGTTTCACAACCTTTCTCCATCTTTCATGCAACTTGAGAATTCCGTCCTTCCAGAACTTCTAAGGTTTTTCGGCAAAAAATTGTCTATTCTCGATTTCTGTTTTAATCATATCACCATCTGTGGTGGACGGCCTACCCGCGTTTTCTTGATCTCCAAGGCCAAAATTTCCAACTTTGAACCGAGAAAACCACTTCTGCATAGTTCTTTCGGCAAATTATTATTATTAGAGAGAACGAGAGAAAGAGAATGAAAAAGAGAAATGGGAGAATGCATTACGTTTTGTTAATAATTACTAATATCCTTTTGTTCGCCGTTTTGTTAATGTTATTATTTTTCGAGTGTGAGTGAAAGAGACAATGAGAAACGGAGAGAGAGAGAAATATGAAAAGGGAAATTAACAGCTAAATAAATCTAAATTTGAGAAGATGCTTAAGATAAAACTATATAGAATTATTCTGTAATGTTCGATTCCGTAAAGAAAAATATATTTTAAACTTTTAATAGTAATTACGTTTCTGTTGTGGTAGGTAGAGAGTACACTACTGTTTTTCTTACAGTTTATACAGAGAGAGAAAACATCTATATTATTAAAAATAATTATTACATTATGAAGTATGTATGTATTTTTCCAATTAGTGGCTATCGACCCGCGGTATTTCATCCAAGTTTATACATTATTTTTCATTTCATTTTCATTCGAGAGAGATTATCAACTGTATAATTCTTTATAGAAGGAGATGGATTTATAGTGTATAACATCCTCATGTTTTTTTATTGGGGTAGGTCAAGAGTACGCTACTGAACTATATAGTTTATTGTAAACGTAATCATTCATAATTTTTCAGTTATCATCATCAGAAATAGACAGCATGCAGGGAAAAGAAAGAGAGAGAGACAGAAAAAAACCCTTAAAATCTTCAAGGGGAACGCTGCCATGGTAGGTGCTCAAGATATGATTCTAAGAATTACTCCTTCTGATAGTAGAACTTACTTCTTGACTTAGTGAGATTTATTTATTTGTATGTTTCATTTTTTTAAAATTTTAATAGATTTATTCTTACAATACACGTTGCAAAAAGACTCCTTTTGGTTATTTTACCTCTGTCCTCGCATCGGATTTGCAGACGCGGTGTCTCATCTCATGCTAATGGTATTGATCGATATTTGATTCTTCTTATTGTAATTTCTATTCTATTTTGTTTCGTCATTTAAGATTTTGATTTTAATTTTTAGTTTAAACGGAGTATATTTTAGTTCTTTTATGGAGTTTTCTAATTCATTATATTTTTTATGCCAATATGTTGTTAATAATTGTGTGTACTTCATTGTAGTGAATTTTTCTACCCGTAAGTCTGATTTTCTCCTTGCTTGGTAGTTATGGATGTCTTTATTAGACTGTAGCTTTATGCTGCTTATAATTAGGTTGTTTTTCATTTTGTAGATCATAAATATGTCGTTTAATGTTATTATGTTATGTTTTTTATATTTAATTCTTGTTCGTGTCTCAAGAGATTAGTTGTATTGGTCTTTTTGTCTATTTTAAATATTAATTTTAATATTTTATTAATTTATATAGATTACTGTTAGTGGTCTGGCTCCAGATATTAATTACGTAGTTATTTTGTGATGTAAAAAGTGCATGGTAAAGTTGTTTTCGTATTATTGTAGGTAAGTAGTATTGTATGTTCCTTATATCTGCTATTGTTCTGGAGTTTCTCTTAGTTGGCAGTTTTATATGTTTATCCTATTTTAGATTGTTTGTATTTTTTGCCCTAGGTAATCTACTTCTGTGATTTGTTTTAGTTTTGTTCCTCTTATTTCAACGTTTATGTTTGTTTGTTCTTATTTACTGGTTAAGATCGTAAATTCTGTTTTTGTTTCATTAATTGTTAACAGGTTATTGTAGTACCATTCCTCTAATATTTTCATATCTGCAGTTATCATATTTTTTTGAATTTCCTCATTGTTTTCTTCTGACTAGACTATGCAAGAGTCGTCAACATATATGTATGGCTTTCTTTAAGTTGCATTAAATCATTTGTGTAAATGATGTATAGTATAGGCGGTAAATTGCCTCCTTGTGGTATCCTGTATTCGGCTTCGAGTGGTTGGCTTTCTATACCGTTGGCTTTTACATATTGTGGTCTGTTCATTATATACGTTTTCATTAAATTTAATTAATGAATTGCTGAGGCTTTTACTTTGTGAAATTTCATAATGTATGTTGTAAATAAAAAACACGATTTTTTATGTATGTTCATCAGACAGATGATTACTGGTTTTTAATGTTACAATCATATCAATACGTTAATTGTAATATTAAAAACCAGTAATCATCTGCCTGATGAAGCCACAGTATGGCGAAACATATGTAGCCGTTTCTACATTAAAAAATCTGTGGAATTTAAAGAAACGTGTTTTTTATTTACAACTTTATTTAATTTAATTCTTTGCCCGTTATTCCTATTGCCTTTAGTTTTTGAAGTAACTTAGGTTTAGAGATGGTATCGAAAGCCTTTTTCATGTCAATATAGAATGTTGCTACTTGTTTCTTTTGATCTAATTTGAATTTTGTTATTTATTAGTTCATTTATTAGTTGAAACGTTATCCCTGAATGTGTCTGGAAGGCATACTGGTTAGTGTATACAACTTTATATCTATTTAAATGATCTGAGATTTGTATTTGTATAATTTTCTCGAGTGTTTTGTTTAATGTTGATAATAGAGAAATGGGTGTATAGTTTTCTTGAACTTTGTTTGTCTCCTTTCTTAAATATCGACAAACGATTGCTTTTTTCATATAGTTGGGACATATCCCTTCATCTAGAACTCTGTTTATAATTTTAGTAAGTATTGGTATCCATCTGGTTTTATTACCGGGGTAGTTATTTTGTCAAATGTATGTGCTTTGTTATCTTTTAATTTTGTCACTATTTTGTTTACTTCTTCATATTCTTCATTCATTTTTTTGTGACTGTTGTTACAGCTGTGGTTTTCTTATCATTTTTGTATTTTTCTGCTAATTTCTTTTCTATATTTGTAAAGTAGAAGTGTATTTCATAAGCTATATCTAAGATATCCATTTTCTTTGCGTTTTTCTTTAATGTGCTTGCTAGTTTTTTTGTTCTGTTTAATTGGTTGTTTATTTTTTTCCATAGTTCATTAGGGTTATTTGTATTTGTAGTTTATTCTTATAATATTGTGATTTGAATTCGATTATGGTTGCTGTTGTTTTTTCGTGTTTGATGTATTCTTCTTTTATTACTTCATTAGTAGGATTTTTTAGATGACTTTCTTTTGTAATTTGTTTCTTTTATAATTCAATATGGTTTATTTTACTTCTTTTGTTTTAAGTTGTCAATGATATTTTTTTTTATCCTCTTCTCATCTGTAGGCGCTAATAATTTGATTTGTTTCGATTTTTGTATTTAGATTTTTCATGATTTTTGTTAGAATTTCTTACGGATTTTCATGTTTTTTCAACTCCTATTTTGTTGTTTTCTATTTTTTATTTTTCAGTGTTTTCTATTGTATTCTCAATTGTTTTTAGTCGCTCTTCAAATTATTCATTTTGTTTTTTAGTGTCTTTTTATATTTTTTTCCGTTCTTTAGTTTCTTTTTGTATTTAGATTTTTCATGATTTTTGTTACAATTTCTTACGGATTTTCATGTTTTTTCAACTCCTATTTTGTTGTTTTCTATTTTTTCTTTTTCAGTGTTTTCTATTGTATTCTCAATTATTTTTAGTCGCTCTTCCAATTGTTCGTTTTATTTTCTACTGTCTTTTAATCATTTTTTAGTTCTTTAGTTTCTTTTTGTATTTCATCGAATTTTCACTCATGTGTTCTACAGTTTTTTGTAATTCTTTTATCGTTTTCAGAATTCCTTTTTTCATTATATCCTCGTTGATTGATTTTGTAAGGTTTTGGTATTTTTGGTTTTCATTGTTTTTTTGGCATTTTTGTTTGTTTGTTAGTGTTTTCAGTTATGTATATATATAAAAGTCTATAATTTAATTGTTAATTTGGTATATATTTCACGCAAATTGGTTCGTAAATACGGTTATAATACACCTAATATGAAAAAAGCACTAAAACTTTTAACTATATGTAGATTTCCATAGTTTTATTTTTAACTTATATTATAATTAGTTCCAATTGTTGATATAAATAGATATAAAGACTCGTCAACAAAAATAATTGGTTGTATGTATTAAGTTTTTATTGTAGTATATTATAACTGTAATTATTTTATTGCGGTAAGCCAAGATTATGCTACAATAATACATTAATTGTAACTTATTATTGTTAATTCAAAATAAATAAACAATTAACTTTGTTGGTAACACTTTTTATTTACACTTGTAACTATAGTTTCGACAACTTCAACTTGTCATTATCAAACAATAGTAATTGATAAATAGAATGGTTGCGACCGTTACTACGTGGTAATCCATACTTACACTGAATTGAAAAATTCACTATGTTTTAACCACAAATAATTATGATCACTTGATAATGACGATAAAACGTCGAAACTCGAGTCGTGCTGTGTTGTTTGGATTTATATAATTGTGCCTACACGTTATATAATATTTTTACAATAATTATTTGTGGTTAAAACATAGTGAATTTTTCAATTCAGTGTAATAGTAATTGACATTGACATTGATAATGACAAGCTGAAGTTGTCGAAACCAAAGTTACAAGTGTAAATAAAAAGTGATACCAACAAAGTTAATTCTTTATTTATTTTCAATTATCAAAATGTATCACGAAGTGAAAGCCTTCACAATTATTTATTTATTATTGTTAAACTGTCAATATTTTAATAAGACGTAACTTAGAATACGTTTTAACTTCCAATGCTACACTACGTTTAAAAATGTATTTCCAAACATGTCCTAAAAAGATGTTATTCCTTGATTTTATTTTTACGGAAACATGTGTAACCAGAGTTGCTGGTTTAAGACTTAGTTGTTGTGAAAGTATCGGAGAATGTCTCTAAAGAATTGTTTTGGTTTTCTGTGAAAAGTCTTTCTGCTGTAGTTTAGGTTCCATTTATTTGCACTCACTAAGATATGCAGTTGACTTTCTCTTGCTTCTGTCACATCGAATTTTCTCGTATTTTAAACTTTTTTGTCTAAGTTATTACACACATCTACACAGATTCTTCTTTAGAGATTCATCTCACAAAATTGTTGACTGTACGTTTCTTAAAAGTTTATGCTTTCGTGAGGATCTCCTTAATGAAGTGTTTACTAATTTTTGCAGTAGGTTAATATTTTCTACTTTCTGTTTCCGAAGAAACAGAGTAATTCCTTAGAGCTTGGCTGTTTTTGCAAGAAGACTGTCAATCTTTTTGATCTTCAGTCAATTGAGTATCGTGTCTTTATCGCAGGTAACTTTGTCTAAGTTCTAACGAATGTCTCCACTAATACTTCTTCTAGTAGATTCATCTCATAAGATTGACATGGGAGATCAGAGTAAACCTAGTGACTGCATTTATCTGTAATTTTCTTGGTAGTTTATGCTTTCGTAGGGATTGCTTGAATAGAGTATCTGCCAATGTCTGCAACTGGGTTTATTTTTTCTAGTAGATATCTCACATCATCGTTTTGATCCCGGCCTTTTTTTTACAAGCAGATCGTGATGACCTTCCTGGATCTTCCTTTAGATAATTTTTCTTTGTCTACGTATTTAAGCCTTACTTATTTATTTTTTGATGCAGTCATGTAGCACAAACTTTTCTGGTAGTTCCTGTGGCAGCCCATATTATTATTGTACCATCCCAAAAAGACATTTTAACTTGTTTTTATTTTCGTGTAGTGCAGTTTAAACCCTACAGAGAGGTTTTTTTTTTGATGCAGCCACGTTTTGACAGTTCCTGCAGCAAATACAAAGCTGAATACACTCATTACCTTTTAAATTCTTTTTTAAATTTATTTTAGCTTCTGATAATAAGAAGTTTCAAACTTAACATCCCTGAAGTGTAATATCGAGAGAGTCAAAATGGAAGCAAAACACACTCATAGATTCTAATCTGATAAGTCAAAGCCTATGCAATCACATACCTACCATAATAGATATTATATTATAATAATGTGAACCAGTTTAGTTATAAAATCATAAAATTAATAAGGTTTTGATTTGAAGTACACTTCATGGCGAAATATTTTTTTATTGCGATATGCTAAAATTACGCTACTTTAATAAATATTTAAATTTAATTTTAAAACGTCACAAAAGATAAACATTTTTCATCGTCGATAAATGTAGTAAAAAATATAAATTATTTACACAAGCTTGTAATTATTAATACCTTATAAACGTGTATATTTTTAAAGTCAATAGAATAAGAAAACAAATTGTATACAAAAAGTTACACACATAAAAGTATGTTCAACTTAGCGTCCACCGAAACAATCGATACTTCAGGACAACATGGAAACCTTCGTTCCGGAACTGACAAACTTTCAAACGGAAAACACACAGAGAGAAAAAACAACAACAACAACAACAACAAAACGCGGAGAAATAAAATGCGACAGTTTGTCGAGTATCAAGAGATCAACATACACACTCGCCTTCGGCTAGCGAAATGTTAAGTTTTTCTTTTATGGCCGCGAGGAAAGAAAAATAATTTCTTTATTCGATCAAATAAATTTTACTACTTAGCTTAAACTCATTTCATTTCTAGTTTATATTTTAAAATATTTATACAAACTAAAAAATTAAATGATAAACAAGTGTATGCTCATCGAATACTTTAAATAAATTGAATGGACGTGAATATTAATTTAAGTCTTTGAATATATTATTTGTCTCTTTAAAGACAGAAATTTAATATATAGAAATAAAACAACATAATTGGGAGGGTTTCACTTCATTATGAACACTGCATGTTCGCCATACAGTGGCTTCATCAGGCAGATGACTGGCGAAATATGTTGCATTGTTCAACAATAAAGTGAAACCATCTCAACTGTGTTGTTTTATTTCAATATATTATGGAGTTTCATCATGTATCCTCCTCGTCAATTCAATAACAGAAGTTTAAGACTTAAATAAGTATTCACGTCAATTTGGTCTTTTCAAGTCTTCTCTAAACTCAATCTTCTAATATACATTTGCAAAATTCATATTATCTACATTTCTTTTACAATACTTCTAAACTATATTATAAGATAATAATTATTAAAAGATGAATCTTCCATTTTCATTAAATGCATATTTTTATTGTAGATAAAAGTCTTTTGTAGTTTATTGAATGAAAGCGCTTTAGAAGTTTTCCTCGGCGCTTCTCTTAAACAATGACACACACACTCACACCGTAGGTAAAATTAAACGAAATTTACGAGGAATTAGCAATGATCGGCGAGTGCTCCTCCGGTGTTCCGGTGCTCCGGTGCTCCGGGTAAATGAAACCCATTCCTTACACGTGATGGCGCCGAGGGTGCTGATGAATAGTGATGAGTATTTAAGCTAGTGCCTTAGCTTATGATTTTAAAAGGCGGCAAACAAGAAGCCATAACCATTATCCGGCGAAAGGATATTTCAAAACGACCCTACGGCGCCATTCGCATCACCATCAAATGTACAGCTTAAAATTTGGAAATTCGCCCATTCAAATAGATGGCGTAGGACGAAAAGGGGAGAAGTAAAGGAGGGAGGGAGGGGGGTGGCTACAAAAACAGCCTGAGCGCGCGCGAGGGGCAGGGGAGCTGCGTAAGTTAGTTCTTACTGCTCATCTATAATTCAGGACGGCCCTACTTGTTAGACGCCCCTTCCGTTTCCGGTAGGATCCTGCCACTTCCGGACACTGACGGGTTATATTCCCGTTAATTGATTCCGTAGCTATAATTGAGATTTCTTGTATTTTAAATGTCTCTTTTATACTTTGCAGCGATGAATTATTCATCCTTTTATTATGCATCCGGATTTTTCTCTCCTTCTTCCTCGTCCTGCCGAATACTTCTTTTTTTTCCGTGCTAAGAGGGCATCTGAATAACTGATGGACCCACGGGTGCGCTCACACAGATTAACTAGACTCGGGGATATAATGAATGCTGATGTTTTATTTTTTAATTACGATTCGTCTAAATAGATTTCTTTTTTGTTCGCATGTACTTACGTTGTGCCTAGGCGACCACGAGTTGCACATAATCGACGCATCTTCTAACATCCTCTGAAACATAACATAAAACAGAATTAATAAGTTTATTTCAATTATTTACTAGAAAATTACTATTCATTCATTAAATTAAAGCTTGTACATATTAATAAGTAGAAAACTGGAACATGAAGCTATCAAAAATACAACATTGACCAATATTAGAGTATAATCTATCTATCTATCTATCTATCTATCTATCTAAAGAACTATTTGAAACAATAAGGTACAAACACAATAGAAATATAAGGATATTCTTAAATATTGAAGGCTGAAATGTTAAAAAATCTAAAACCCCGAACTAACATTCTCGCAATTTGAAAGAAAAATTGATGAAAAAAATACTGATAACTTCTAGATCTCTGTACAGCAATTTGGTGTTTCTACTTATTTTGAAAAACTTCCTCAATTTGAAAACAAAGTCCTAACAATTTCTGGAAAATTAAAGAAACCTATTAAACAAATTTTTGGAAAATTTGTTGATTTCTTTAAGTAAATCCTTATAATTTTGTAGAAAAATTTTAGGATATTTCTTGATAAATGGAAGATTTATTATTGGAAATTTCTTAAAAACTAATAAAAATTCTAAAACTCTATATGAAAATTCTCGCAAATTTCAAAGACAAAAAAGGAGGAATAATTGAAAATTGTAGAATTCAGTAAGAGAAATTGCTAAAAACTTTTGACAAACGTTAAGAACCAACAGTTTTATAGAAAATTCGAAAATCCTTCAAAAATGTTTGAAATATTTGAAAGAGAAATTCCTTAACAAATTAAAAGAGAAATTTCTGGAAAATTCGGGAATACTTTAAGTAAATTCTTATAATATTGAAGAAAATGTCTACAATTGTTGGGAATTTCCTACAAATTTCTAAAACTCTAAACGAAAACACTCGCAATTTAGAAGACAGATTAAAGAAATAATGCTGGAAAATTTTTGAACTTTAAAAAGCAAATTTATGGAATTTTGTAGAACTTTTGAAAATTTTGCGCAACTCAGGATCAAATTCTTATTTAAGAATTCCCCCAAAAAATTAGTCTCTTTTTGAAAGTAAATTCTGCAGATGACTGTCAATTGTATTAATAAACATTGAGGGTCTGATGGTGGCCATCCACCCGCACAAAACAATAAAAAATACGTTTAAATTATATTAATACAGTTGTTATTCAATATAAAAATAGTGAAACAAAACCAAGTGTTTAATTAACCTTTTGATTCATACAGTTGTTATACTTTAGAAACGAAACTACTGATAATTCTTGTAGTAAAATTATATATGTAGAGTTGGTGCTTAGTCTTAAACGCACTCTTCAATCAATAAGACATTTCCATAAACTTTTATAAATAATTATTTATTCAGAAAAAGATATGTACTTTAATTATAACAAAAGTATTCTCTCTTTGAAAGCTTTATTTATTCTGCACAAAACTGTTTTGGTTGTATTAGTAAAACTGAAAGGTAGGACTGTGGCCACCCACACACATACACAGACAAAGTTCTTTTTCTATAAATTGTTAAAATGGAATCATAGAACCTAAAAAAGAATTTTTAGGTTGAAAATATTTTTCAATGATTTTTAATATCACAATACTTTTTCTGCTTCATAGAAATATCTGTCAACTGTCATCTGTAATATGTCACCTGTTATCTCTCATATGTTATTTATTATTTATCATTTAAGGTCTCTCAACTGTCATCTGTAATCTATAATGTGTTATTTGTCATCTGTCACTTGTCATCTACTATCTGTCATCAGTTATTTGTCATCTGTCATCTGTCATCTGCCACCAATAGTCTGATATTTATCATCTATCATCTGTCAACTGTCATCTGCTATCTGTCATCCGTTAAATTAAACTAGTCTTACTAAAAGTTTGATTATACAATCTGTAACAACGAATGGTTTTGCTGCTGCAGTTTAATATGTCATCTAAATTATGTTATCTATTATCTGTCGTCTATCATTTGTTATGTTTTACCTGTTATCTGGCATCTGTCATTTGTAATATTTAATAATTTATTAAGTTGTATATACAATCTATTATATTTCTTCACCTGAAGAAGCTACAGTGTAGCGAAACAATTGTAGTGAGTAAAATAAAAAGTTGAAAATCATAAATAGTTTACTATTATTATTATATTAAGTAATCTAAAACAACTGTGGTTTCTGTCATTTTTTATTATGTCATCTATATTCTTTCGTCTTCTATCTGTCATCTAACATCTGCATTTATCATCTATTTTTTGTCATCTATTATCTATCATATGTCAAATTGATTTATATTTACTATAAATTTACTCGTATTATGTGTAAAAACTTAAGGTTTTCTTGTTTTTTTTTTAATATGTCATCTATATTCTGCCATTTGTTATCCTTCATCTGTCATCTGTTATTTATCACTGAATAACTGTCAACTGTTATCTGTTATCTGCCATTTGTAAAATGTAATCATTTTCTATTTAAATTTGCTTGTATAAGATGTCTTCTATATTCTGTCATCTGTCATCTATGATGTGTCATATATTAAATGTTGTTAGTATAACCTTACGTGTATGAAATAAAAGGATTTGTTGCTCCATTTTAATATATTGTCTATATTTTGTCACCTGTTAATTGCCATCTCTCATTTTGTTTAGACATTCTGCATATGTCATCTGTCAAATTGAATTATTTTTATTTGTTGTCTACATTTTGTCATTCGTCATCTGCTATGTTTTAGCTATCATCTGTGATCTGTCGAATTTAATTGTTTATCTATATAAATTTTACTTTATAATATGAAGTTTTGTTGTATCATCTGGCATCTGTCATATAATGTATAAAAACTTAGCGATTTGTTGTTGCTTTATAATGTCATCTATATGTTGAAATCTGTTATCTGCCATCTGTAATCTGCTATTTATCATCTACCATATGCCAACTGTTATCTGTTAAATTAAACTATTTTTACTATAAGTTTAATTGTATAATTTGCAGCAACTTGTGGTTTTTATATCATCTATATTCTATGATCTATATGTCAACTGCCATCTGTCATCTATCATGTCTCATCTTTAATCTGTCATCCGTCATCTATCATCTGTCATCTGTTATCTGTCATCTATCATTTGCCATCTGCCATCAATTAAATTATACTACTTTTACTATAAGTTTGATGGTATATTCTTTAACACCTCAATGTTTTGCTACTGCAGTTTAATATGTCATCCAAATTCTGTTATCTATAATCTGTCATCTGTCATTTGTTGTTTTACCTGTTATCTGTTATTTGTAAAATTTAATTGTTTACAAAGATATATGTATAATGTTAAACAATTGTAGTTACTAAGTTTTTAATATATCGTCTATATTCTTTCTATCTATCATCTATCATCTATCATCTGTCATCTGTCATATATAAAAATTAGTTATATTTTCCATAAATTTGCCTATATTATGCATGAAAACGTAAGGTTTTTAGTTGTATTTTAATATGCCATCTATATTCTGTCATTTGGTGTTCATCTATTATCTGTTATTTATCATTTATTAACTGTCAATTGTTATCATCTTTCTTATATCATCTGTTCTCTGTCATATATCAAATTCAATTATTTTTATATATTGTCTCTATTTGGTTTCTCTGTTATCTATTATCAATTATTATCTCATTAGTCATCTGTCATCTGCCATATGTTATTATTTATCTGTTATTTATAATCTATTGTTAGTCATCTGTCATCTATGATCTGTTATCTATCATCAATTATTATGTTATTAGTCATCTGTCATCTGTCATCTGTTATTTGTTATCTGTTATCTATCATCTATTGCCAGTCATCTATCATCTATGATCTGTTATCTGTCATCAATTATTATGTCACCAGTTATCTGTCATATGTTATTTGTTATCTGATGTTTATTATCTGTCATCTGTAATCTGCTATTTATCGTTTATCTACTATCAGCTATCATCTGTCATCCGTTTTAAACTAGTCTTACTATAAGTTTGATTGTATAATCTGTAACATCTTAATGTTTTGCTCCTGCAGTTTAAATCACCTAAATTATGTTATCTATTATCTGCCATCTATCATTTGTTGTGTTTTACATGTTATCTGTCATTTGTAATATTTAATAATTTATGAAGTATTTATAATGAAAAACAACTGTAGATACTGCATTTTTCAATATGTCATCTATATTCTTTAGTCTTCAATTTGCCATCAATCATCTGCTACTTATCATCTATCATCTGTCATATATCAAATTTAGTTATTTCTACTATAAAGTTGCTTGTATTATATGTAACATCTTAAGGTTTTCTGTTTATATTTTTAAATGTCATCTGTTTCTGTCATTTGGTATCTTTTATCTGCCAATTGTAACATATAATGATTTTCTCTTTAAATTTGCTAGTATGATGTAAAACAACTCAAGTTTTTGTTGCTGCATTTTAATATGTCAACCATTGTCTGCCATCTGTCATTTGTTAAGTTTTACCTGTAAAATTTAATATATTTTGAAGTTGTATGTATAATGAAAATCTGTATCATCTGTTATATGTCATTTATTATATGTTATCTATCATCAATCTTCTGTCATCTGTCATTTTTAATTATTTATAAAGTTGTATGTATAATGTAAAACAACTGTAGTTACTTCGTTTTTTTTTTAAATATAACATCTATAACCTTTCTACCTGTCATCTATTATCTGTCATTTGTTATGTATAAAATTTGTCATCAGTTATTTCTCATCCGATATTTATCATATATTAACTGTCAACTGTTATTTGTTATCTGCCATTTGTAATATGTGATAATTCTTTGCTTATTAATGTAAACCAACTCAAATTTTGTTTGGTACATTTAAATGTGTCATCTATATTCTGTCATCTGTCATGTATCATATATCAAATTTTATTATTGGTACTATAATCTTGCGTGTATAAAGTAAAACAATTGAAACTCTTCAATTGCTGCATATCAATATATTGTCTAGAATTTGTCATTTAATAATTGCCATCTATCATCTGTTATCGGTCATCTGTCAAATTTATTTTTTTGTTGTGTATATTTTGTCATCTCGTTTTTGTCATCTATCATCTGTTATTTTTAATCTATCATCTGTCATCTGTCAAATTTAATTATTCTTATATTTTGTGTATATTATGTCATCTGTGATCTATCAATTTTAATATTTTTTTATATCAATTTGACTTTATAATATAAGGTTTTATGGTGACATGTGTCATCTGTCATATGTCATCTATTATCTGTTATCTATCATCAATCATCATATCATATGTCATCTGTGATCTGTCATCCGACATCAGTCATCTGTCGTCTGTCATTTGTCATCCATCATGAGGTTTTGCTGTAGCAGTTTAATATATCATCTAAATTCTGTTATCTTTTATCTGTCATCTATCATTTGTTATGTTCTACCTGTTCTCTATGTTCTGTCATCTGTAATTTGTTATTTTAAATTATTTATGAAATTTTATGTATAACGTTAAACAACTGAAGTTACTGCGTTTTTTAATATAGCATCTATAATCTATCTATTTATCATCTATCATCTGTCACTTGTCATATATAAAATTTAATTATATTTACTATAAATTTGCGTGTATTATTTATAGAAACTTAAAGTATTCTTATAATATATTAATATGCCTCTGTATATTCTGTCATTTATTGACATTCATTTGTCATCTGTTTTGTATCGTTTATTAACTGTCACCTGTTATCTGTTATTTTCTATTGGAAAATGCAATAATTTTATCTTTAAATTTGCTTGTATTATGTAAAACAACTCAAGTTTTTGTTTCTGAATTTTATTATGTCATTTATATTCTGTCATCTGTCATCTGTCATATGTCATATTTCATATGTCATATGTCATATGTCATATATCATATGTCATATGTCATATATCATATGTCATATGTCATATGTCATATGTCATCTGTCATCTGTCATTTATCATATATCAAATTTTATTATTGCTACTATAATCTAACGTGTATAAAGTAAAATAATTGAAGGGTTTGTTGCTGCATTTAAATATATTGTTTATATTTTGTCATCTGTTAACTGTCATTCATCTTTGTGTATTTTTCATCTTGCATACCTCATTTGTTATCTGTCATCTATCTAATTTTATTAGTTTTATTTGCTGTCTATATTTTGTCATCTTGTTTTTGTTATACATCATTTGCTATTTTTCATCTATCATCTGTAATCTGTCAAATTTAATTATTATTATTATATTCATTTGACTCTGTCATCTGCCATCTGTCATCTATCATACATTATCAGTTATCTATCATCCATCATCTGTTATCTATCATAAATTATCATTTCAATAGGCATTTGGCATCTACCATCTGTCACCTATCATCTATCATATGTCATCTGTCATCTGTTGAATTTAATTTTTTTATATGTTATCTATATTTTGTGATTTCTTTTTTTTTGTTAATTTGATTCTATAATGTGAAATTTTTTGTGTCATCTGTCATCTGTTAGCTGTAATTTTTCAATTGTCATCTGTTATCAGTCATCTATCATCTGTCAAATTTATCTATTCTTATATGTTGTGTATATTTTATCATTTAGTTTTTGTCATCCATCATCTGCTATTTTTCATCTACCATCTGTAATCTGTCAAATTTAATTCTCTTTTATATCTATTTGACTATGTCGTCTGCCATCTGTCATCTATCATCTGTCACCTATCATCTAGCATCTGTCAAATTTAATTATTTCTTATATCCATTTGACTCTGTCATCTGCCATCTGTCATCTATCATACATTATCAGCTATTTCTGTCTATCATCTGCTATCTATCATAAATTATCATGTTATTAGGCATCTGTCATCTATCATCTGTCACCTATCATCTATCATCTTTCATCTTTCATCTCTCAAATTTAATAATTTTTGTATGTTGTCTATATTTTGTCATTTCCTTTTTTAATTAATTTGAATCTAGAATGTGATATTTTCTTGTGTCATCTATCATCTGTTATCTGTAATGTTTCAACTGTCATCTGTTATCAGTCATCTATCATCTGTCATATTTAATTATTCTTATATGTTGTGTATATTTTCACATGTCGTTTTTGTCATCCATGATCTGATATTTTTCATCTATCATCTGTGATCTGTCAAATTTAATTATTTCTTTTCATATCCATTTGACTCTGTCATCTGTCATCTATCATCCATTATCAGTTATCTCTCATCTATCATCTGTTTTCTATCATAAATTATTAAATTATCATGTCATTAGGCATTTGTCATCTAACATCTGTCAAATTTAATTATTTTTATATGTTGTCTATATTTTGTCATTTTTCTTTTTTATTAATTTGACTCTATAATGTGATATTTTCTTATGTCAATTGTCATCTGTGATATGTCATCTGTCATCTGTTATCTGAAATATTTCAACTGTCATCTGTCATCTTTTATCTGCCCTCTTTTATCTGTCATCTGTCAAATTTAATTACTTTTATATGTTGTCTATATTTTGTCATCTCTTTTTTGTCATCTATCATCTGCCAACTTTCATCTATGATGTGTGATGTGTCAAATTAATTTTTTTGTATTAATTTGACTCTGTAATATGCAGTTTTCTTGTGTCGTCTGGCATCTACCATCTCTCATCTGTTATCTGTTATCTGTCATCTGTCACCTATCATCTGTCATCTGGGTCATCTGGTATCTGTTATCTGGCTTTTGTCATCTATCATCTATCATCTGTCAAATTTAATTATTTTTATATGTTGTCTATATTTTGGCATTTCTTTTTTGTCATCTATTATTTGCTAATTTTCATCTATTATATGTGATCTGTCAAATTGAATTATTTTTTTATATTAATTTGACTTATGTGAAGTTTTCTTGTGCCATCTGTCATTTGTCATTATCATCTGTCATTGGTCATCTGTCACATATCATCTGTCATCTGTAATCTTTCAACTGCCATCTGTAATCTCTCATCTGTCATCTGCCATCTGTCAAATTTAATTACTTTAATGTGTTGGACGATAAATGAAATTCACTTTGTTGTTATCACGTTCTAATTTAAAAAAAATGTATGAAAAAGTAATAGCTTCAAGCATCAACTATTTTATATCTTTTCCATATTTTGTCATCAATCATCTGCTAATTTAAATCTATAATGTGTGATCTATCAAATTGAATTATATTTTTTAATGTCAATTTCACCACATAAGGAGAGTTTTTCTTGTGTCATCTGTCATCCGTCGTCTATTATCTGTAATCTTTCAACTGGCATCTGTCAGCTGTTATCTGTCATCTGTCATCTATCATCTGTCATCTGTTAAATTTATTTTTTTTTATGTTGTCTATATTTTGACATTTCATTTTTAACATCTACCATCTGCTAATATTCATCTATGATTAGAGATGACACAAAAAACTTGACAGTATAGAGTTAAATTGACATAAAAAAATATTCAATTTCTCTCACAGATCACACTGTCAAATTGAATATTTTTTTAAATATCAATTTGACACTGTAATGTGAAGTTTTCTTGTATCATCTGTCATCTATTATATATCATCTGTCATCTATCAAATTTAATTATTTTTATATGTTGTCTATATTTTGTCTGAATTTTTTCATCTAATTTTCATCTATGATGTGTGATCTATCAAATTGATTAATTTTTTATATCAATTTCACTTTATAATGTGAAGTTTTCTTGTGTCATTTGTTATCTCTCATTTGTCATCTGTCATCTGTCATCTGTTATCTGTCATCTGTCATCTGTCATCTGTCATATGAAATCTATTAATCTATCATGTGTGATCTGTTCGATTAAATTACCTTTGGATATCAATTTTATTTTATAATGTGAAGATTTCTTGTGTCATCTCTTATCTGTTATCAGCCATATATACACACACACACACACACACCGAACCGTCGAAGTGCGACAATGAGGACGATGGCGAAGACAGAGAGGGAAACCTGCTATTTATCATCTATTATCTATCAACTGTCATCTGTTATTTGATATCTGTTAAATTAACTATTCTTACTATAAGCTGCATTGTATAATATGTAACATTTTAAGGTTTTTTCTGCTGCAGTTTAATATGTCATCAAAAATTCTGTTATCTATTATTCATCATCTATCATTTTTTATATTTTACCTGTTATCTGTCATCTGTCATTTGTAATATTTAGTAATTTATAAAGTAGTATGTTTAATGTAAAACAACTGTAGTTACTGCATTTTTTTAATAGGTCATTTATATTCTTTAGTCTTCTATCTTTCGTCGATCATCTGCTATTTATCATCTGTCATATATCAAATTTAGTTATATTTACTATAAATATGTTTGTATCATGTGTAAAAACTTAAGGTTTTTTGTTGTATATTAATAAGTCATTTATATTCTGTCATTTGTTATCGTTCATCTATCATCTGTTATTTATCATTATATCTGTCAACTGTCAACTTTTAGCTGCAATAATTTTCTTTTTAAATTCGCTTGTATAATGTTAAAAAAATTATGTTTTTATTGCTTCATTTTAATCTGCCATGTATATTCTGTCATCTGTCATCTGTTATTTGTTATTTGTCATTTGTCAAATTCAATTATTTTTCTCTAAACTCTCTAAACTTAAGGATTTTTCTGCATGTTTGAAATTTCATCAGTTATCTGTCATCTGTTATAATTTGTAATCTGTCAAATGCAATTATTTTCACTATAAACTTGAGTGTATAAAGTAAAACAATTTAAAGATGTGTGGCTGAAATTTAAAATGTCTATATTATGTCATCTGTCATCTGTTGTTTATTATATATCATCTGATATCTGTCATCCGCCAAATGTAATTATATATTCGAGAAATTTAAGTGCATAAAGTGAAACAAAACAAATTTTGACAATTCCAATATATCATCTATAAACCGTCATTTGTTATTTGTCATTTGCAATGTGCAATTTGTCATCTGTCAACTGTCATCTGTCATCCATCGATTACCACTTATGAAAGAGATTTGGTGGATATGCATACTCTCAGTATTCAAAATTAATGTATCAATTAATTATGGTACTCCTTGCCTACGACAATGAATCATACATTAATGTAGCGCTCTTTTGACCTACCACAGGAAACAAGATTAATCCTTTGTAAAGGGTAGCGTACTCTTAATCTATACTAACTAAAAAACTAAAATTCAATTTAGGTTGCACAACACCTTAACCATGAATGAGTTTTTGTAGTTTGTGTAAAAAACTATATTTATTAGGGTGGGTGGGTGGCCTCTATCCCACCCCCAACCTGTAAAATAAAGGCAAGAGTTATTTGGAAAATTAACTACATCAATTTGGGGAGTTAATGGAAAAAATAAGAATTATAATCTTTTGTTAAACGTGCCTAATTGTAAATAGATATATAGTTAAATGACACTCACCCACCCTTCATATCAAATTTTTATGGTTATGGAAAATTTTTACAAAAAAAAATTATAAAATCGGGTTGGTGAATTTGTTAAAAAAAATCCTTGTGTGACTGTTTAATTAATCCATTAAAAATGCATTTAAACTTTTGCTAATGTTTTACAGGTTTGAGGGTGGGATAGAGGCCACCCACCCACCCTACATATACTTTGCACACAAATTACAAACACTTGTTTATGGTTGAGAAAACAGTCATCAAAAATTTGATATTAGTTTCAAATGGATGAGATAGGTCAAGAGTACGCTGTGTTTTATAACAAAAATTTAATTGCGAAAACACCCTATCTTATTGAATAGTTAATTGCGATAGGACAAGATTACGCTAGAACAAGTTTTCCGTTTTTTTTTTGTAGTAGGTAGGAAGTAAGTGTCAAGAAAAAATCGCACAAAAAGATTAAGAAACAAAAAGTAATGAAATTGAAGTCATCGTATTGTATTGGTCATTAAAGAAAAAACAAAATAAGTAAAACATCCGTGGTGCAATAGTTAAAGCGAAGGCTCATTGGTTCGGTTCTGGAATTTGATGTCAAGTATAATACAGCTTTCGTGCAAAGAAAGTCTCCGTCCATTAAACGCCCCTCTCGGAATTTAGTTTAAAGGGCCGCCCCCGCGATCAGCAGCATGCACATTTACATTTAGATCCGGCGATAGAGAGAGAGTAACACCCCACCCCCCCGTCATCACCGTCATTTTCCCCTTTTACATATTTCCGGGGAGGGACGCGCGGGAAGCGGAGGCGGCGTCGGCGGCGGCAACAAAGAGGAAGAAACGTCGGCCGAAATTACGGATTCATGTGCTCAATTAAAACATAAGGGGTTGCGATAAAACGGCCAACAGCGAACGAAGGACGACGTATGTTTAGCCATTCTCTTTACTTTTAACCCCGAGAGCTGCCTGGGCGGCCCTAATTGTTATTATGGAAATTGACTAATTGGATTAAGCACTCCTTTCGCGACTTATCGTGTTATCACTAATTATTTCCTTCGCGAAAACTCCACTTTTATGTTGTTCTACACGTATGTGTGTGTGTGTGGGAATACAAACCGGTGCGCATATGTCTTTGTGGCGCGCGCGAGGGGGTTGGTAGGTGGGGAAATGTGGAAGTGGTAATCAATATTAATAACGGTTATGGAACTTGAGGGCACACATCGCTGCTTTGTGCTCATTGTTCATAACATTTACGCATGCACACAGGAATGAATTTTATTTGTAATACGCAAGGCGATAAGTCGGTTTCTGATTTGTTGTTTGAATTGTAGACCAGTTTCGATTTGATAAATATACATAATATGACAGAGGATAGATCACAGATGGTAGCGAGAGAAAGTAAGAGCTGTCTTTAATCAAACGGTTAAACTATTCAAAAGTTACAGCATCAACATCAAAATCAGATTTCTTAGGTGCTTATCGATACCTTTCTATGAAATTGAATAATGGATAATAACTGAAACAGCACAAAAATGACTCAAGGCTTTCTAAACGTGGCTATTCAGGAAAATATTGAGGATCTCTTCAGTAGACAGAGTGACCAACAATGCAGTGATGAGTTGAAAGTAGTGGAAACCATCAAGGGAAGAAAAGTAGAATCTTGTTTACGTATTATTAATATCTTCTACTCTTAAAAGAAGTTTGGGTCATTCATGTTCTTCGTATTAATTAGCTGGTTAGTTATTTTAATTAGAAACAGGGTTTAATAATTTATTAAACAACATAAACAATTTACAATTAATTAATAGTTTTCCAAACACAATTATCATTAATGTATTTATTTAACATTTCGTCTAAACGCCTATATAAATATTTAATATTAATAAATCCACACAATCAGAGTCAACGCAAGAAATCACTGTATAAAGTTGTTGTTTTTTTTATTGTACCAACCCCCCTCTCCTCCTTCTCACCTAGCGCTTCGTTACACCCATACGTGTGCGTATTATACACATAGAAATTCATTGTTTTCATTGTGTCATGAATAATTCATGTCGGTATGAATAATTCCGTGTAATTTATTGGACGAATTAAATCGCCTGAATTTTACATACAGAACGATCGGCTAAATTATAGTTAATTTACACATACATTTATCGAATATTTACCAGCCGATTTCATTGATTCCGGCCTTCCTAATTATTTAGTCAGCGCACTTCACACCCCCGAATTTATAAATTACATAAATATATAGAGACAGTGCGTAGTATAAATATTATTTGTACAGTACAGAGCGAATTTGTTGTTTATAGGCACACGCATAATTATCAGATATAATGTCCCAAGGGCAATGATAATCCGCGATAATTTTGACTACCCGAAAGTGTGTTGCTTAGTAATTGCCCGACGCCGTCAGGCGGAGGGCAATTACTTAAAGCAACACACTTGAGGGAACTAGTCAAAATTATCGTGTATTTATCATTACCCGAGGGGCATTCGGTAAGATAAGTTCTTGAATAACTTACAAAATATTAAAAGTTATTTATTATATATACAATTTTGAAAGAACAATGATTAAGCGTGTAAGTTGGTACCTCTGGCGTATCGCTCCGTCTTTTGTCATAATTTGGCGGTTATGTTTTAATTCGTATTTCCTAACCTCACAAAAATGCTCGAACGGCCTCCGTAAGTATTCACTTTTAACCGTGTTTTCTAGTGTCGTTTTTTCTATTAACTAGTTGGTTCATCACATTCTATACCGAAGCGTGATTCGGACGGACCTGATTTTACATTGATAGATCGATTGTATTTTTTAACTCAAGGGCAACTGCGAATATGGTATAAATGTCAACTTGACAGCCGGGAGATTATCGATAATTTCCCTAGGGAGCTTTTCAGTTCTCGGTGACATTGCCGCCTTAAGTTTGAATAGCATGTGGCGTTTGTCAAAAATGAACGAATCTGATTGGTTGCTTATTAATGAAAGAACTTATCTACAATATTTAACGATGTATATTTACTATTTATTTCTAATTGAGGTTATAAATTAATTAATCTTTTATTAGTTTAGTTATAAAATAAAGATAATAAATGAACTGAGTTCACTTCTTCGAATAAATTAAACACACTTTTTATTACTTTCCCTATATACGAAGTATATATATAGGGGAAGTATTGTTTTCGTGCGAGAAAATGTCTGTGGGTGCTGTATCTCAAAAACGAATAATCCGATTGAGATGAAACTTTAAACTTAAGGTTTTATCGTTAAAAACTGGAACTGAAAAGCTTTTGGTAAACATTCATAAACCGGAAGTGGATGTTTACTCGAGGCGTTTTTTTTTTGGTTTTTCTCAATATTTTTCCTAATTTGAAAAATATTACATAACTTTTCAAACAAAGGTTAAAGGGAATGAGAAACTGAAGTTTTATTAAGACATGTTTTTCGTAAAATTCTTAACTTGTGAGAAAAAAATGTAACATTAGAATTTTTCAGAAAAATTTTTCTTTAACGATTCTTGAAATTTCAGTAATTTCTCCTCCACACTTTCAGTTTTTATTGCAACTTCCTTTCCAAAGAATTTTCATCGAGAATTCTACAAATTTTTACAAAGCAAAGATTTTATTCAAGAGTTTCAAAATTTTTCAGAAAGAAATTTCTTCGTGGTTTTTGTACAATATTTTGTTTAACTTTTTCTATAATTTTCTCAGATGATCCATAGATTTCATTTTAGATTTATAAAACGTTTTTGAGAATTCTAGAAGTCTACAGTAATTTCGTTTTCTTATCCAATAAAAAAATAAATAGATATTTCCAGATTTTTAGCAAATATTTTATTCGAGAGTTCAGAAAGTAATTTCAAGATTTTGTTTAGAGGATTCTGAAAGTTTACAGTAATTACTTCTTCATATTTCCAGAATTTTTAGCAAAGGTCTTATTCGGGAGTTTCTTTAGAAAGGTCGCTTTAATATTTATAGAATTTTCTTTGAGGCTGTTTCCAGTTATTTCTCTTCCAGATTTTAATATTGTCGTATAAATTGCAATGATTTTTTCCAGAACTTTAGACATTTTTCTAGTGTTCAGAAATTTCCAGTAACTTTTATTCAGATTGGAGGCTATAGATATTTCTGGAAAATCTGTTCCTAGAAATCTAGACTCTTTTCATTCATTTCTCTTCCAGATATCAAGATTTTTTTCAAGCAGTCGTTTAAATTGCGGTGTTTTTAGAATTTTCAAAAAAAAATAATTGTTTATAAATTCAGAAAATTTCTAGTAAATTGCGAAGATTTAAATGAAGGCTTTTTTAGAAAATTTGTTTTGAAAAACTAGACTATTTTTGAGAAAGAAATTTTTAGTAATTTCTTCTCTACATTTCAAGATTTTTTCAACTTGTCTTCTAAATCGTAAAGATTTTCTTTGAGGCTCTAGAATTTTTACAATTTTCTTCTAGAAATCTAGATTATTTTCTCGAGGGTTCTGGAAATTTTTAGCAATTTATTCTCTAGAGTTCGAGATTTTTTTTGAAGTCGTCTTTTAGATTGCAAAGATTTTCTTTGAATGCCTAGTATTTTCTAGAATTTTTACTAAAAGTTTATAGTTTAGAAAATGGCCAATAACTTCTTAACAAAAATTATTTTTTTTAACTATTCTTATAAATTGCGAAGATTTTTTTCAGGCTCTAAATATTTTTTAATTCGTCTGCTTTTCAAAAATTCAGGTAAATTTCAGTAATTGCTTCTCTAGAATTCAACATTTTGTTTCAACTAGAGGCTATAAACTTATTTAGAAAGTTCTAAATTGCAGAATTTTTTTAGAGGGTCGAGATTTTTTTTAGAATATTTTCCCCTTGAAATCTTTTCTTATTTTAGAGAAAGTTTAAAGAATTTTCAGTAATTTCTCTTATATTTATTCAACTGGTCTTCTAAATTTCTAGGAGGCTGTAGAATTTTTAGAAAATTTTAATTTAGAATTTCCAGATTTCTCCTCCAGATTTCAAGGTTATCTTCTTATCTTCTAAATTACAAAAATTTTCTTGGAGGCTATAGAAAATTTGTTTGTAGAAATCCAGGTTTTTCTTGAGGGTTCAGGAATTTTTCAGTAATTTCTCTTTTTTGAGGCCTTAGATTTTTGAGAATGTTCGTTCTAAAATCTAGATTCACTTTTTCAAGAATTCAAGAAATTTCCACTAATTCCTTCTATAGGTTTCAAGATTTTTTAATTCAACCCGCTTTCTAAATTGTGAAGATTTTATTGGAAACTGTAAAATTAAAAAAAAAAAAAAATACGTTTAGAAATTAAAAAAATTCTAACCCACCCTAAAATCAGTAAAACATAAGCGAGGGTTTTAATTAAAAATTGTAAAACGTAAATAAACATAATATTATTGCAAAATTTAATAGATTTATTCAAAGAAATTTTGAAATTTAAGAAAAAGAAAGATATAACTTTTCAAACAAACAAAAAGTTAAAGTAAAGTTAAAGTTTTATTGAAACATTTTTTTGTTCTTAATTTAATAATTTTGAATTTTTTTTTTATTGTAAAAAATATAAAATCAAACTTTAAATTTTTTAAGCAGAAACTTTCTACATGTATTCTGAATATTTTTAGAAAGTTTCAAGTAGATGGCAATTGTTTTCATATATTTTTTCACACCATCAAAATTATGATTGCAATTTTTTAACGTCTCTTTAATTTGACGTGAAGTTATTTAAAAAATCTAAAATCAAACGTTTTAATTTTTTAAGCAGTAATATTCCTACATACAGTCTCAATATTTTTAGAAAGTTTCAAGTCGATAGCAATTGTTTTTATATTTTTTTCAGACTGTCAAATATATGATTGCAATTTTATTAACGTCGCTTTCTATTGACGTAAAATTTGAAAAATCTAGAACCAAACTTTTGACTTTTTAAGCATCAACATTCCTACATGTATTTTGAATGTAGTTAGAAAGTTTCAAGTCGGTAGCAATTGTTTTTATACTTTTTCAGGCCGTGAAAGTTACTATTGCAATTTTTCATCGTCTCTTTCATTTGACCTAAAATTATTTAAAAATCTAAAATCAACTTTTGATTTTTCCATGCAGCAACATTTGTACATGTATTCTGAATATATTTATATTTTTTTCAGACCATCAAAATTATGATTGTAATTTTCTTAATGTCTCTTTCATTTGACGTAAAAATAATGAAAAAACTAAAAAGAAACCTTTGATTTTTTAGGCAGCGACTTTTGTACATGTATTTTGTATATATTTAGATAGTTTCAAGTCGATAGCAATTGTTTATATATTTTTTTCAGACCGTCAAAATTATAATTGAAATTTTGTTAACTGCTCTTTCATTTGACGTAAAATTATTAAAAAATCTAAAATCAAACTTTTGATTTTTTTAAGCAGCAATATTCCCAAATGTATTATGAATATATTCAGAAAGTTTCAAGTCGATGGCAATTTTTCTTATATTTTTTTAACACTGTCAAATATATGATTGCAATTTTCTTAACGTCTTTTTAATTTGACGTAAAATGATTAAAAGATCTAAAAGAAAACTTTTGATTTTTTTTATCAGCAACATTCCCACATATATTCTGAATATATTTAGAAAGTTACAAGCCGATAGCAATTGTTTTTATAATTTTTTCAGGCCGCCCAAATGATAATTGAATTGAATTTCCACTTAAACTTGTTGATATTTTCAATAAAAATAACTTTGAAGAGTTTTTCTTTTAATTATTTAAAAACTAATAATAAACTATAGGAGCTAATAGAAATTTATTTAAGAAGTGAATATAAATAATTTAAAATTGAGCAAATAATTAAGAATAACCTCATAGTTTTCGAGAAAAATATAGGGAAAGTATTATGTTGGTCACATCACCATGTGTAACGAAGTAGATAGAAGCCTCCATCGTCAACATGTTAATCTTCTAATTAAACTTACTTGTATTAATTCAATGTTTAAATAAAGCATATTTTCGTCTTTAAATATACATATTTTTATAATATATGCTGTAAAATATAAACAATTAAAAAATTAAATTTGTGATTAGAACGGTATACCGTCCTTATCAAAGTAACTTCCCTAGTAGATTTTCGATTTATAGTAAATTTTTATAATGAAATACATTAAAGTCCTCTACAACGTTATAAAAAACTAACTATTTAATGTTTTCAAATAATGGTTGCGACCGTTAATCAACAACTTTATAAAAAAACTAACTATTTAATTTTTTTTTTCAAATAATAGTTGCCACTGTTGATCCCTTGTAATCTATACATACACTGAATTGAAAAATTAATTATGTTACAGCTACAAATAATTAATTATATATTTTTCTTTTCAGTATTGAGATATTCATAGTGAATTAAGGGTATTAATCAACGTTTCAATTCGTCGACAATGAAATAAATTGTTGTCGAGACGGGACAATTGAGGGAGCGCCGTTTTATAGGTTAAGGCGTGAGTGGAAAATTATGGCGGCAATTGCGCCCCCTCACCTTTTTTTTTTTTTTTGTTCGTGGCGGATAAGTAGTAGTTATCGGGCGGGCACGTAACACGAACGTAATAAAGATAAGGCACGATAGGATAACTTCTTGTTCCTCTTGTGTATTTTTTTTTTTTTCGTTGTTGTTTCAAATTTATATCCTTTCTTGTCTCTGGCGATTCGTGGCCGTAAATTAGCGGGAACCGCGCCCACCCCCCGTCGACGTCCGAGCGAGAACAACGAGGGGGTGAGTTATGATGTGAGCGCGTCAAGTAGTGGCGTGAGGGTTGAGATTATCCGGCGCGTGCCCTTCATTTAGGGGGTGTCCGGTCATCATCAGAGCGTTAACGAACGCAACAGTTCGCATAGAATTATGCGTATCATATTCAATTTATTAGTGATGAAATTTAAAAAAAACAAAATCTTCTAATTTAGACTAAGTTGGTCTCCAGAAGAAGAATTCAGAAGTACTGCTTGCTTAAGGTAACTCCATTGAATTGATCAAAATATTAAAAAGAAATTCATTACTTTTGCATGAAAATAAAGACTTTAATTACAATAGTTAGAATGATCTGATTTATGCCGATTTGTTCTTCTTGTCATTTTGAATTTTGAATAGAAGCCCTCGTTCCTATTGGCAAAAATTGAGACAGTAGATTGTCTCAGGAATGGACTTTGTTTTCAACAAATCCCAATAACATTTTTGATTTCTTAAAGCAAGCAATTTAAAATTTGCCTTTCTTATTTATTTAATTCAATCATCACTATGCTTCTCTAATAGAAGCCCTCGTTACTATTGGCCAAAATTGAGACAGTAGATTGTCTCTTGAAGCAAATTTTACATCAGAAATCGACTCTGTTTTCAACAAATCCCAAAAACATTTTTGATTTCTTTAGGCAAGCAATTTAAAATTTGTCTTTATTATTTATTCAATTCAATTATTATTAATTACAAATTTAAACCATATCATATTCATAATTCATCCCCTTACGTATTAAAATCACTTCAACAAATTGTTGATAAGTTATGTGGAATTAATTAGATTTGAATGGGGAGACGTCGAGTGCACGCATAAGTGGGGTGAATCGTTCCCCCACAATACCGCTGCCCTTTTGGCCGTCCGTGCAGGTAGAGGGTACAGGTGCAGGACCTCGACCGACACCAACCACCACCATCACCACCATATGTGCTCGTGTATGTACTGAGGGGGTGATGATACAAATCTGGATGATACCATATGTCGCGTTGGGTCGGCGTTACGCACCGGTAATCACCATTTCCGATGTCCATTTTTATCTTTTTTTTTTGTATGAATAAGTACACAAAAATTTTCTATTATGATAATGAATCGGACACGCGATGGCCGATTTCCACGGTAAATTCGTTAATTTAATTATGCACGCTTCTTTGTTTCTTTATTTATTAACGTTTAGGGTGAGTTCGAACAGGAAATATTCAAGTAGTTCTTAATTAATAGAGTTTTAAAAAAAGTTAGTGCTTGATAATAAAAAAAATCAAAATCAAAAATTTCTTTAAAATAAAATTTTACCTGAATTTATCAAATAAGAAAATTGAAAAAGTTTACAATTTCAAAACCAGTTAAAAACATAAAAAAATACAATCACAGAAGCCCAAAGAACGAAAAGTTAAAGAAAATAAAGAATCGATATTTTTATAAGAAAAAACAAAAACCTCAAGAAAATGAGATTTAAAAAATACTTTAAAATGTTGCAAGAGATTTTTTTAAACAGTTTAATTTGTTTAAGATGTACAACAAAAAGTAAATGCCTCCAAAATAAAACATTTAAATGTTTAATTTCTTTAATAGTTCAAACAGAAACTCCCGAAAACAAAAAAAAGGTAAAAACTAGTTTGCAAGTAGTTTAAATACTAATAGGAACAACAATCAATATTTCTATAAGAAAATATCGCTTAAAATCTCAAAGAAAAAGATTAAAATTTGTTTTTTTTACTGATTTTCTTGGATGGTTTTAAAATAGAAAAACAATTGCAACCACTAAAAAATTCCTTAAGGTAACTTAAAAATACCTCGGTTTTATGGTAAAATCAATATTCTATGTTATGCCTTTGTTAATTTTCAATATAATCTCTTTGGAATATGCATGAATTTATTTTAAATTAACAAATTTTCTGCAGTAGATCAAAAATAAAAAACAATTGCTACAGCTAGAAAATTTTGTAGGTTGACTCAAAAATACTTAGGCTTTATAACTAAATCACCATTTTATAACATCCCTGTGTTAATTTTCAAAATAATCTAGAGATTAAAGATTAAAATTTGGTTTTAAATAGTTGGAATTTTATAAAAAAATCAAAATCAATTTTTATATAAGAAACAACAGTTAAAATCTTAACAAAATGAAATAAAGTTCACTATAAATAGTTCGAACTACATCAAATGTAAACAATTGAATTTTTTTAAATTCTAAATTAAAAAAGTATTTTAAGAAACGAAAAATTCAGAAAAACAAAAAAATATCAATGCATCTAATGGAAAGTTAAATAATAATAAAAAAGATCAATCGTAAAATTCTATAAAAAAAAAACGGTTATATATATATTCTTATATTTTCAAATTTCTCGAATTTTACACAAAAAAATCATCATGAAGATGTTTAAATAATTGTTATTTAAAAAGAACAAATTAACAAGTTAAAATTAAAAATAAAAACAGTAGAATATTAAAAAAAAACAATTCTTCGGAAACAGAAACTTCTAAAACCAAAAAAACTCAAAAATATTGATAGAAAAACCAATGATATTTATCTTTAAAAAAATGGTTAGAAACCTCAAAAGAGGAATACAGGAATAGTGAAAATTCACCAAAAATTTAAATGTTTACTTTCCAAAACCAGCTGAACGTTTGAAAATAACTCTTAAGTATCATGACGTATGAGAAGTACAAGAAAATACTGTGTAAAACCTCAAGAAATGAAGATAAAATTACTTAATTTAAGATAAATTTTTAAACCGTATAACTTTGTTTGAAAAATAGTTCATAGAAAAACTCTCGAAATCAATAAAAGCTAAAAACTTATTATTGAAAAAAACAGTATAAACGCAAATAAAAAAAAACAGTCCATACTTTTATAAGTGAAAATCAGTTGAAAAATCTTAACAAAAAGAGATGAAAATTCACATTAAAATAATTTGAATTGTATCATATACTTGTTTCTCATTAATCAAATATAACATTTGTGAAACAAACCAAGTGATTTTAATTATAAAACCTATATAATTTGAATTATATCAAGAAAAAAACAATTAAATTTTTAAAATTCAAAATTTAAAAAAAAATATAAATGGAAACTTCTAAAAGCAAATAAAAATTGGAAATTCGTTTAAAAATTAATAAATTTTCTTGAAATAGTTTAAACGAAAACTCCTTTAAATAAAAAAGTTGGATAAAAATTGAAAATTTTCAATTTCAAAAATGAAATTTTCAATTTTTATTTTACATTTTAAGCAAATTCAAAATTATTTTTTTGTTTGTTACATTTCACCGTTTTTCTTTTTCGTAACAGCCTAAAAACTGTTTCAATAAAATTTTAATTGCTAAAACTATTTTGTGTAAATGTAAATGTAATTTTAACTTTTTACACCATCAAAAAATTATAATTTCTTTGAGGAAAAGTTGATTCATAAGCTATATCATAAAACTATTTCAATAAAATTTTAATTGCTAAAACCATTTTGTGTAAATGCAAATGTAATTTTAACTTTTTACACCATCAAAAAATCATAATTTCCTTGAGGAAATTTTGATTCATATTCTTGAAAAACTCTTAAACAAAATAAAAAATTGTTTTGTTATTCTTAACAAATCATTTCTTTTTGTAAAATTTAAATTGCTTTCAGCTAATTTAAAAACATTTCGTTTCTTGGTTATTGTTATTTTTTCTAAACTCTCATTTTTTAAGAAACAATTATTATGCCACTTTTCTTCTTCTCCTTTTTCATTGACCATCGACCGATGGTCTCTTAACCCTATTATTATTATTATTAACATATAAAATAACTCTTTTTAATATTTTTTTCAAAAATAAACACAATTAAAGCTAAAATGTTGTAATTTTGTGGAATAAAAATACGAAAAATCAAAACCTGTTAAAACATTCTTTTAAAATTGATGTCAAAATTCAATCAAAGCAAAAAAATAAAACATTTTATTCCGCTTGTCTAAGAAAACATTATTAAAAATTGAAAGAACATTTTTTTTGCATAAAATACAATTTTGTTTTAATTCCTAACCTTTTACACCAATAAAACACTTAACTCTTTTAATAAAAATAAACTTATTAAATTTGTTTAAAAAACTTCTTAACAGTTTTCTTAAACTTTTATTTTTTCTCTAAAAATTCTAACTATAGGTTTTGTTGATTTATTTTATATTTTTGTAAATCCCGTCAATAAAGTTATTATTATTATAAAATTGCTTTGTTATTCTTGACAAATCTTTTTTGGGTCAAATTTAAGTTGCTTTGAGTTAATTTAAAAACATTTTGTTATTTTAATTCATTTGATTTGTTTATTTTGTTATTTTAATTCATTTGATTTATTCTAAAACTGTCTAAAAATACTTTAATACATTTTAAGTATTTTGTTTATATATTGAAAACTTTTTAGGCTACTTTCTTGAAATTGGGTTGAAAATTTGGTTCGATCAAGAAAGTAGCGTAAGAAATATTCAATATATAAACAAAACATTTAAAATGTATTAAAATAAAACAAGTTAAAACCGTTTTAACTTTGAGAATGATCCGTAAGGACCGAAACACGTGTCAGTTATCTGAAAATAAAATTATAGAACAAAACAAGTATTTTACTTTACCCATTTTATTCATAAATTGTTTTTTTTTGTAAATTTTCAAATCATTTAACTGTTTTTAATAAAATTTTGCTAAGTGATTTATTTTAAACAAATTTATAATTGTTTTTTTTTTTTAATATTATGTACAAAGATTAATTTATTAGAGAGAATCTAATAAATTGTTTTGGTATATAATTTTTATTAGTGTTTTTTTTTATATATAATTTTTCGTACACTTCAAACAAAAGAATAAATAATAGAAATTTTACATTTATATTTTCAGTAAATAAGTACAAATTCAAACGAGTTATAGGCAAATACAAACAAATTTCATGTAAGAAAAACATTTAAATTCTTAAAGAAAGTAAATAAAAATTTACTAATATATTTCGAATTATATCAAGAAAAAAAAAAATGCCACAGCTAAAAAATTATGTTGGTTAAGTTAAAAATGCATAGGCTTTATACTTTAATCAAAATTTTATAATATCCCTTAATATTTTTCAAAATAATTCATCTAAAACGTGCGTTTGCCTTTTTTAACTTTACTGAGTTTCTCGTGTGATATAAAAATAGAAAAACAATTGCCACCACTAAGAAATTCCTCAATTTGACTTGAAAATATTTCGGCTTTATACTCAAATAAAATTTTTATTACATCCCTTATTAATTTTTAAAATAATCTCTTTAGAACGTGCTTTTGTTTTTTTTTTATTTCGCTGATTTTCTCGGAAAAACAATTGCCACCACTTAAAAATTTTTCAAAATGACTCATAAGTGTTTCAGCTTTATACTCAAATTAAAATTGTATGCCAACCCTCCGTTAATTTTCAAAATATACCCTTTGAATACGCACATTCCATTTATTTTAATTTACAGATTTTCTCCAGCGTTTAAAAAATTTTAAAGAAACAATTGTTACTACCAAGAAATTTTTCAGGTTGTTTGAAAAAGGAATAGGCTTTGTAAATAGTTGAAAATTTTATAACATCTCTAAATTAGTTTCTAAAACAATCTCCTCGGAACATGCGTGTAATTATTTTAAACGTACAGATTTTCTCAAGTGATTTAGAAATATAAGAAACAATTGTCACAAGTAAAAAATTGTTCAGGTTTACTTAAAAATGCTTAGACTTAAAACTTTAATCAAGATTTCTATGCATCCCTTTATTAGTTTTAAAAATAATTCCTTTAAAATGTGTCTGAATATATTTTACAAATGCAAATTTTCTCAAATTGTTTAAAAATATTAAAACAATTGCCACTACTAATAAAACTTGTTTGCATGACTTAAAAATACCATGTCAGGCTTCTTACTCAATTAAATATTTTATAAAAACCCTTCATTTGTTATCAAAATTATCTCTTTAGTCAAAATTTACACATTTACTCGAATTGTTTAATTGAAAAAAATTGCTACCACTAAAAAATATTTCAGGATGTCTTATTCATACATTAATTTTATATTTAATTCAAAATATTTTTAATTAGTTTTCAAAATAATCCTTTTGAAACGTGCTTGTATTGATTTTAAATTTGAAAACTTTTTCGACTGATTTAAAAACAAAACAATTTTTTTCTTCAGATAAATTCAAAAATATCTAAGTATTCTTTCGTTAGATTTCAAAATGGTTAATTTGAAATGTGCGGGTATTGATTTTAAATTTGCAGATTTTCTCTAGTGGTTTAAAAATAGGAAAACTATTGCCACCACTAGGAATTGTTTTAAGTTGACTCCAAAAATTCTTAGGCTTCATACTCAAATCAACATTTTACGTCATCCCTTTATTAATTTTTAAAAATAAACACTTTAAATGTGCAGTGTTTACTTTAAATTTGCAAATTTTCTCAAGTAGTTTAAAATTAGAAAAACAATTGTCATAACTAAAATCCATTTATATTTGACTCAAATATGTACACAGTTTCTAGTTAAATAAATTTCTTTGCCATATTATTAGTAGTGTTTAAAATAACCCCATTGAAAATGCGCTTAATTATTCAAAATTTACAAATATTCTCGAGTAGTTTAAAAATAGAAAATCAATTGCTACAGCTAGGAAAGTTTTATAGGTTAACTCAAAAATTCTTACGATTTATATCTTAAACAAAATTTAATAACATCCCTTCGTTCATTTTCAAAATAATCTCCTTGGAACGTGCTTGTGTCTTTTTTTTTTAATTTACTGATTTTCTCGGGTGATTTAAAAATAGAAAAACAATTGCCGTCACTAACAAATTTTTCAAATTCACTAAAAACTATTTCGGCTTTATATTCGAACAAAAACTTTATGTTATCCCTTATTAATTTTAAAAATAATCCCTTTGATATGTTCGTGTATTTATGTTAAATTTACAAATTTTCTTGAGTCACTAAAAATTAGGAAAACAGTTGCCACTACTAGGAAAATATTCAGGATGGCCCAAAAATACTTAGGCGTTATACTTAAGTCAACATCTTATAATATCCCGTCGTTAATTTTAAGAAAAATCCCTTTTCAATCCGCCTGTATTTAGTTTAAATTTACAGATTTTCTCGAGTAGTTTATAAATAGAAAAACAATTGCCACAACTAGGAATGTTAATTTTAATTCTTAATTTGACTAAAAATTACTTCGACTTAATGCCAAAGTCAACATTTTATGTAATCCCTTTGTGAATTTTCAAAATAATCCTTTTGGAATGTACGTGAATTTATTTTAAATTAACAAATTTTCTCGAGTAGTTTAAAAATAAAAAAAAACAATTGCTACAGCTAGAAAATTTTGTAAGTTAGGCTTTATACTTTAATCAAAATTTTATAATAGCCCTTAATATTTTTCAAAATAATTCATCTAGAACGTGTGTTTTCTTTTTTTTAACTTTACTGATTTTCTCGGATGGTTTTAAAATAGAAAAACAATTGCAACGACTAAAAAATTCCTTAAATTAACTCAAAAATACCTCGGTTTTATGGTAAAATCAACATTCTTTGTCATGCCTTTGTTAATTTTCAAAATAATCCCTTTGGAATATGCATGAATTTATTTAAAATAAACAAATTTTCTCGAGTAGTTTAAAAATAAAAAACAATTGCTACAGCTAGAAAATTTTGTAGGTTAACTCGAAAATACTTAGGCTTTATAATTAAATCAACATTTTATAACATCCCTGTGTTAATTTTCAAAATAATCTCTTTGGAATGTGTGTGAATTTATTTTAAACTTACAAATTTTTCCGAGTAGTTTCAAAATAGAAAAACAAATGCTACACCTAGGAAATTTTGTAAGTTAACTCAAAAATACTTAATCTTTATACCTTAATCAAAATTTTATAATATTCCTTTGTTAATTTTCAAAATAATCACTTTGTAACGTGCGCCTGCCATTCTTAAATTTCCTGCTTTTAACCAGTAGTTTAAAAACAGAAAAACAATTGCCACCATTAAGAAATTTCTCAATTTGACTTTGAAATATTTCTGCTTTATACACAATTAAAAATTTTATGACATGCCTTATTAGTTTTCATAATAAACTCACTGAAACGCGCGTCTGATTTTCTTAATTTCACTGATTTTCTCGTGTGGTTTAAAAATAAAAATAAATTGCCACCATTAAGAATTTTTTTCGGATTAACTTAAAAATATTTGACCTTAATAATCAAATAAAACTTTTAATACTCCTTTATTTATTTGCAAAATAATCCCATTAAAATAAGCGCATATTTACTTTAAATTTGCGTATATTATTGAGTCGTTTAAAAATGGGAAAATAATTGCCACCACTAAGAATTTTTTTGATGTTGATTTTAAAGTGTTCAAGCTTTATAATTGAATTAAAAAATTTAACATCTTACGATTAGTTTTCAATATAACTTTCGTGAATTTATTTTAGCTTTATAAATTTTTCAGAGTTGTTCAAAAGTAGAACACTATTTTTTTTTAAATCAACTAAGAAATGCTTATTTTTCAAAATCAAGTAAATATTTGTTCGTTTATTTTTAAAATAACCAATTTAGAGTGTGGCTGTATTAATTAAGTATTTAACGATATTCTCGAGTGAATTAAAAATGCATAAACTATTGCCACTAATAAGAGATTGATTATGGTTGACTCAAAATGATTTAGGTTTAATAATTTAATTAAAAATTCTAACATTCTATAATTAGTTTTTAAAATAATCTCAATGAAACGTGTGTTTATTAATTTTAAATTTACAAATTTTCTGCAGTGCTTAATAAAAAGGAAAAAGAATAGCCACCAATAAGATTTTTTTATGTTGACTCAAAAATGCTTAGTCTTTAATACTATATCAATAATTTACAAGTTTAATTCATTAATTTTCAAATTAATCACTTTGAAACATGTGATTAATTAATTTTAATTTACAGAAATTCTCTAGCGATTTAAAAACGCAAGAAACAATTACCACTACTAAGATTTTTTTAAAGATTCATGTAAGAATATTCCCGTTTTATAGTCAATCAAAAAGTCTCATTATAAGTTCTTAAAAATAACTTAATTTAAATGTGCGTGTATTTATTATTAAACTTACAGATTTTCTCACTTGGTTTAAACATGGAAAAACAATTGCCACATTTAGTAAATTGTTTATGACAACTTAAAACTGCTAGGCTTTATACCGAAATTAAAATTTATTAAGATTCCCCAATTAGTTTTCAAAATACTTCGTTTGGAACGTGATTGTGCCTATTTTAAATTTACAATTTTCTCGATTGTTTTTAAAATAGAAAAAAAATGCTGTCAATAAAAAAAATTACAAAATGAATCAAGAATGCTTAGTGTTTATAATCAATTCAAAATTTTTTGACATTTTTTTATTGGATTGATTTTAAAATATCACATTTTAAATCTGCTTATATTTCTTTTAAATTTACAATTTTCTGGATTGGTTTTAAAAATAGAAAAACAATTGTTGTCACTAGAAAAGTTCTTCACGATGACTCAAGAATGTTTAAGCTTTATCATCAAGTCAAATTTTTATAATAATCTTTCATTCTATTCTTAAATAGGCCATTTAAAACCTGAATGTATTGATTTTAAATTTACAGATTTTCTCGGAGAGTTTTAATAGGAAGAAAGAAACAATTACACAACTAAGACATTTTTGAGGTATTTCTGTTACTAAACAATTCTTTACGATGACTCAATACTACTTAGGCTTTATCATTAAATCATAATTTTGCAACAATCTTTCATTCTATTCTTAAAAAGGTTATTTAAAATCTGCGAGTATTGATTTTAAACTTATAGATTTTCTTAGGGAGTGGGGAGTTTAAAAGGGAAAAAAACAATTACACAACTAAAAAATTTTTGAGATAATCTTAAAACTTCTTAGGCTTTACATTAAAATTAAAATTGGATACAATTCCTTTATTGTTTTTTGAAATACAACCTGTGAGTATTTAGTATTATAAATTTACAGAATTCTCGAGTGGTTTAAAAATAGAAAAACAATTGCTACGAAGCAAAACCTTTTTGATTTCGACTCAAAACTATTCAGGTTTTATAATCAAATTAAAATTATTAATATCACATCTTAAATTTTTAATAATGGAGAAACAAAACAATTACACAATTAAGAAATTTGTGAGTCTTAAGATACTTCTTACGCTTTACATTAAAATTAAAATTGGATATAATTCTTTTAATATTTTTTGAAATAATCCCTTTAAAACGTGAGTGTTTATTATTAAAAATTACATATTTCTCCAGTGGTTTAAAAATAGAAAAACAATTGCTACGAAGCAAAATCTTTTTGATTTCGTCGTCTGAAAACAGTTCAGATTTTATAATCAAATAAAAAGTATTAACATCGAATCATAAATATTCAAAATAACCCTTATTAACTTAATTAAAACACTTTAACTTTGTTTGTATAACACTGTATTTATTTTGTGACTATAGTTTCGGTAACTAAACGTACCATTATCAAACATAAAGTTAAAACAAAGTTAAAGTGTTTTAATTAGTGTTCAACATGTATAACGAAGTAGATGCCTTAAAAATAAATAATCTTATTAACTTAATTTCAATCCTCACATTTTCTCGAGTGGTTTAAAAATGGAGAAACAATTGATACCGCTAAGAAATTTTGTAGGTTGACTCAAAATGGCTTAGAATTAATACTTAAATTAATTTTTTTAACATTCTTTATTTAGTTTTAAAATAATTGCTTTAGAATGTGCATTTATTTTGAAACAACAATTTTTCTTGAGTTACTTAAAAATGGGAAAACAATTGCCACTGCTATGAAAATTTACAGGTTGACTTAAAAAGGCTTACGCTTTATAATCAAATTCAAATTTTATAAAATTTCTTTGTTTATTTTTAAAGAAATGTGAAATATGTGTAGTTATTTTAAAATTACAATTTTTCGAGAATGATTTACAAATAGAAAAACAATTACTACCATTAGAATTTTTTTAAATAGCCTCAAATTGCTTAGGCTTTTATCCAAATTAAAATTGCTTTGGCTTTATAATCAAATTAAAATTTTATCAAATTCATTTGTTTATTTTCAAAATAATCTATTTGGAATATGTGTGAAGTTGTTTTCAATTTACAAATTTTCGAGAATGATTTACAAATGTAAAAACAATTTCTATCATTAGAAAATTTTCAAATAAGACTCAAATTGCTTAGGCTTTTACCCAAATTAAAATTTTATAACATTCCTTTATTAATTTCATATTATTTCGTTTAGAACTTGCGTATATTTATTTTAAATTTACATATCCTATTGATTGTTTTATTGGTTGAAGGGTGAACCGACCCACCCTACATTTACACTAAAGTATCAATCACTATCAATGTTTTAATTTCTAAATTACAATAATAGTATTACTGTTGTTTCATTTTTGTTAATTACGTGAAGATAAACTTGATTAATTAATAAAGCACTAAAAATTTTTCTTCGCAAATTTTATTTAAATTCACATGTGAAAAAATAAAAAAATAAATAAAAACTGTGAAGAAATTATATGTTTTTAACTACTATTAATTAAGTATTACTGTTGATGCTGAACAATGTTTAACCACTTTCAAGTTTAAATGTATATGTAGGGCGGGTGGGTGGCCATTATCTCGACCTCCAGTTCTTGCAAATTGGACAAAAAATAAACAAAGAAGACCATTTTAACACTAAAAATACGAATGAAATCGTTTAATAATCAATCTTTGTTCAGTAAACATTATGCTTATGTTTTACTGATTGAAAATTCTGATAGTGGCCACCCACCCACTCTACATATACGTTGAAATTTCAATCACTGTGAGTGTTTTAATTTCACGAATTTAACAACAATACTACTGTTGATTTTGAAGGATTTTTAAATACTGTTTGTATTAAAAGTTTAACTGCTTATGTAAGGTGGGTGGGTGGCCACTATCCCACCCTCCAGTTCTTGTAACAATCATCACAAATTGCTCTAGACAAAAAATATACATTAACATAAAAATAATGAATAAAACCCTTTAATAATCAACCTTTGTTCACTAAAAATTATGCTTATGTTTTACTGATTGGAAAGTCAGATAGTGGCCACCCACCCATCCTACATATACTTTGAAATTTCAATCACTGTCAGTGTTTTAATTTCATGAATTTATTAACAATACTGCTGTTGATTTTGAAGAATTTTTGAACACTGTATACATTAAAAGTTTAATTGCTTATGTAGGGTGGGTGGGTGGCCACTATCCCACCTTCAAATTCATATAATAATCATCGGGAATTGCAGTGAAAGAAATACAAAAATGAGATATTTTTAACTTAAAACTTAACGGTTAAAATCTTCTAATAATCAATATTCGTTAGTAAAAATTACGCTTATGTTTTACTGGTTGGAGGGTGAGATAGTGGACACCCACCCACCCTACATATACATTGGAGAACCACCCACTATCAGTGTTTTACTTTCTAAATTATAACAATAGTATTACTGTTGATGTTTAAAAAATTTAATCAATTTGGATAAGACTGTATAAACAATTGCTATTACTAAGAAATTTTTCAAGTAGACTCTAAAATCATTAGATTTTAAAACAAAATCAAACTTTTTATTAGATTTTAAATTATATTGTTTGAAACATACGCGTGTTGACCTTAATTACAAAATCATTAAACAGTTTTGTATTAAAAGTTTAATTGCTTATGTAGGGTGGGTGGGTGGCCACTATCCCACCTTCCAATTCTTATAATAATCCCCGCGAATTGTAGTGGGAGAAAAATAAAAAGGAGATATTTTCAATTTAAATCTTAACGATTAAAAACTTTTAATAGTCAATATTTGATTGTAAAAATTACGCTTAGGTTTTAATGGTAGGAGGGTGAGAAAGTGAAGAAATTCTACAAATACATTGGAGAATCACCCACTATCAGTGTTTTACTTTCTAAATTTTAACAATTGTATTAGTGTTGATGTTAAAAATATTTTAATCACTTTGGATAAAACTGGAAAAATATTTGTCATCACTGAGAAATTTTTCAAGTAGACTCTAAAATCATTGGATTTTAAAACAAAATCAAACTATTTCTTCTTCAAAGTGCTTTAAGAATAGAAAAATAATTGATTAATTGATACTATTAAAAACATTGAATTAGGTTGTCTTAAAATTTTTAATTAATTATTAATTCCTTTTATAAATCAAAATTCTATAAAATCACTTCGGCAGTTTTTATTACAATCCCTTTAATCCCTTTGAAACGCGCGCCTATTTACTTGTGTGTCCAGATTTTGTAATAGATTTAAAATTGTAAGAACAATTTCTAAAAAATTTCTTTAGATTAAGGCAAAAATGTTCAGATTTTATAATCAAATAAACAAATTTAACACTTTATCAATAGTTTTTAAAATAATTTTCATGAACTTTGGTTTAATCATGTTCAGAATTTCTGATTGGTTGAATCTATGTAAAGGACATCCTCATCGCACTCATTAGACCTCCTTTCTTGATTTGGGGAGTAGATCCAGTAAAGCTTCTCTGCTACAGAGAAGGTGGTGTGCATAGTCTCCGTGATGCCAAGATAGCCATTTTCTAAAGAGTTTGAAGCTTCTTTTGTGCGATATCTTTATCAGTCTTGATCAGTCATATGTAATACTAGGTACAGCCAATGTATCATTTATTCTAGTCCCCATGATTTCCCAAAAAGCCTGTGACATAACCATGGTACCTCTATAGCTTTACAGATTATTTTTTCTAATTACTTTTCGTATCCAGTATTAAACCTAGATGTTTTTTGGCATTTTACTTTGAGAACCTTGATATTTAGCTTATAACTAAACTAAACTAAACTAAACTTGTTACGATTAGTGAAAGGTACCTCAACGGATTTGTAAGGGTTGACATTCTAGCCTTTCCTAGAATACCATTTCACAATGGCATTGAGGAAGTCTTGGACTAGGGACCATAAAATGTAATTTCTACCCCTTATGTCATCGGCACATCCTTGTTGATGTTCTACCCTTTATATTATTTATATATAGTAGTTTATATAGTTTCATAAGTCGAAACGTATTTATAAACGCAAATGTTATTAATAACACTATATTTTCCGTTTTGGTGTATAGTAAGCTGGATGTGTTCGAGGGGAATTGTCGCCTATTCAAATATTCACGGCGACACAATAAATATAAATTATGTCATACCGATGGCGTCCTGGCGGTAACATAAAAACCGCAAATTGAAAAATTCCGCCGCGCGGGCAATTAAAAAATAATTACGAAACGAAAATGATAATGAAAAAAGGAAACATAAAAATCAGGTCGGCCGCACTTTTTGGAAATTATCGCGACTCGCCTGAATAAATAAAACGGCGGGCGTGAATTTTTAACGCGGCGCAAATTATGAAAATCAACTGTTGAACGTGAACGGGATTCCCCCAGCTGCGCGCGTAACATCGAACCCTCACACACACACACACATACACAAACATGAATTTTTTACGTTGGTCTTGACGCGGCTTATGATTTTTATGAATTTTTTATCGTAATAACAACGCGCGACCTGCACTTATTGGTTTATGTTTAATAAAAATGACCAGTTATCGGTCGCCGGCCACCGTGCGGACAAAACCGTTAATTATTATATAACGATTTCACACCAGCCGACTAATATTGTACGAACTGCATAAATATTTGTTTGCTAATTAATTTGCCGGCCGTGTGTTTAATCAATGGTTTTAGCTGCGAATTTATTATACTAAACGGTTTTACATTGTGGCGCGATCGAATTACCGACGCTGCACTAATTATTCATTACGTTTTAATGGAAATACACTTAATATACGGCAATCGTTTCATTTACACACGTTATTATCTTATTAACGGCTGTACACTTTTATATTTACTTTCACTATATAAATTTGTGGAAAGTATTGCATTCAAAAATAAAATAACTTTTATAAAAAAATCACTGAAGATTTTAAACTTACAATTTATACCTAAGGTTAATTTCAGTAGAGCTAATTAGCTTTTCGTAAAATTCCGTACACGAGAAGTGAGCTTCTAACCTCTAAGAATACGAAACATTTTGTAAAACAACTAAAAGCGAAGTGATTATTTAAGTAATTAAAAATAAAAATCATCGCTGCTGATGAATGATGCTACGTTAAACCTCTTCATTTGTGTTATGATAAAATTAAACTAGGAAAAATTAAGAATGAGAAACATTATACTATCAATTAAATATTTTGCAGCTATAGCCAAACAACATAATACTAATGTCAAGATGACATAAGTCACATATTTGTGCGAGTTCCTTTAGAGGATATAATATGCTGCATTTGGCCAAAACAAAGATTAAATACTTTGACATGAACATCAAGAAGCAAGTTTCTCACTGAAGAAAGTGTTGGTATGAGTGGAAGAACGCTATATTGTGAACTCTGCCCTTTCCATGTGTGACTGAAATTTTTGTTGATATTTGTGGATTTTACATACATTTTTGGAATTTTGTGTAAGCATATTGGAATAAATAAACTAATACTAATACTAATTTTATTTTTAAGTCACTTAAATAATCCATAAATTTAAAATCAACACACGCATATTTTAACAAGCTTATCTTAGAAACTAATTATGTAATGTTGTAAAATTGTAATATTACAATCAAGTTCTTACATTTTTGAGTTAACCTCAATTAATTTCTCAGTTATTTTATTTGTAAATTTTAAATAAATACACACGCATTGTAAAGCGATTATTTTGTAAATATACGACGCGATATTATAAATGTTTCACTTGCGTATAAAGCTTGCGCATTTTTAAGACAATCTGAAAAATTTCTTAGCACTGGAGATTGATTTTTTATTTTTAAATGACTCAAGAAAATTCGTTCATTAAAATAAATTCACGCACCTTTTAAATCAATTATTTAAAAAATTTAATTAAAAGATGTTAAAAAATTTGATCTGGGTATTAAGTCTAAGCATTTTAGAGTGAACCTAAAAAATTTCTTAATGGTAGCAATTTTTTTACCATTTTTAAACCACTCGAGAATGTTTAAATTTAAAATAAGTACACTCGTGTTCTAATAGAATTAAATTGAAAACTAATGAAGGGACGCTATAAAATTTTGATTTAATTATAAGCCTAAACAATTTTGAGTGAATCTCAAGAAAAATTTCAATGGTGGCAATTGTTTTTCCATTATTAAACGACTAGAGAAAATCTGTAAATTTAAAATGAATACACCCACGTTTCAAATGGCTCATTTTGTAATATAATACAGAAATGCTATTAAATTTTCTTTTGGTTATAAAGTCTAAGCATTTTTAAGCAAACCTGTAATATTTCGTAGTAGTGGCAATTGTTTTTTTTTTAAACTACTTGAGAATATTTGGAAATATAAAATAAATACATTTACACTCCACAGGAATTATTTTTAAAATCAATAAAGAAATGTTGTAAGATATTTATTTGGGTATAAAGTGCAAGCATTTTTGAGTCAATCAAAAAAAATTCTAAGTGGTGGCAATTGTTTTCCTGTTTTTAAACCACTCGAGAATTATTGTAAATTAAAATTGATCAATCGCAAGTTTCAAAGTGGTTATTGTAAAAATTAATAATAGAATGTTGTAAATTATTGATATAATAATGAAAATTTAGTAGTTTATAGTCAACCTAAAAAAATTTCTATTGCTAGCAGTTGTTTTCCAATTTTTTTTAGTACGCCAGAAAATATGTAAATTTAAAATTAATACACGCACGTTTCATTGAGAATATTTTGAAAACTAATAATGGAATGTTAATTTTTTTATTTAATAATAAAGCCTGAATATTTTTGAGTCAACTCTTGAATAATTTCTTCTTAATGGCAGTTGCTTTTATATTTTTAATCCACTTGATAATTTCGTTAAATTTTTAATAAATGCACACTCTAAATGGATTATTTAAAACATAATCAAAAGTATGCTATAAAATTTTGACTTGAGTCTTAAACTTAAGAATATCTGAGTCAATCTAAAAATTTTCTTATTGCTAGCAATAGCTTTTTCCACTTTTAAACCACTTTGAAAAATTTGTAAACTTAAAATAAATCGATGAAGATATTTTGAAAACTAATGGTGCGATGCTAATTTTGTAAATTAAATTATAAATCATGAACATTTAAAAATCAACCATAAAAAAATTCTAAGTTGTAGCAATTGTTTTTCCATTTTTTAAACGACTCAAGAATTTTCGGACATTTAAAATAAGTATGCGCTTATTCTAATGGGAATATTTTGCAAATAAATAAAGGAATATTAAAATGTTTTAGTTAATTATTAAGCTTGAATATTTTTAAGTCAATCTCAAAACATTTCTTAGTGGTGGCAATTGTTTTTGTATTTTTAAATCACTCGAGAAAATCTGTTAACTTTAAATAAATACACGCACGTTTCAAGAGAATTATTTTGAAAACTAATAACGAAATTTTAAAACTTTTTATTTCATTATAAAGTCTGTATATTTTTCTATCAACCTCAAGGTATTAATACTTTTTTTTCTATTTTTAAATCACATAACAAAATCTGTATATTTAAAATTAATTACGAACACGTTCATAATTGATTATTTTAAAAACTAATGTAAGATATAAAAATATTTTGATCTGGATATAAAGCCTATATAGTTTTATGTCAAATTACAAAATTTCTCAGTGATGGCAATTGTTTTTCTATTTTTAAACCACCCGAGACAATCAGTGAAATTAAAAACGAGCAGAAGCGGATTCCTAAGGAATTATTTTGAAAAATAATAAGGGATGTTATAAAATTTTTATTTGGTTATAAGGCCGAAATATTTTTGAATTAAATTGAGAAATTTTTTAGTGGTGGCAATTGTTTTTCTATTTTTAAATTACCCGAGAAAATTTAAAAATGACATGCGCACCTTCCAAAGGGATTATTTTGAAAATTAACTAAGGGATTTTATAAAATATTGATTAAGCTACAAAGCCCAAACATTTTTGAGTTAACCTACAAAACTTTCTAGCTGTGTCAATTTTTTTTCTATTTTTAAAGTACTCGAGAAAATCTTAAATTCAAAAAAATCACCCGCATGTTCAAGAGCAATTATTTTGAAAACTAATGATGAAATGATAACAAATTTTATTTCGTTTGAAGGTCTGAACATTTTTCTATCAACCTCAAGGTATTTTTCAGTAGTGGTAACACTTGTTTTTTACTTTTAAGGCACTTAACAAAATCTGTACATTTAAAATTAACTACGCACCTTCCAAAGAGATTATTTTAAAAACTAATGAGGGATTTTGTAAAATTTTGATCTAAATATAAAGCCTAAGTACTTTTAAGTCAAATTAAAAAATTTCTTCTTCTTGCGATGGCAATTGTTAGCCTTCAATTTTTTTTAAATAAGGCAATTGTTTTTCTATTTTTAAACTACTCGAAACAACTTGAATTTAAAAAAGCACACGCGCTTTCAAGGATTCAAGGATAAATATTTTGAAAATTAATAAGGGATGTTTTAAAACTTTGATTTGAGTGGAAAGCCAAAACATCTTTGAAATAACTCTAATACATTTTTTAGTAGTGGCAATTGTTTTTCGATTTTTAAACTACCAGAGAATATTAGTCCATTTAAAGAAAAGCATACGCGCGTTCAAAAGTAATTATTTTGAAAATTGATAAGGGAGGTATTCAAATTTTGATTTGAGTGTAAAGCCCAAACATTTCTGAGACAATTTCAACAAAGTTTTTAGTAGTGGCAATGGTTTTTTTTATTTTTAAACTACCATAGAAAATCAGTAAATTTAAATAAAAAGCAGGCGCACGTTCTAGATAAATTATGTAGAAAAATATTAAGGGAAGTTATAAAATTTTGATTACAATATAAAACCTAAGCATTATTGAGTTAACTTACAAAAATTTTCTAGCTGTGGAAATTGTTTTTCTATTTTTAAACTACTCGAAAAAATCTTGATTTTAAAAAAGCACACGCAGCTTCAAGAGAAATTATTTTGAAAATTATTAAGGTATATTTTAAAATTTTAAATTGAGTGAAAAGCCTAAGCACTCTTGAAAGAACTGCAATAAAGCTTATAGTAGAGGCAATTGTTTTTCTATTTTTAAACTACCGCAGAAAATCAGTAATTAAAAAAAGCATACGCAGGTTCTAGATGAATTATTTTGAAAAATATGAAGGGATGTTATAAAATTTTTATTAACTTATAATATAAAACCTAATAATTTTTAAGTTAAACTACAAAATATTCAATCTGTGGCAATTGTCTTTCTATTTTTAAACTACTCAAAAATATCATAAATGTAAAAAAAGAACGCGTAGGTTTAAAAGCAATTATTTTGAAAATGAACAAGGGATGTTTTAAAATTTTGATTTTAGTGGGAATATTTTTGAGACAACTACAATAAAGTTTTCAGTGGTAGCAATTGTTTTTCGATTTTTAAACTACTTGAGAAGATCAGTATATTTAAGAAAGGCATACACACTTTTCAAAATGATTATTTTGAAAATTAACTAAGGGATGTTATCAAATTTTGATTAAACTATAAAGCCTAAGTATGTTTGAGTTAATCTACAAAATTTCCAAGCTGTAGCAATTGTTTTTCTATTTTTAAACTATCGAGATAATTTGTAAATTTAAAATGAATTCACGCACATATCAAAGGGATAATTTTGAAAATTAACAAAGTCATGATATAAATGTTGACTTTGGCATAAAGTTAAAGTAGTTTTGAGTGTTTTTTTTTAGAGGTTGCAATTGTTTTTCTATTTTAAAACTATCCGAAAAAAATAGTAAATTATAAAATACATACGCGCGTTCTAAATGAATTATTTTGAAAAATATTAAGGGATATTATAAATTTTTTATTGAAATATTAAGCCTTAGCATTTTAGATAACCTAAAAAATTTCCTAGATGTGGCAATTGTTTTTCTATTATATTTTTAAATCACTTGAAAAACTTGAATTTAAAAAAATCACACGCACGTTCAAGAGCAAATTTTTGTTAATTAATAAGGGATGTTTTATAATTTTGATTTGAGTAGAAAACCTAAATATTTTTGCGCCAACTTCAACAAAGTTTTTGGTAGTGGCAATTTTTTTTTGATTTTTAAACTACCAGAAAAAAATAGTAAATTTAAAAATACCGTACGCGCGTTCTAAATGAATTATTTTCAAAAATATTAAAGGATGTAATAAAATGTTGGTTAAAGTATAAAACCTAAGCATTTTTGAGTTAACCTACAAAATATTTTAGCTGTGGCAATTGTTTTTCTATTTTTAAACTACGCGAAAAATCTTGAATTTAAAAAAAAAAACGTAAGCAACTTCCAGAGCAATTATTTTGAAAATTAATAAAGGATGTTTGAAATTTTTGATTTTATTGGTAAGCCTAAATATTTTCTAAACAACTTTAACAAAGTTTTTAGTAGTGGCAATTGTTTTTTAATGTTTAAACTACCAGAGAAAATTAGTAAATTTAATAAAGCATACGCATGTTCTAGATGAATTATTTTGAAAAATATTAAGGGATGTTATAAAGTTTTGATTAAATTATAAAGCCTAAGCATTTTTGAGTTAACCTACAAAATTTTTGTAGTCGTGGCAATTGTTTTTCTATTTTTAAACTACCAGAGAAAATCATTAAATTTTAAAAAGGCATACGCGCGTTCTAGATGAATAATTTTGAAAAAGATTAAGGGATAGTATAAAATTTTGATTAAAGTATAAAGCCTAAGCATTTTTGAGTTAATCTACCAAATATTCCAGCTGTGGCAATTGTTTTTCTATTCTTAAACTACTCGAGAAAATCAGTAAATTTAAAAAAAGGCATACGCACGTTCTAGATGGATTATTTTGAAAAATATTAAGGGATGTTTTAAAATTTTGATTTTTGTCGAAAGCCTAATTATTTTTGAGACAACTACAATAAAGTTTTTAGAAGTGGCAATTGTTTTTCTATTTTTAAACTATCAGAGAAAATTAGTAAATTAAAAAAAAACATACATATGTTCTAGATGGATTATTTTAAAAAATATTAAGGGATATATTAAAATTTTGATTCAAGGGGACAGCCTAAATATTTTTAAGACAACTTCAATAAAGTTTTTAGTAGTGGCAATTGTTTTTCGATTTTTAAACTACCTGACAAAATCATTAAATTGAAAAAAGGCATACGCACGTTCTAGATGAATAATTTTGAAAAATATTAAGGAATAGTATAAAATTTTGATTAGAGTATAAAGCCTAAGCATTTCTGAGTTAATCTACCAAATATTCTAGCTGTAGCAATTGTTTTTCTATTCTTAAACTACTCGAAAATATCAGTAAATTTAAAAAAAGGCATATGCACGTTCTAGATGAATTATTTTGAAAAATATTAAGGGATGTAATAAAATTTTGATTCAAGTACAAAGCCTAAGCCTAATTTGAGTTAACCTATAAAATATTTTAGCTGTGGCAATTGTTTTTCTATTTTTAAAGTGGAAAGCCTAAACATTTTTGATACAACTTCAATAAAAATTTTAGTCATGGCAATTGTTTTTCGATTTTTACACTGAAAGAGAAAATTAGAGAATTATTTTGAAAAATATTAAGGGATGTTATAAAATTTTGATTAAAGCATGAAGCTTAAGCATTTCTGAGTTAACCTACAAAATTTTCTAGTGGTGGCAATTGTTTTTCTATTTTTTAACTACTCTAAAATATCTTGAAATTAAAATAAAGTCTATACGTTTTTGAGACCACTTCAATAAAAAATTTTATAGTGGCAATTGTTTTCCTATTTTTAAACCACTGGAGAAATATTTGTTTAATATAATTCGATGCTTATAGTAATTGTTTTGGAATGGTTTTATTTTTATTGGGTCATCAATTGATTCTATTGGCAACGAAGACATAGCAGAATCTAGGTTAGAGGTTTGCGTAGTACGTCGATAGTCACCTGTTTTTCTAGGTGAAAAAAAAAAGAAAGAAAGACCAATCTGTACAAACATCTGAATCTACATTGTGCCGGCGTCGGCGTCCGGTGTTGGCGGCGGCGGGAGAGGCGCGCGGCTGCCGGGGGGGATAGAGTGCGAGCGTCGCGACGCCGCGGTGGGGGTAAAATGGCGGCCGGCGCGGACTCGGAAGTGACGTAGGGATCGATAAAGCGGGGCGCGCGATTGGCCGGCGTCGGGACGCGGGCGGAGCGTCGGCACCGTTACCATTCAAACACCGCTTCTCTCGCCCTCGTCGTGGCGTCGCGACGCGGCCGTGATTTCGTCCCGAAAACGTTTCCACATCCGAAAATCCCCCGCGTGTACGACGAGCCGCACACACACACACACACGGTGAAATCCAACAAAACATTAAATTTAAGTGATGTTAGTGCTAAATTTATTTATTAAAACGTATTTTAGATTTATTTATACGTTATATGAATAGTTAAGCTTGACGTAGTGTTTAAAGTTGTTTAAGATACACGTGTTTAAAGTAATTTTTAATATTTCTATTAGAACGATTGTAAATTTCAAGAAATAAAACTATTACATTATACAAAACGGTCATTAAGAGTTACTACATCATTTTTGTTAAATATCTTTAAAAATGCTACTTTATACACGATCGTGGAAAAAGAATTAAATACTTTATTACTTCCTGTCAATATTAACATTTGTGTTTCTTCAATGGATAAGAAATTAAATACAATTCTTACATTATGATGAACTGAATAAAATTTCTCACTACTTTATTTAATCGTTTATAAAATAAGCTACTTCACACTACTCAACCCAAAATTTAGACACTTTATACACACATACCATATTAACGTACACTAACATCTACATTATTAATGCCTTTAGAACCTTCCTAATTTCTCCATTTTAGCTATAGAGAAATAACATGAACTTAGTGTAAATTAAAGGTATGGAATTAATAGCCCTAGAGACATGACACGATATGAAATTTATTTATTTTTCTACAGGAATTAAATGGAAATTGTTCCACGCGTACACGCGTACCGTATGCACTCACGTGTCTCATAAATAGGACAGTAATTAATTGTATCGCGCGCTACGATCGTACCATCGGGATTTCCGGAATCTCCACTCTTATCAGCCCTTTCGAATAATGTACACATAAACACGCGCTCGGCCGGCATTCACATGCAAATTGTTAAATCGGTTTTAAAACTGGTTTAGTAATTGTTGAGGCATAAAAAGAACATAAACGTAAATTTAAATTTACCATAACCTCAAAACTATTGACATATCTTTTCTGGAAACTTCAGGAATTCAAGAATTTTACGATATGACGTATTGTTTACATAACCTCAAAATATTTGACGTTGACAAAAAAAAAATTCAATTACGTCACATTGAAATGTGAATGATACTTATTTACAATTTCTTTATTAAGGTTAATGAAAGACGAGCACTTCCGAAAGCCCACGCCGACATTCCTAACCTAACACTAGTTTGCGATTACCAACGTAACACAAGTAAAAAACACACCAATATAAATAAAGAAATAAAATAGAGAGAGAGAAAAAATGTTACAAAGGGATGCAGAAAATTAAAAAAATAAAATCAACACGAGCCTAAACTAACCTTTCGGTCGCATGGGCTTTCGAACGCGTGAGCCTTTCGCAGGCTCGGCTTCCAACACTTCGTTTCGAACTGATCCGATTCGCCACAGTCCCATACCTAGAAAAACCAACCATCAACACCAAATACTCCAGTTTGTCTAAAATAAATAAAAAATTAACAAAACATAAAGAAATGGAGGAGGTAAAATAAAACAAAATACAAAAACAAATAAATGAACGCATATTTTTAGGTTATGGTTATTTGCTACACAATAAATAAAACAAAAAATATTAAACTTTTTAGTAAGGTTATATTTATTTTTTTCCTATTTGATAAATTGTATTGCTTACTTTTATAAATTTCTACTGTGATTAAATATTTTTTCCAAGACTATAAAATTAGTAGAAAGTCTAAGAAAGCTTACAATATTAAATATTATTACCAAAAAAAAAACATTATGTTATACACAACTTTATAGTCTATCACATCCATTTATAATCTGTTGATTTTCACTTATCATTTCCTATCTGTTATTTCTTTCTATATATTAAGTCAAGTCTTGAGTCATTTCAGTTCGAACCAATAGATGTCTACACTTGTATTTTTGACCAACTTCAATCAAATAATCTAACCTAAATACCATTTAAAAGGAGATATTTCAATTGTTATTTAAAAAGTAAGTATGTGAGGCTTATGTTTTAAAATATATATCTAGGGTGGGTGGGTGTCCTTGTCCACCCTCCATTCAATTAACATACGCTAGGGTTTCTCGGGAAGAAATTGAATAGAAGAAATAATTCATATAATTTATAACATTTAAACACACTCTATAATTAATTTTGCTTTAAGTAAAAACCCTCACATAAGTTTTAGTGATTGAATTCCACCCTTCACCACCCACCCTACATATATAATGAAACTTAATCTAAATCTTTGCTGATGTTGAAGGCTTCTACTTCGTTATACATGTCGAATAGAAATGAAACACACTTATAACTTTGATTGTATAACACATAATTTTATCTCTGTTTGAAAATGGTAACTGCAGTTACCGAAACTTATGTGACAAAATAAATTACTAGTAATACAAACTAATTTATAGTGTGTTTCATTTATTTTAATCTAAATCTCTTGTTTTATTTCCTCAAATACATCAACACGAATACTCCTATAAGTATGAGGAAACTAAAACAGTGATTGTGATGAAAATTAATGCGTGTTTGTAGGGTGGGTGGGTGGCCACTATCCCACCCTCCAATCAGTACAACATACTCACAAATTTGACTATTGAAACATTTAATTTAAAACAAAATACATTGAATTTAAACCTTTAAAATCCTTATACATATAATTTATAGTTAATAATACTACTCTTTTATGCACAATTTCTTCCCGAGAAAACCGATGTTTGTTACATATTATCACCTGTCATTTGTCATTGTCAACTGTCATCTATCATCTGTTACTTGTCACCTCTCACCTGTCATGTGTCATCTGTAAATAGTCATCTGTTATCTGTTATCCGTCATCTGTCATCTGCAATTTGTCATTTGTCATTTGTCACTTGTCATCTATAATCTATAATTTATTATCTATAATCTGTGACATGTCATATGTTTGTCGAAAAAATTTCATTCGATTATTTTTATTTTGTATAATTTCAACAATATTTTTCGAAATTTTTTTTTTCGATCATTACCTGCCATCTATCAGTTGTCATATGTTTGTTAACAAATTTTCATTCAACTGGTTTTTTTGTTGTCTAATTTCAATTAGTTTTTAAAATTAATTTTTTGATCATTTTTGAAAACATCTAATAGTTTCTTTAATAAATTTTTAGGGTTTAATAATTCTAAGACAATTTCAAAATTCGTTTAGACAGTTTTAAACTGGTTTTCTTTCGCCATTTTAATTTGACTATTTTGCATATACATTATTTTCAGAAAAATATTCAATTTGATATTATTTTATAAAATATTAATTAAATTTGAGAAAAAGTATACTTTTTTTAGAAAGTTCTAAAAAAATTCAATAACTTTATGAATATTATTTTTACAATCGCATTGATGATAAACCATCCACAAAATACTGCTTGCGCAGTGATTTATTTCTAGTCTACAAGTATCTCATTGGTGTAAATCATTTAGAAATATTAAAAAAAAATTGTTTCAAAATTTTTGTTTTTAACTGTCTTAACCTTTGTGTTTACCTGTCATCAATCTTCAACTGTTATCTGTCAGTTGTCATTTGTCATCTGATTCTGTCACCTCAAACTGATATTTATCATCTATCATCTGTCATTTGTCATATCTCACCTATCATCTGTCATCTGTTTTCTGTAATCTGTCATTTGTCATTTTTCATTTGTCATCTGTCATTTTTATTTGTCATCTGTCATCTGTAATCTATCATCTGCCATTTGTTATTTGTCAACTGTCAGCTGGCATATGTCAATAGTCACCTGTCATTTTTTCATTGGTCATTTGTCATCTATAATCTATAATCTATCACCTATAATATACAATCTATCATCTGTTATCTGTCATCTGCCACCTGTTATCTGCCATCTATTATCTGTTATCTGTTTGTTAGCAAATTTGTATTCAACTGTTTTTTTGTTTCAACTAGTTTTTGATAATAATTTTTTATTCATTTTTGGAAACATCTAACAGTTTCTGAATAAATTTAGGTTCATTATTTTAGGTAGATTTTAAAATTCGATTAGAAAGTTTTAAACTGATTTTACGCAAAAATAATTTGATTATTTCGCATTTGCATAATTTTTTATGAAAATGAATTCAAATAAATTTTCTCTAGCTTTTTTAAATGTTTGCTTTAAACTGTCTTTAAGCGAAATTTCATTTGTTATAAGAAGATATTTATTTATGTCATCTGTCATCTGTCATCTGTCATCTGTCATCTGTCATCTGTCATCTGTCATCTGTCATCTGTCATCTGTCATCTGTCATCTGTCATCTGTCATCTGTCATCTGTCATCTATCATCTTTCATCTGTTAACTATCATTTGTCATCTGTCATATATTATCTGCTATGCACACATTTATTTGGATAAAGTTTTTGCTTCGTTTTCTGCTATCTTACTTGTTCTTATTTTTTTCTATTGTTGTCATCTGTCATATGTTGTATATCACCTATCATCTGTCATTTGTTATCTATTAACTGTCATCTGTCATCTGTTACTTGTCACCTTTTTCATTTGTCATCTGTAATCTAGCATCTAGCATCTAACATCGGTCATCTGTCACCTATCATCTGTCAATACTGATCTGTCATTTGTCATTTGTCATTCGCAAAATTTTTATTCAACTGTTTTTCTTTTGTAAAATTTAAAATAGTTTTTGATAATATTTTTTTCATTTTTGGAAACATCTAACAGTTTCTAAATAAACGAAAATATTCAATCGATTTCTGTTCGATAAACTGCCTTTAAGCTAAATTTTATTTGTTTTAAGGAAATATTTATTTTAACACTTTCTCTTATTGAACATTTTTTTCTTATTGAATCTCTCATCTGTAATCTGGTATTTGTCATCTACTATGTGTCATCTGTCATATGTCATCTGTTATCTGTCATACACACATTCATTTTAGATTTTAATTTAAGAAAATTGATAGACTTTTTTCCAGAAAATTGTTTATTGTTTTTGTTTTAATTTCTGTCTCTAATAATATAAAAAATACTTCGTTTTCTGCTATTTGTAAGCAAAATTTTAGTTGTTTTTGACATTAACTTGTTTACTTGTTTTTATTTTTTTTGTTATTATTGTCATGTGTCATATGTTGTATATCACGTGTCACCTGTCATCTTCATTTATCATTTGTTATTTGTCATTTATCATTTGTCATTTGTCATTTGTCATTTGTCATTTGTCATTTGTCATTTGTCATTTGTCATTTGTCATTTGTCATTTGTCATTTGTCATTTGTCATTTATCATTTGTCATCTATTATCTATCATCTGTTATGTGCTCTCTGTTATCTGTCATTTCTCATCTGTTTCTTAGCAAATTTTTATACAACTGTTTTTTCTTGTAAAATTTCAATTGGTTTGTTAGTGACAGTTTCTAAATAAATTTTAGCGTTTTTTTTTTGGGTTCAGTTATTTTATGTGCATTTTAGAATTCGATTAGAAAGTTGTAAACTGATTTTTCGTTAGAATTAATTCTGATAATTTTGCACTTACATTATTTTCAGGAAAATATTCAATTGTTTCTTTGATAAAATTTTAATTAATTGATAGAAAAAATATGTAATTTTTCCAGAAAGTTCTAACAAGTTTTCAATTACTTTTTTTGATGTTTGTTTTAAACTGCCTTTAAGACAAATTTCATTTGTTTTAAGAAAATATTTAGACAGTTATTTTAACACTTTCTTTTCATATTTATTTTCTATTGAATTTGTCTGTTATCTGTCATCTCTTATCTCTCATCTGTCATCTGTCATCTGTCATCTGTCATAAATAATAATAATAATAATCTGTCATCTGTCATCTATCATCTGTCATCTGTCATCTGGCATCTGTTATCTGTTATCTGACATCTGTCATCTGTCATGTGTCATCTGTCATCTGTCATCTGTCATCTGTCATCTGTCATCTGTCATCTGTCATCTGTCATCTGTCATCTGTCATCTGTCATCTGTCATCTGTCATCTGTCATCTGTCATCTGTCATCTGTCATCTGTCATCTGTCATCTGTCATCTGTCATCTGTCATCTGTCATCTGTCATCTGTCATCTGTCATCTGTCATCTGTCATCTGTCATCTGTCATCTGTCATCTGTCATCTGTCATCTGTCATCTGTCATCTGTCATCTGTCATCTGTCATCTGTCATCTGTCATCTGTCATCTGTCATCTGTCATCTGTCATCTGTCATCTGTCATCTGTCATCTGTCATCTGTCATCTGTCATCTGTCATCTGTCATCTGTCTTCTGTCATTTACCACGTGTCATCTGTAATTTTTCATCTATTATCTGTTATACACATATTTATTTGTATAAAATTTTAATTTAATAAGAAAATACATTTATGTTGTCCAGAAAATTCTAATAAATTTTTAATTATTTTTGTTTTAATTCTGTTTCATTTAATTTAAAAATATGCTTCACTATTTCTCAATTGTTTCAAGATAGTATTAAAACTGGTTTATGACATTTACTTAGTTACTTGTTTTTATTTTATTTTTCTATTGTTGTTTTATGTCATATGTTGTATATCACCTGTCACCTGTCAACTGTCATTTTTCATTTGTCATTTGTTATCTGTCATCTGTCATCTGTCATTTATTACTTGTCACCTTTCACCTGTCATCTAGCATCTGTCATTAGTCATTTGTTATTTATCATTTGTCATTTGTCATTTGTCATTTGTCATTTGTCATTTGTCATTTGTCATTTATCATTAGTCATCTATAATCTGATATCTGCCATCTGCCATCTGCTATCTGTTTGTTAGCAAATTTTTATTCAACGGGGTTTTTATTTTGTAAAATTTCCACTAGTTTTTGATAATAATTTTTTGATCAATTTTGAAGACATCTAACAGTTTCTAAATAAATGTTATGGTTGTTTTTGGGTTCAATAGTTTTAGGTACATTTTAAAATTCGATTAGAAAGTTATAAACTGATTTTTCGTTAAATTAATTCTGATAATTTTGCATTATTTTCACGGAAATATTCAATTGTTTTCTATTTCGGTATAATTGTAATTAATTTAGAAAAAATATTTAATTTTTTTGGAAAGTTCTAACAATTTTTCAATTGCTTTTTTGAATTTTTCATTTTATACTGCTTTAAGCCACATTTTATTTGTTTTAAGAAAATATTTATTCATTTTAACCCTTTCTCTTGATCATTTGTCATCTGTTATCTGACATACACACATTTATTTGGATAAAATTTTGATTTATTAAGAAAACAAATATATTTTGTCTAGAAACTTCTAACACATTTTCAATTGTTTTTGTTTTAATTTCTGTTTCTAATCATTAACAAATGCTTTGTTTTCTGCTGTTTGTAAGCAAAATTTCAACTGTTTTAAGATAATATTAGAACTGGTTTTCGACATTTACTTATTAACTTGTTTTTATTTTTTACTATTATTGTCATCTGTCATACGTTGCATATCACCTGCCATCTGTCATTTATTATCTGTCAACTCTCATCTGTTATTTATTTATTTATTCATTTATTTATTTACGGGTAATACTATAGTACAATATTTACAGAAAGTAAAATTATAATAAAAATTCATAAACAAAATAAAAGTAAACATAAAACATCATAAATATTATATTTAATATTTAACACTTAATTATTGATATTTGACATATAACATTTGAGTGTTGTCAGTTGACAAATGATATTTGATATGTCTTTGAAATTTAACATTTGACCTTTGACATTATTACTTAGGGTATTATAGCGTTTCAGTTACGACTGTTAGACATTTGAGAATTAATATTCTACATTTGATATATGAAATTTGACATTTGACACTAAACTGTTGACAGTTGACAATTGACATTTGAAATTTAAAATTTCACAATTCATAAATAACATTTGTCATTCGTCGTTTGGCATTTGAAATTTCATTTCAGTTGACACTTATTTAATTATTTATGAATGGGTCTAGAATAATGAAGAATAATTTGTATCTTTGTTTGTTTATTTATTGACGGTAAATACCATTGTATATACATAATACATAAAACTAAAATAATGCTGATTATTTATGAAAATTACCAGAAACTATATTTTTAGACTGGAGTAATATAAAAGATGCATTAAATGATATTTCTCATATATTATTTGAAAATAGACGGTTGATATTTGACATTTGGCATTTGGCATTTAATACTACACAGTTGACAGTTGACATTTGGCAGTTGAGATTTGATATTTGACATTAAAAATTTCATATTTAAAAGTTGATATTTAATATTTAACATTTAAAATTTGATAATTGAGATTTGGCAGTTTAAAGTTGATAGTTGACATTTGTCGTTTTATATTTGACTTAATACTTGCTTTTGGCAATTAACATTTGATATTCACATATGACATTTGACATGTGTGATCTGATATCTGGCATTTGACTTTTGAAAATTTAAAAACATAGAACTTTAAAGAAAGTCTAAAATTTTGGAAACAATATTGTTTGTTTATTTATTGACAATAAATATCATAGTACATACATAATACATAATATTAGAAAAATAACAATACAATATACATACAAATGCAAATAAAAACCGCATACAATCAATACATCTGTTACTTGTCACCTCTAACCTCTCATCTGTCATCTATTATCTGACAGTAGTCATCTGATATTTGTCATTTGTCATTTGCCATTTGTCATTTGTCTGTTTTTTTTTTTGTAAAATTTCAAGTAGTTTTTGATAATGATATTTTGTTCATTTTTTAAAACATCTAACAGTTTCTAAATAAATTTAGGTTCAATTATTTTAGGTACATTTTAAAATTTGATTAGAAAGTTTTAAACTGATTTTACGCAAAATATTTTTAAGAAAATAAATTCAAATAAATTTTCAATAGCTGTATTTTTTTGTAAAATTTCAATTGGTTTGTGTTTGACTTTTTGATAATTTTTGGAAACATCCTACAGTTTCTAAATAAATTTTAAGGTTTTTTGGGTTCAATTATTTTATGTACATTTTAAAATTTGATTAGAGAGTTTTATACGGATTTGTCGTTAAATTAATTTTGATTATTTTGCATTTACATCATTTTGAGGAAAATATTCAATTGTTTCTTTCATAAAATTTTAATTAATTTAGAGAAAAAATGTTTTCAATTGATTATTTGTTAATTTTTGTTTTAAACTGTCTTTAAGCCAAATTTCATTTGTTTAAAGAAAATATTTATTTATTTTAACACTTTATCTTAATATTTTTTTACTACTGAATGTCTCATCGGTCATCTTTCATCTGTCATCTGCTATCTGTCATACACACATTTATTTGAATAAGAAAACAAATATATTGTTTCTAGAAAGTAACAAATTTTTAATTGTTTTTAATTCTGTTTCTGACAATAAGAAAATGCTTTGCTTTCCACTGTTTGTAGGTCAAATTTCATTTGTCATCTATAATCTATAATCTGTCATCTATCATCTGTGATCTGCCATCTGTCATATGTTATCTGTTTGTTACCAAATTTTCATTCAATTGTTTTTATTTTTGTAAACTTTGAAGTTGTTTTTGGTCAAAAAATGTTTGTTCATTTTTGGAAAAATCCAACAGTTTCTAAATAATTTTTATTGTTTTTTTTTAGATTCGATTATATTACATACATTTTAAAATTCTATTGAAAAGTTTTAAACTGATTTTTCTTTAAATTAAATTGATTATTCTGCATTTGCATTATTTTCAGGAAAATATTAAATTGTTTTCTTTTCGATAAAAGATCTAAAAAGATCAAACAAGTTTTCAATTATAAAAAGAGTTATCTGACATCTGTCATTTGTCATTTGTCATTTGTTATTTGTCATTTATCATTTATCATCTATTATCTATCATCTATCACATGTTATGTGTTATCTGTTATTTGTCATTTGTTATCAGCAAATTTTTATTCAACTGTATTTACTTGTAAAATTTCAATTGCTTTGTGACTGACTTTTTGATAATTTTTGGAAACATCCAACAGTTTCTAAATAAATTTTAAGGTTTTTTGGGTTTAATTATTTTATGTACATTTTAAAATTTGATGATTATTGTAGATTTTACGAAATATTATCGTGTTTTTTCTAATTATTAAGTTTTCAATTGCTTTTTTTTTAATTTTTGATTTAAACTATCTTTAAGACCAATTTCATTTGTTCTAAGAAAATGTGTATTTATTTTAACACTTTCTCTTAATTTTTTTTACTATTCAATTTATCTGTCAGCTGTCATCTGTCATCTATCATCCGTTATCTTCCATTTGTCAATTATAATCTGTCATCTGTTTGTTAACAAATTATCATTCAATTGTTGTACCAGTTTTTAATAATAATTGTTTGATCATTTTTGAAAACATCTAATTTTAAGGTTTAATTGTTGTTTTTTTTGATAAAATTCTATTTAATTCAGAAAAAAGTAACCCATTTCTAGACAAATTTTCAATTGTTCTTTTCTGCTAAATGTTCAATTTAAACTGCTTTTAAGCTAAAATTCGATTGTTTTAAGAGATTTTTGTTTACTCTATTTATATGTTAACTCATATCTGTCATCTTTCATTTATCATCTGTCGTCTGTTAGCTGCCATGACATTTTGTTTAGTTTTAACAGTTAGAAATTTTACTCTTTTCTAAGCAAATTTTTTAATATTCATTTTCCGTAAAATGTAAACTCCTTTTAAGTAAACTTAAAACCATATTAAATAAAATAATTGAAACAAACAAACAAATTTAAATTGTTCCTTTTTTTTCTTCTTACAATTCATTAAATTTTTACTATTTTTCTTAGCACATTTTGATTTTTTTCTATTTAGGGAAAACCTAAAAATGTTGGCTAATTAATGAATTGCAATTTTTATATTGCAATTTTAATTTACAATTGTTTTCTTTTTCACAAAACTTAACTAGTTTTTAATAATAATTTGTATGATAACTTTTAGAAACATCAGGTTTTAAATAAATTTTAATATTTGTTTCTAATTATATTTACTTTTAGTACATTTTAAAAAGTTCTTACCAATATTCAATTGTTTTTTTTTAATTAGGTTCTAAGTGAATGATAAAAGAAAACTAATTGTATTCAAATTATTATTTATTTATCAAGTTTTCTTGACTTTTTTCCATTGCATTTATTTTTGATCTTTCATCTTTAATCGGTAATTTATCATCTCTTATCTGTCATCTGTCATCTGTTATCTCTTACCTGTCACCTGCCATTTTTCATCTATCATCTGTCATCTGTCATCTGTCATCTGTCATCTGTCATCTGTCTGTTGTCATCTGTCATCTGTCATCTGTCATCTGTCATCTCTCATCTGTCATCTGTCATCTGTCATCTGTCATTTGTCATCTGTCATTTAATATCTTGTATATAACTTTATAATAATGTTTCATAATTATTTTTAATGGTGTGTATTTAATTACTTTAAAGCGTATTGCTCTTGGTTATACCACTTGGCAAAACGTCTTGGATATTCTCTTCAAACAGCTTTTTTAAATTATTTTATCATCTGTCATTTGTTATTCATTATCTGTCATGTACTTTTTATTATGGGACTATTTGATGAAAGTCTTTTATGAATTTAATAGAACACAATTAGGAAAATATCTTGAAAATTCCCTCAAATTAGTTCATTTTGAATAATGTCATCTGTCATCTGTTCATCTATCATTTTACTTAGCGTCTGAACAGTACAATCTATATGTCACCTATTATCAGCCATTAGTGTCAAGCAAAATTTTTCTTGTCATTTGCCATCTAACAGCTACCATCTAATAATTATTATCTTTTATGTTTTATAATGACAACGGTTTTATGATTATTAATTAATTAATTAATTTATTTAAAACAAATGGCTGTTTGGATAAAAACTCAACTTTTAATTGATATAAATTCAAGCAAATATGACTGTAGAGAGAATATGCCAAAACCAATAATTTCATTGTCATCACACATTCGTCTTCAGGTGGTAAAACTATATGTCAATTGAAATTTGTTATGTGTGAGTTGTCATCTATCATCTGATATATACTACCAGTCATCTGTCTTGTGTCATTCGCTATCTTTTGTTTACTATTTGTATCTGTGGGTGTAATTGATGATGATGTATATTCTTCACCTGAAGAAGTCACAGTATTGCGCGAAACAATTGTAGTGAGTAGTAGATATAATTGATGACTATTTTGAAGAAAATAAGCAAAATAATCATTAGTTAGTTGTCTATTATTATTTATCATCTCCCATCCATAATTTTTCACCTTTTACTTGATATTTATGATCTTTCATCTGACCTCCTCACAATCAGAAAGTTTTTTTTGCTTATTTAGTAATGTTGAAGGGTTTTCTCGAAAAAAAGAAATGGGGGTTCCAGAATTGACGATCCTCCTCTACTAATCTATTATCTTTGGTATAAATCAAATTTGGTTTTTCTACCATTTTTCATTTTAGATATTTAAATGTAATTTCTCTTAGGTTTTCCAAAATCAATGATGTTAAATTTTTTACTTCAAGAAGTTTAAAGTTTTTTTTTTTAGTAAAGATGAACATTTGGTATTATATGTTAATAAAATAAACTTTAATTGTTAAAACGACAGCTTTACACTGGTGCTAATATTGATGATACAACGGAATAAGATTAATCATGTTGCCAACTGCCATTCCATCAAAATCATAATGCGGTCGACCCCCCAAATTACCAATCTCGCATTTGCCGCAGCATTTGATCAAAGCACATAATACCCAAGTCGGTTAATTGCATGAAGATTAATTCAGAATTTGGAATTAAAGAGTTCCTAATTACCGGAACGGATTTATACCTCTTTCATTATTTACACACACACACACACATACACACATAGTCATAACGTGACATTCGATTTCCTCCTTTCTGTTTGCTTTAATCTCTTCATTATCGTCCTCTGCATTAGCTTAATTCACCGCGGCACGCTAATCCTCCGCCACTAAAATATAATAAAAGGAACGTCGGATTGGTAATTAAGGTTAGGACAGCTCACGCGAAATCCCGGCGCTGGCGCTCTTTTCTAGAGGGTGAGGCAGGAGCGCGCGATCAGCAAATACATCTACGGTCTCCGCATGAGGACTTCGTGTCATCACGAAAGTGGAGGATTATTAACGGCAACGGTCATTATTGTATTAGGAGTAATTAGCCGATATTTCATTAGCGTGCGTGTCTTTCTAGTGTTCCTTGCAAACGGCACGATACAGGGTTTTCGTGTTTGTAGTTGCTGATAAAAAGAGAAATTGTGCTACGATTGATGATTGCAATTTGTGGATTTGTCGCAATTATCTTTATTACTAGTCCGGCTATCGGTGACATTCATCTAAAGCGAATGATACCGTTGGATTTATTGTACACGACATTTTTCTACACTTTTTTATGCTCTACAGGGAAGTGTTTAACAATGGTAATTAGGATAATTAATTACCAAGATTATTAGTCGTTCGTTTTTGCAAAGAGTTGAATTGTTGTTCAAAATTTTCAAGAGAATTGTTTAATAAAGAATAGATGATTTAAACATTCAACACAGCAAGGAATCAGCCTGAAATACCAAAAATTTCTTCTTAAACAATGCCCTTTTTTAATCATCTCTACAGCTCACTTGGAAACAATGTAGAAATACTGTAAAATTTAATCTTTGACATTCAAATTTAGTACGAGTAATAATTTATAACCCGGCGCATTCCCCAATAATTTAAATTACTTTTATTGTTATAATTAATTAACTTAATCGAACTCGATGAGTTCGTAATAATAAATATTTAACACTTCTTGCGTTTCTAAACTTACTTAATATTGTCGTTGTTGGAAAAAAAAATTACGAGAAATGCCATTTTTTTTTTTTTGGAAAGTAATTAACGCTCGGAATTTACGAGGCACGAAAACTTAATTTCCATAAAATAGTAGTAAAAGTGCTCATTAATATTTTTACGCCGGCATCCACCGAAATTAGTGCGGCCCCGACGCCCTCGCCACCATATTACCATAAATAATATATGCCCTATTTACATGTGTACTGTTTCTTTTTTCATTACATAATTATTACATTACATTGATTAAACGGGGCGGCGGGCAGTGCCGGGATCCTCGAGATCACCCCCCTTGCGAACGCGTGTAATATTGTTTCTTAACGACACAATTTTTCCACAATTTTCTCCAACTCGTTCGGCCGGTATCGATTTTCAATTAGTCGAGAGGGGGCGCGACGTTTGATTGATATTTGCGTTATTTGTCATCGAGGAAATTATTATTTCAATTAAACAGACACTTCTCGATCGATGCGTTGTGTATATGTGTGTGTATGTGTGTGTTTGGAGGGGTGTGTTGGTTCTTGAGTGAGAGCCTTGTGCCAAAATTCAGTTGGTCGAGGGAAATTTACGTCCCTCTCTTTGGGGACCAGTAAATTGTGGCCGGCAAGATCCAGTAAAGTTGTTAAATGAATTTATGGCCACTGGACGTCGGGCACCGGTCATTGCCTAAGTTATAGCACAATTTATATATCTCCCACGATAATGCGCGCACCTTTATTCGCTTTTATTAACCGACCGCCGTTTACGGTAATTGCTTAGCCACGAATATATCGAGGACAAAACGCGTTTTTTACTTTCCCTCTACGAATTATGGTAAGGTATTGTAATCGTAAAAAAAATCCACAAGAATATCTATTTTAAAATGCATAGGTACTTTATTGCAATGTTTTAAAAATGTTACTAACTTCTAAAAATATCATAATTTGCCAAAAAGTTATCCACCAAAGTTACTTTTATCTAGTTTCGTCCAATCATATGGTCTCAGTCATTAATGCACAAATTGAGGAAACGATCATATAAAAACAAATATCGTTGAAGGTATTTTTTTTTAATTTAGAGCTTATATTGTGACTATAGGGATAATAAGTTGAAGGGATTTGTGGAGAAATTTTCATTTCAGTATCAAGTATCAATTTTGTTTTTGGATGGTAATAACCAAGGTAGTATCATAGAAGAGCTGATTAGAAGGATTATGAAAAAGATTAAGATGATGATGAAGTTTTGTTAGGGTATGAAGCGATGCTAACTCGCTAACTTCAATAATGCAGGAGGTTGGATTGCTGAGATTGGAGCCACACAACTATAGTCAAGTAATGGGCGACAAATAATTTTATTTTTTATTTTATTTACAGCTGTTCTAGTAGTAATAATAATAGTGAAATAAAGGCTTTGCGAAGTGAAATATCGGTGTGATGATGATGATGATGATAATGATAGGGAGCTGTGATTTTTGAGGATTGACTTTAATGCGCCATTTTGCAAACAATCGTTGAAGCTCTTGAAGGAACTGATGATTTTTTTGTAATATTGATGCATGAGAGATAAGGGTAGTATTATATGCAAAGTGAAGGAGGTAACTTTTATTAAAACACTTAGAAACTTTCTTCAATATTTTTAAAATATTGAAGAAAGGTTCTAAGTGTTTTCATCAAAGTTATTATTATCTTCATGTAACTAAATCAACCAAATTGAAGGAGATATTTTGAAATAATAAAGTAGAGAGGGAAAGAGATATTAGTGACATCAACCCAAAAATTTTAAAATTATAGAGCCTTGGGGGAGGAGTATAAGCAGAATAGAAATAGTTTTGAATTTTAACTTTTAAGGAATCCTTTGAGAGTAATTGCTCAATAGTGAATATAATATGAGAATGGATTTTTAGGAGGTAATACATATCTTTTACTATTTTTTGCATTCGCTGATTAGTCAGAGTTTCTGTTATTTTTATTCTTACAATTTTTCACTTGTTTCTTTCCTTTCTAAACCAATTATTTGTTTTTCCATTCCATTTCCATTTTTGAGTAGAGAAATTATCATTAATTTTATTGTATATGTTTTGTTTTAAAGTTACATTTTAACAAATAGCATTTTTTAAAGAATTTACTGTTTTTCTTTTTCTCTCAAAGTTTCCTGTATTTTTTTTCTAAACAATTATTTCGCATTTAAAGAATTGCTAGTGTATTTAACATATTTCAATTTTTGTCTTTCATAAAATTTGTCTTGAAGTTTTTTTTGCAAAATTAAATTATTTTTTAAACAGATTCTTCTTTAATCAAAATCTGTTAATTTTATTTTTAAATAAATGAACTCATTTTCATGCAATGACACCCTTTTCTAAAAAAAATCAATTTTAAATAACTAAATAAATACATACATGACAGGTGATAGATGAAAGATGTCAAATGATAGATGACAGATGGCAAGTAACGTTTGAAACATGCAAATAACTACTGGCTGGTGATTTTTTTTTTAAATAAATCGTCTTTTCCCTTTCATTATTAACAAGAAAACAATTAACAAATGACGAAAAGCAGATAACAGATGGCAAACAATAGATGACACAAAATAAATTTCTTTTGATAGATGAAAGATATTAAACGTTAATGACAGATAAATAATAACCGATGGTATATGACAAATGACAGATAATAGATAATATATGACAGTTGACAGATGAAAAATGACAAATAACAGATGACAAATGATAGATGATAGATGACAGATGGCAGATGACAGATGACAGATAACAAATAATAGATAAATACAACAGAAAAAATGTCAAGAGAATGTTTAAAAATAAATCATTTTAAATTTAATTCTATAAAAATAAACGTATGAATATTTTCCTGAAAGTAATGCAAATGCAAAATAATCAAACTATTAACTTGATGAAACAACGATTGAAAACTTTACAAATGAAATTTTAAATGCACTTAAAATTATTAAACTTAAAAAGGTCTGTATATATTTATTTGAAAACTGTAATTTGTTTTCAAAAATTGTCGGATGACAGATTGCAGATGACAGATGACTGATAACACATGACAAATGTCAAATGACAAATGATAGATGACAAATTACAGATGACAGATGACAGATGACTTTATAATAATAATAACTTTATTAACGGGATTCACCCTATGTGCATTAGAAAAAAATACAAAATAAATCCAGATGACAGAGGACAGGAGACAGGTGACAACATGACAGATGACAGATGGCAGATAACACATAATAAATGACACATGAGAATAACAGATAACAGATGACAATATGACAGATGACAAATGAAAGATGACAGATGACAAATGAAAGATGACAGATGACAGATGACAGATGACAGATGACAGATGACAGATAACAAATGACAAGTGACAGACTAACAGATAAATATAATAGAGGAAAAAGCCAAGACAAACTGTAAAAATAAATTTTTTTTAGATTTAATTTTATCAAAAAAGGACAATTGAATATTTTCCTTAAACTGATGCAAATACAAAATAATCAAACTATTAATTTGACGAAACAACAATCGAAAACATTCTAAGTGAATTTTTTAAATTTTTTAAACTTAAAAAGCCTTTAAATTTATTAAACGCTGTATTTGGTAATCAAAAATTTTGAGATTGCAGATGACAGATCACAAATTACAAAGGATAAATGACATGACAGATGACAGATGACTGATGACAGATGACAAATGCCAGGTGACAAATGAGAAAAAGACAGATGAGAGAATACAATAGAAAAAAATATCACGAGAAAGTGTAAAAATAAAAAATATTTTTCTTAAAACAATTGAAGTTTAGTTGGAAACAAACATTTTTTATAAAAACCAATTGAAAGTAATAAAAATAATTATAAATAAAAACAATTAAATATTTTCTTGAAAGTAATGCAAATTATTAAACCTTATTTAAAATTCATTTAAAAACTGTTAAAATTTTGACAGATTACAGACGACAAATGACAAATGATAAATGACAAATGACAAATGACAAATGGCAAATGACAAATGACAAATGACATATGACAAATGACAAATGACAAATGACAAATGACAAATGACAAATGATAAATGACAAATGACAAATGACAAAATGACAAATGACAAATGACAAATGAAAAATGACAAATGACAAATGAGAGATGGCAGATGAGAGATGACAGATGACAGATGATAGATCGAAAACAATCGAAACAAACTAAAACTAGCAGTGCATTTATATTATATATTTATATTTATAGCTCTCTAAACGAATCAAAATGGAAAAATATATGTCTTCGAATCACTCAAATCAGAAATTAGAAGAAAACAATTGGAAATTTGTCATAACATCTCCGAAAAATTACTCTTTTTTCTTAATTAAACTGATTTAATTATTTGATTTAAAAAACAGGTAAACAATTGCACCGAAAAAAATTGATAAAATTCAAGAAAGAAACAAATGAAATGTATTTAAATAACTAAAATTTAGATAAGATAAAAAAGAGTAGAAATATTCTTCTATTCAAAGAAGGAATGTTAAAAAGCACCGAACAAAACAAGAAACAATGAAAAATCTGTAAAAATCCAATTGAAATTTGTCGTGAAAAATTAATTTCAAACTAAAAAAAAACATAAAATTGATCAAAAAACAGTTGATATTTTTTTAAATAGAAATGTATGATTTAGCAAAGGGACTAAAAAAGGTTAAAAATTTAAAGAATAGAAAAACAACTGATAGACGAAACCGAAACGAATGAAATTTGGCGAGAAAAAATTTAAAAAAACAAACAAAATTCGCTGGAAAACATTTTGAAAAAAAAAAAACATTTTTTCGAAAAAAATAGTAACAAAAAACCAGAATAATCTGTAAAACAAATAAAAATAAAAATCATAATAAACAGTTTTTTAAACAAGAAATAATTGACAAAAAAAATTGAAAATGAAAACTAATAAAAAAAAATATTTAAGAAAAGATAGATTCCAATTTGAAACAGTATAAAAAAATATTTAAATGAGTTGAGATTTCTCAAACAATAAATTATTGATAAAAAACATATTGAAATTAACGAAAAAAATACAATTAAAATGTTCCAAAGTAACGATAACTTTACGACAAATTTTAACAGAAAATAAATAACTAAACTTCTTAAAATGAGTAAAAACTTCTTAAAACTCAAATACATAATTTAGAAAACAAAACTATTGATGAAAAATTGCAAGAATAAGAAAAATTATTGAAAATCTGTAAAAAAAAAACAAAAAAATATGGTCAAGAATTTTTTTATAATAATTCAAGAAAATTAATGAATTTTCCGTAAAGAAAATAGAATTTTCAAAGAAGAAAAATACTATTTAAAAAAAAGCAGATAAAAGCTTGCATGAAGAACAAAATTAAAAATTTGTCAAAAAAACTAATCAAATTTGCCAAGTAAAAAATCTTTAAAACAAAGAGTTATAAATGATTTAGAATAGAAAAAAAAACAGACGAAAATGGGTGGAAAGGCACAAGAATTGAAAATTTGGAAAAGAAAACCATTAAAAAACGTATTTCATTGTATATTTAAATGAAATCTATTAAAAACTGTAGAAATTTTGGAAGGAAAAAAAAATTAACTAAATTTAGATTTAAAAAAAAAAGTGAAAGACTGTGTATTTTATTTGGATATTGAAGTACGTGCCTTAATTCCATTACACAAAGAAAAAAATGATAATCTTTTAAAAAAATAATTAAAACTGCCAAGACTAAAAAACAATGTCATTGATGGAATTATACTCTAAAAGAATAATTATAATTTACTTTAAATAGTAGATATTTTTTGTAGAAGTAATGATTAATCTATAAAAAAACAAATTAAAATCGAAGAAAACAAATTAATCAATTTTCTGTTATTTGCTTTAAAGATATTTTTCTTGAAAATTTTATTAGAGTTTTATTTATTTTTTTGCAATTTTGCAGTAGTGTATCTAAGGCGGATGGGTGGCTTTTAATTAACGCTCCAACCAATACATTTATAAACAAATATACAAATATATTTTATCGATTTTTTTGTAGTAAATAATTAAAATCTTCATCTCTAAAAGACGCCAAAAAAGCCTAAAATAAGGCAAATAAGGCAGAAAGACAGACTTTTTGACAGACGAATATACTAATATCTCATCCATTAATTATTATTTATTTAAATGTACATATTTGACATATAAAGTGATTTTTACAGGGTGGGGCATTTATCTTGGTGGAATATTTCCGAAACAGAGCGAAATATGAAAAATTTTTCAAATAAATGTTTTTTGATATGAGGGGGCAAATTTAATGTCACTACGCATGGTTTTGCAACTTAGTTCGTTCAAGGTCATTTGAAGGTCAACTTTGTTTTTTAAATGTAAATATAACAGTATATGTAGGAAAGATGGGTGTGTTTAGTCCGCTCTCCAACCAATGCATTTTGTGAAATGATCTACCAAATTTTTTTATCGATTTTCTCTGTGTAGTAACCAAATAATTAAACTGTAAAACTCTGATCTGTATGTGATGTTAATGTGCATATGTAGGGTGGCTGAGTGGTCCTTAACCCACCTTCCAATTTTAAAATAAGCGAATTAAAAATTTTAGATAATCAGTTTCATAATTCTGTATCTTTTTGGTGTATTTGCTTAATTATTAATAATTCCACTTAGGAAGAAAGTCTATTTCTGTTAATGCTGTTAAAAAAGTATAAGCGCTGTTTTAGTTCAAATGTTATGGCATATGTAGGGTGTGAATATAATAGTGAATGTAGGACGGGTGGGTGTCTTTTAATCCACTCTTCAACTAATACATTCTATGAAATGAAGCATCAAATTTTTATCGTTTTTTTCTTAGTAATTTATTAATTTAACTGTAAAATTCGTGCATGGCTTTAACTGATTAAAGGGTGGGTCTGAGCGCACCCACCCACCTTACAAATTTCTATTGAGTTTAAGTATAAATTCGCTGATGATTTTTGCTAATTTTATTAACGCTTTCATTGTTTGTTTTCCTGGAAGCTAAACGCTGATCTGTAGGTGAAGTTAATGTGCATATGTAGGGTGGGTGGGTGGCCACTATCCCACCCTCGAATTCCAAAACTTACGCGAGAATAAGTGAATTAAAAATTTAACATAATCATAATTGTAGGTTAAAAATCAAAAATTTCAAAACCGTCACTGAATGGTCGTTTAAGATTATAATTATACACTTATTATTTTAAAAGTACCTCAAGGATCCATGATTGGTTAATATATTTTTTTTAAATTTAGCATAATAATTTATTCAATCATAATGTTGAAACACAAGCGGAGTTCATATTAATTGAGTTCTTCCACTCAAACCCTCCATTTGTCAGGATGCTGAAGCAAGGGGTATCCTCGTAGACATCCTAAATCTTCTATATTTACTTTTATTCAAATCTTCTATTCTCTTATTTAGGAGTGACTTTTCAGCTGTTTATATCAGCATGACAGATATATGACAAATGACAAATGACAAATGACAAATGACAAATGACAAATTACAAATGAGAGACGGCAGATGACAGATGATATATAGATTACAGATGTCAGATCGAAAACAATTGAAACAAACTAAAATCACAATGTTAAAAACCAGTTTAATATTACCTTAAAATAATTGAAATTTTGCTTACAAATAGTTGAAAGCAAATTTTTCTTTTTCAAATTATTCAAAATATAAATTAAAATAAATAACAATTGAAACTTTGTCCTAACATCCTCGAAATACATTTACTTTTTTTTTTCTTAATTTAACTGATGAAATTTCTGTCAAAATTGATTTAATTATTTGATTTAAAAAAATCACAGATAAACAATTGCACTGAAAACAATTAATAAACTGCAAAAAAGAGTTCTCAAACAAGAAATCATCGATATTTTACAAAAATAATTGATATTTGACAAGACAAAAAAGAGTAGCAATTATTCTTTGAGTCAATGGAGGAATGTTGAAAAGCACCGATTGAAAAATAGATGAAGAATTTGTAAAAATCCAATTGAAATTTGTTAAGAAAAAATTTAATTTAATACAAAAATTAAAAACATAAAATTGATCTAATGAAAAAACAGTTAAAATTTATGATTTAACAAAGGTAAATTAAAAAACTAAATTAAAAAAAACAGAAAAAAGCAATTGAAAAACAAAAAAAAGAAATACTTAGCAATAGAAAACTAACTTTTTTTGAGAAAAACAAACAGAATGGGAAAATGGATTTTATATAAATAAAAAGAATTGTTAAAAAGCTGAAGAAAATTAAAAGAACAAATTTATTTAATTTAGGAAAAAATTGAAACCAAACATTGAAAATCTGTAAAAATATTTTAAAACATATGACATTTCTCAAATTAAAAGCAAAAAAAATAGAAGTGGAAAATTGATCTAAAAAAAATAATTAAAAAAAAACAGACTAAAATTTGAAACTATTGAAAATTTTAAAAGAAGCAATTAAAATGTGTTTAAAACAGTTGAAATTTCTCAAACTAAACATAATTGATGAAAAATCATATTGAAATTAAAGAAAAGAAATCAATTGAAATTTGTCAATAAAAACAAAAACTTTAAGACAAACTTTAACAAAAATTTAATAATTAAAAAGCAAACATTTCTTAAAACTGCAATACATGTTTAGAGAATAAAACTATTGATACAAAATTGCAAGAATAAAAAATGTTTTGATAATCTGAAACAAAATAAATAAATTTTTATATAAACGCCTCCACAATTAAACAATTAAATAAATGTTTCTTCAAACAACTGGAATTTCTAGAAGCAGAAAAAATATGTAAAAATTTCCAAGAACTAAAAAATGAAAGTCGGTCAAAAAATTTAAAAAATAAGTCGAATTTTCCAAGTAAACAACAATAATTAATTTATAATAGAAAAGAAAAGAGGCTAAAACTTGCAGAAAAGGAAAAATAATTAAAAATTTGCAACAAGAAAAAACATATTTTATTTTATATTTAAATGAAATCTATTAAAAACTGAAGAAATTTTTGAAGAAAGAAATAATTAACTAAATTTAGAATTATAAAAACAAATGCAAGATTGTGTGTTTTATTTGGATATTGATATAAGTGCTTCAATTCAATTACACAAAGAAACAATTGATAACCTTTTAAACCATAATTGAAATTATCCAAGACTAAAAATAATAATATTTATGGAATTGTACTACAAAAGAACAATTAATATTTATTTCAAATAGTTGAAATTTTTCAAGCAAGTAATAATTTATCTATTAAAAAAAACAAATTAAATTCGAAGAAAACAAATTATTCATATCAATCAATTTTATTTGTTGTTTGCTTTAAAGATTTTTTCTTGAAAATTTCATTTATTGTGGCCTCAGACCCACCCTTCAATCAGTAAAACACACGCATGCCTTTTACAGTTTTAATTATTTTTAATCGACGCTTCGATCTCTACTGTTTATTGAATGATGCATCTAACAAATTTTTTATCGAATTTTTTGTGGTAATTAATCAATTAAACTGTAAAAGAGATGTGCGTGTTTTTCTGATTGGAGGAAGGATCTGAGGCCACCCACCCACCCTACATATTTCCATTTATTTTAAGTAGAATACTGCTGATGATTTTTACAAATTTAATTAAACCTTTCACTTTTTGTTTCCCTTGAAACTAGACACTGATCTGTAGGTAAAGTTAATGTGCATATGTAGGGTGGGTGGGTGGTCACTATCTTATCCTCCAATTCAAAAACTTACGCGAAAATAAGTGAACAAAATATAATATAATCAGTTTAATAATTCTGTATCCTTTTCTGTTTTTTTCCCAAATAGTATTAAGTGGAGAGTGGGTTAGAATCCACCCATGTAATATAAATATATACATTTATGAAATAATGCATTTAAAAAAATATACATAGATTATTTTGTAGTAATCAATTAATTAAACTATAGAAAGCTTGCGTGTGTTTTACTGATTGGAGGGTATGTCTGAGACCACCCATCCACCCTACATATATCAATTGATTTTAGGCATAACACTGCTGATGTTTTTACAAATTCAATTAACGCTTCAAATGTTTGTTTCCCTGAAAACTAAACGCTAATTTGTAGGTGAAGTTAATGTGCATATGTAGGGTGGGTGGATGGCCACTATCCTACACTTCAATTCCAAAACTTACGCGGGAATAAGCGAATTAAAAATGTTATATATTCAGTTTCATAATAGTATATTTTTTACGTGTTTTTGCCTAAATATTATTAATTAGAGGAAGGGTTAGAACCCACCCACATTACTTAGGTATATACATTTTGCCTTCAAGCTTCTTTTTTTTAAATTTTACCTTGGAAGAAACTCTATTTCTGTTAATGATTAAAAAAGAAGCGCGGTTTTACCTTGAATGTAATAGTATATCTAGGGTGAAAATAGAATAGTGTATGTAGCATAGGAAGGGGTTTTAAATCTAAGCTCCGATCAATACAGTTTATAATTAATTAAAGTATAAAACCCTTGAGTGTGTTTTAGTGATTGGAGCATTTTACAATTTAATTTATTTTTAATATACGTTCCGATCAATACAGTTTATCAAATGATGCCTTTAACAATTTTGTTTATCTATTTTATGTTGTAATTAATTATTTAAACTGTAAAACGCTTGTGCGTGTTTTACTGTCTGGAGGATGAGTCTGAGGCCACCCTCCCACCCTACATATTTCGAGTGATATTAGGTATAACACTGCTGATGATTTTTACAAATGTTATTAACGCTTTCACTCTTGATTTCCCTGGAAACTAAACGCTTTCTTGTAGGTGACGTTAATGTGCATATGTAGGGTGTGTGGGTGTTCTCGGATGCACCCTCCAATCAGTAAAACACAGGCAAGCGTTTTACAGTTAAAATAATTAATTACTACAGAAAAAATTGATAGAAAATTTGTTAGATGCATCATTTCATAAAATGTGTTCTTTGCAGCGTGGATTAAAAGCCACCTATCCGCTCTCCATATATTATCAAACCCACCCCCCAATCAGTAAAATACACAATTTACGCTTCGATCAATAGAGTTTATCAAATGATGCATTTAATACATTTTTATAGATTATTTTGTAGAAATTAAATGATTAAATTGTAAAATTCTTGCCAGTGTTTTACTGATTGGAAGGTGGGTCTGAATCCACCCACCCACCCTACATATTTTTATTGAGTTTAGGTATAACCCTGCTGATGATTTTTTATTTCTAATTTTATTAACGCTTTCACTCTTGATTTCCCTGGAAACTAAACGCTGATCTGTATGTGTAACAAATGTGCATATGTAGGGTGGGTGGGTGGCCTCAGACCCACCCCCTAATCAGTAAAACATCAATACAGTTAATGATGCATTTTACCAATTTTTTAATAATAATTAATTAATTAAATTGTAAAACACTTGTGTGGGTTTTACTGATTGGGAGGTGGATATGATGGCACCTACCCACCCTACATATTTCTATTGACTTTGAGTATAACACTGCTGATGATTTTTGCCAATTTTATTAACGCTTCATTGTTTGTTTTCCTGGAAACTAAACGCTGATCTGTAGGTGCAGTTAATGTGCATATGTAGGGTGGGTGGGTGGCCACTGTCCCACCCTCCATTTCCAAAACATACTCAAGAATAAGTGAGTTGAAAATTGTATATAATCAGTCTCATAATTTAGTATATTTTTCATGTTTAAATGTTTTAAAAATGTATAACAACAAAATAAATAATAATTCTGTTTTCTATCAAATCTTCAGAATGAAAATTCAATTGCGCCAAATTTGTTTTAGGCTTAACTACAAAAAAATTATGTTAGTGGAATCTAAAAATCTATTATTTGGAAATAATCTCGTATGTCTTTTCTCAAATGTAACGATAATTGTTAAGTTTACAACAGTTTTCTGCAAAATCTTCAGTTTGCTTTAAGAAAAGTGCAAATTTAATCGACGCCATTTGATTTTGGGTAGAGCTACAAAAATTTGCTAAAAATTCTCGCATTTTTAAAAACAAAAACCTAGAAAATAAAAAAAAATAACTAAAAATAATGTTAAAATTCCTTTAAAACGTCAGGAAAGTTTGTTTTTAATTAAAAAGAATAGTAAAAAATAGCAAAGAGGACTGCAGAGAACATCAGTAAACATCACATAACAGCAGAATAGCAGAGAACATCGCAGAACAGCAGAATAGCAGAGACGAGCAGGGAAAATCAGAGAACAGCACAGTACAGCAGAAAACATAATAAAACAAAAAAAGAACATCAGAGAACATCAGAAAAAAAAATAGAGAATATCAGCGAACATCAAATGACAAAAGAGAACAGAAGAAAACATCAAATGACAAAAGAAAACAGAAGTGAACAGAAGAACAGAGAAGAGAACATCAGAGACTAGAGGAGAAGAGAGAGAGCATCAGAGAAAAGAAGATATAACAGAAAACGTCAGAGAACTTTGGAGAACAGAAGAACCTACAGGTCATTTTAGAGCGATTCTTTTGTTTTACCAGTACAGAACAGCAGAGAACATCATATAGCAGATAATAACATCAGAGAAGAGAAAACAACAGCAGAGAAAAACAAAGAAGAGAAGATAATAGCAGAGAACGTTAGTAAAGAGCATAGAACAGCAGATACCATGAGAAAAATGAGAAAACAGAACATCAGAGTATCTAAGAAAATATCAGAGAACAGCATAGAACACCAGAGTGAAGACAAGAGAAAAGCAGAGAACATTGAGAACAGCAAAAAATAGCAGAGAACATCAGAGAATGGCAGAGAACAGCACAGAACATTTAAGAACAGGAGGGAACATTGAGAACAGCAGAGAACAGAAAAGAACATCAGAGATAAGAAGAAATCATCAGAGAAAAACAAAGAACAGAAGTAAACAGAATATTTCAGAAGAGAACAGAAGAGGAAAACAAAGAACAGAAGGAAACAGAAGAAAACAGAAGAGAACAGAAAAGAACAGAAGAGAGTATGACATCGAAAAACATCAGAGAACATAGAAGAAGAGCAGGAAACATCAGAGAAGAGAAGAGGCAAACAGAGAACGTCCGAAAACCGCAGAGAACAGAAAAAAAACTACAGGCCATAGCGCGATTCTTTTGTTTTACCACCACAAAACAGTAAAGAACAGAAAAAAAAACTACAGATAATATTAGCGCGTTTGTTTTGTTTTGCCAGCTCAGAACACCAGAAAACATCAAATGCCAGAGAAAACATCAGAGAAGAGAAGAGAACAGCAGAAAAAAGCAGAGAGCTTGAGTGATATAACAGGGAACGTCAGAGCAATGAATAGAACAGCGTGGGATGGCAGAAAATAATAGAGAACAGTACAGAACAACAGATAACACGAGAAAACAGAATATCAGACAATAAAAGAAAACATCAGAACTGAGAAGAGGAAAACAGAGATCAGCAGAGAGCAGCAGAAAATAGCAAATAAGATCAAAGAAGAGCAGAGAACAGCAGAGAATAAGAGAAAATAGCACTGAACAACACAGAACAACAAAGAACAGCAAATAACATCAGCAGAGAACAGAAAAAAACATCAGAGAAACGATCATTTTCCAGGATGTTGAGGCAAGAGGTATCCCCTTTGACATCCTAAATCGTCTATATTTAGTGTTATTCAAATCTTCTATTACGTTTTTAGGAGATACTTTTCAGCTGTTTATATCAGCATGACAGATATATGATGTATAGACATTAAAGACATGAAATAATGTATAAGACCTCGATTAATAAATTTAAATTTAATAACAACGGTCGTTTATTAAACGACCCGGTACAGTGAGAGTACCGCTGTCCCACTTACGGATACGCTTTGATGTGACATTTTCCGGTGGATCGGCATGAATAATTCCGGAGGCATCGACGGAGTTTAAAGACGTAAAAGCGGCGATAAGTACACGATAGCGGCATTACGCGAAAGTGTATAATTTGAAAACTGCATAAGAATTCTCGTGGCACGTGAGCCGACGCGAAGGAGAGGAAGAGGCAGGGAAGGGAAATAGGGCGAGGGAGAGGGAGAGGGAAAGGGCGCCTAATGATAGACGGAACCGCTCTCTCGCAGGAATGTGTGTTTATACAGGAACCCGTGTACCCGGGGTTATCGAGTACATTTGCATCGGTAAATATGTAATTTAAGTTTATTAGATATCGATTATTAGCGCAAAGTGGAAGGAGAGATGGCGTGGAGGGGCGAGAGGGTGGAGGCAGAGGGTTGTACACTTACGTGTCTCGTGTACGGTTAAAACGGGGCAGTGCCGGTAAAGTATTTGAAAATAATCAAGCGGCACGCTAATAAAATAAAACAATAGCGTGAGCTAGTTGGTAGTCGGCGGTCGGTATTGGCGGGCAGTAATAGAGAACGGACGGTCTGCGAGGGTTTAACTGACGTATAATCAGGTGGCGGCACTTGCGGCTTTCCCACGCTGCTCCCGTATTACCAACCTATTATTAATATATTGTTAACGGATAATAATTACTTCTCTCTCAGTGCGGGGCGGTTACCTCATCGCCGTACCATTAGAACGACGGACGGTTATCTTCCAGGGGAAAAGAGGGATATACTATTTCTTTTTTTTTCGGTAATTACCCACCTCCGCATCACGGAAGGGTTAATACACCCATTATCAGTAATATAAATTATGAAAAAATAATTCAAACACAGATTATACATTTGAAAACAATGAAGTGAATATAATTTAACTTAAACCCCGGCGCATCCACCAAAAATTTTGAAGTCAAGAATACGTGAACAAACATTTTTAAAAGTTCTTTTTAGTCTAATGGTTTTAAATAGCTTACATAATCGTAATAAACGAAGACGTTCTAAAATACATTCCTTTGATTAAGCACCCTCGCAGCGATCATTAGAACCTAAAACGCGTACTTTTTACTATCCCATTAACACCCCCTCTATGTACCCTAAAATATGATCGCTCCGCCAATTACGATCCGTCTTGAGAGCGACGTTTAAAAAGCAGGTAATAAATTAGGAGCGCGCAAACGTTTTAGATTACTTCAATTGGGATTAAATTGTAAATTGTGAACTTTTTAAGTGCGCCGCGGTATTTTATTGCAGCACGTGACCGCCCCGCGTCGCAATCCCTGCGGGACACCATGCTCTAGCGCGTGCGATGCTATCGCTCGTGTTGCGGTGGTGGGGGTAATTTGATAATTCGCGCGGCCCGCTCTTTCGTAGAGGGGTCGTAATTATTATCAGGGCCGTGGGAAGGGTCGTGAGACTCGTTTGATTGATTCAATGGGCGAATCACTCACGGACAATTGCCGGAGGAGTTAGAGTGGGATTATCACAGCTAGTAGTAAAATTGATTAGAGAAGGGGCAATTGAAAAAGGTAGAAGCAAATTCATAAAAAAATAAAGTAAATAAGAACTAGAAGATAATGTAACAGCAATAATTGGGGAAGTTAATTAAGGAAGAAATGTGATTAATAAAGTTGAAAAAAAATATGAAACTAATTGTAGGAGAATATAAGTAATTTAAGATAAAATGAAGGAGAAGCAAAAGAATTAGAGAAATTCTTTTTGGTTTTAATTTATTTCTACAGTATAAATAACCTCTTTTTTTGTCATCTAAAATATGTTCACTTTTTTTTCGAGTAAACAGTATATTAACATTGAGCTGAAGCAAATTATTTTCAAAACCATTTTTTAATAATTGCTAAGCCATGTGACATCGCATTAAAATTTTTTCTTGATTATCGTTATGACAGATTAAAGTGGTGTCATCTGCGTACAGGATAACATCAAATTGAGATATGTATGTAGGAAGGCCATAAATCACAATGGTCCTGGGATTGAACCTCGGGGAACCCCTGTTTTACTGATTAAAGTACTAACTTGAATTGCAAAAATCCAAAATTGTATTTGATGGTTTGAAATATTCTAAAAAATTAATTTTCAATATAATAAACTTATTAATTACACAGTTTGTTTAGAAAGCTTTATGTTTTTATATTATCATAGATAAATTAACCTATTTTAGCAACAAACAAAATGGTGACACTTAAAATCTTGGACTGCAAAAATCCAAAATTGTAATCGATGCTTTAAAAAATTGTATAAAATTAATTTTCAACAAAGTAACCTTGAGAATTTTACAGTTTATTCACTAAAGGTCTATATTATAATATTATGTAAAATAAATTAACCTATTTCAGCAGAAAACATAATGGAGACACTGAAACTCTTGAATTGCAAAATCCCAAAATTGCAGTCAATAGTTTGAAAAATTATAAAAAAATAATTTTCAGTAAGGCATACTTAAAAAATACTCAGCTTAGTAAATAAAGGTTTTTCATTTAATTATATCAAGAATAAATTAACGTATATCAGCAGAAACCATAATGGCGACACTGAAAAACTTAAATTGCAAATATCCAAAATTGTATTCGATGGTTTGAACAATTGTAAAACATTAATTCTCAGTAAAATAAACTGAAGACTTACACAGTTTATTAAAAAAGGTTTATATTTTAATATTATCAAAAATAAATTACGCTACTTTAGCAGCAAACGTAATGGCGACACTCAAAAGCTTGAACTGCAAAAATGCAAATTTGCATTCGATGCTTTGAAAAATTGTAAAAACTTAATTTTCAGGAAAGTAACCTTGAGATTTTCAGAGTTTATTTAATGAAGATTTATATTTTATTATTATCACAAATAAATTAATCTATTTCAGCAGCAAACATAATGGCGACACTCAATATCTCGAACTGCAAAAATCTTAAATTGCATTCGATAGTTTGAAAAATTAAAAAAAAAATGTTTTTTAGAATACATTTAAGAATTACATAGTTTATTAAAAAAAGGTTTATATTTTAATATAGTCAAAAATAAATTAACCTATTTCAGCCGAAAACATAATGGCGACACTTGAAGTCTCTAACTGGAAAAATCTTAAATTGCATTCGATCATTTGAAAAATTGTAAAAACATAATTTTTAGTAGAATACACTTAAGAAATACACAGTTTATCAAAAAAGGAATATATTTTAATATAGCCAAAAATAAATTAACCTATTTCAGCAGAAAACATAATGGCGACACTTAAAAACTTGAACTGCAATAATTTAAAATTGCATTCGATGGTTTAAAAAATTGTAAAAAAATTATTCTCAGTAAAATAAACTGAAGACTTACAAAGTTTATTAAAAAAAGTTTATATTTTAATATTATTAAAAATAAATTACGCTACATTAGCAGCAAACGTAATGGCGACACTCAAAAGCTTGAACTGCAAAAATTCAAATTTGCATTCGATTGTTTGAAAAATTGTAAAAACTTAATTTTCAGTAAAATAACCTTGAGATTTTCAATGTTTCTTTAATAAAGGTTTATATTTTAATATGATCAAAAATAAATTAACCTACTTCAGCAGCAAACATAATAGCGACACTCAAAGTCTCGAACTGCAAAAATCTTAAATTGCATTCGATCATTTAAAAAATTGTAAAAACATAATTTTTAGTAGAATACACTTAAGAAACACACAGTTAATCAAAAAAGGTATATATTTTAATATAGTCAAAAATAAATTAACCTATTTCGGTAGCAAACATAATGGCGACACTTAAAGTCTCGAACTGCAAAAATCTTAAATTGCATTCGATCGTTTGAAAAATTGTAAAAACATAATTTTTAGTGGAATACACTTAAGAAATACACAGTTTATCAAAAAAAGGTATAAATTTTAATATAGTCAAAAATAAATTAACCTATTTCAGCAGAAATCATAATGGCGACACTTAAAAACTTGAACTGCAATAATTTAAAATTGCATTCGATGGTTTAAGAAATTGTAAAAAAATTATTTTCAGTAAAATGAACTTTGAAATAGATATGTTTCTAAAAAATGGTTTCTGTTTTAATATTAGCAATAATAAAGTAATCTGTTTTAGCAGAAAATATAATGGGAACTCTCTAAACCTTGAAAAGCAAAAATCTTGAATTGTATTCGAAGGAGTACAAAGATATTAATAAATAAATAAATAAATAAAGGTTTCAAAAGCTAAAACAAATATTATCATCAGTAAAATAACTTTAGAAATAATATTGTTTACTAAAATGGGTTTTCATTTAATTATTATTAAAAAAATTGTCCTCTTCTAGTACGAGTAAGATAATTACAACAGTCAACATTTTTAACTGCAAAAAACAAAAATTTCTTAGAATGCTTTCAACAATTGTAAAAAATTCTATTACAACAGTGTAAACTTAAAATTTGATTTAGTTATAAGCAATAATTTATATTTTATTTCTATTAACAATAAATAAACATATTCTAGCCGAAAACAAAATGCACTTAAAATTTAAAATAGCACTCAACAATTGTAAAATAGTAGTTTTTAGTAGGATGAATTTAAAAATTACGCAGTACAACATTACTCTCTTATATTTTATCATCATTAAAATTAGATCAACATATTCCACCAGAAAAAAAAAAAACAAAATTCCAATTTGCATTCGATGACTAAAAATTGTAAAAAATTAATTTTTCATGGGATAAGACTTACGTAATCTATTTAAAATCGTCTTTTTTGTAATAATTTTATCAATAAATACATAAACTCTAGCAGGAATAAAATGTCGACACTGAAAACTTGATTTGCAGAAATCCAAAATTGCGTTCGTGAGATTAAACCATTGTTAAATACTAATTTTAATACAAAATTTAAAATTCCGTAATAAATTAAAAATTTATATGTTAATACTATCACAATTTAATTAACATATATAGAAAAAACAATGGCGATACTGAAAAACTTGAACTGCAAAAATCCAAAATTACATTTATGGTTTGAACGATTGTAAAAAATAATTTTTAACACGATAGACTTAAAAATTATTTATCAAACTGAGAGTTTAAAATTTAATGTAATTAAAAATTAATTAACATATTCAAGCAGGAAATAAAACGGAGGCACTGAAATTTTATAATGCACAAATGCAAAATTACATTCGACTGTTTGAAAAATTGTAAAAACATAATTTTAATTAATACAACTGCGCAATCTTTTTAAATCGCTTATATTTTGGTATTATTAAAAATTAATCAATATATTTTAGCAGCAAACAAAATGACAACTATCAAAACTTGAGCTTAAGAAATCCTAATTTTCAATCGATTGCATTTGGAAGATTGTAAAAAAATAGTAAAAAATACTCAAGAATTATATATTTTATTAAAGAAGGGTCTATATTGTACTAGTATTAATAAGAAATTAAGCTATTTTTGTAGAAAACCTAATAGCGACACTCAAAAACTTGAACTGCAAAAATTCAAAATTGCATTCGATGGTTTGAACAATTGTAAAAAGTTAAATTTAAGTAAAATAAACTTAAAAATTACATAGATTATTAAAAAATGTTTGTATTTTTATATTATAGAAAAATAAATCAACCTATTTCAGTAGCAAACATAATGCCGACTGTCAAAAACTTGTACTGCAAAAATCCAAAATTGCATTCGATGATTTGAACATTTGTAAAAAATTAATTTTCAGTAAAATAAACTTAAACATTAAACAATTTATTAAAAAAAGGTTTGTGTTTTAACATTTTTACAAACTAATTAACCTATTTTAACAAAAATACATAATGGCGACTCTCAGAATCTTGAACTGAAAAATCCAGAATTGCATTCAATGGTTTGAGCAGTTGTAATAATTCAATTTTTAGTAAAATAATCTTAAAAAATGCACAGTTCATTACGCAAGATATGTGTTTTGATATTTTCAAATATAAATTAACCTATTTCAGCAAAATTATCATAATGGCGACTCTCAGAATGTTAAACTGCAAAAACCAAAATTGCATTCGATGGTTTGAACAATGGTAAAAATTTAATTTTCAGTGAAATTAACGTGAAAATTGCAATGTTTATTAAAAAAGATTTGTGTTTTAATATTTTCAAAAATAAATTAACCTATTTCACCAAAAAACACAATAACGACTCTCAGAAACTTGAACTGCAAAAATCTAAAATTGCATTCGATGGTTTGAACAATTGTAAAAAAGTAAATTTAAGTAAAATAAACTTAAAAATTACATAGATTATTAAAAAATATTTGTGTTTTTATTTCATAGAAAAATAAATCAACATAATGCCGACTGTCAAAAACTTGTACTGCAAAAATCCAAAATTGCATTCGATGATTTGAAAATTTGTAAAAAATTAATTTTCAGTAATATAAACTTAAAAATTAAACAAATCATTAAGAAAAGGTTTGTGTTTTAACATTTTTACAAACTAATTAACTTATTTTAATAAAAAAACATAATGGTGACTCTCAGAATCTTGAACTGCAAAAATCCAGAATTGCATTCGATGGTTTGAGCAGTTGCAATAATTCAATTTTCAGTAAAATAATCTTAAAAAATGCACAGTTCATTACGCAAGATATGTGTTTTGATATTTTCAAATATAAATTAACCTATTTTAGCAAAAAACATAATGGCGACTCTCAGAATGTTAAACTGCAAAAACCAAAATTGCATTCGATGGTTTGAACAATGGTAAAAATTTAATTTTCAGTGAAATAAATGTAAAAATTGCAAAGTTTATTAAAAAAGGTTTGTGTTTTAACATTTTCAAAAATAAATTAATCTATTTCAGCAGAAAAACATAATAGCCACTCTCAGAAACTTGAACTGCAAAAATCAAAAACTGCATTGGATGGTTTGAACAACTATAAAAAGTTAAATTTAAGTAAAATAAACTTAAAAATTACATAGTTTATTGAAAAATATTTGTGTTTTATTGTTATAAAAAATAAATTAACCTATTTCAGCAGCAAACATAATGCCGACTCTCAAAAACTTGTACTGCGAAAATCCAAAATTGCATTCGATGGTTTGAACAGTTGTAATAATTCAATTTTCAGTAAAATAATCTTAAAGATTACACAGTTAATTACACAAGATATGTGTTTTGATATTTTCAAATATAAATTAACCTATTTCAGCAAAATTATCATAATGGCGACTCTCAAAATGTTAAATTGCAAAAATCAAAATTTCATTCGATTGTTTGAACAATGGTAAACATTTAATTTTCAGTGAAATAAACGTAAAAATTGCAGGGTTTATGAAAAAAGGTTTGTGTTTTAATATTTTCTAAAATAAATTAACCTATTTCAGCAAAAACATAATAGCAACTCTCAGAAACTTGAACTGCAAAAATCGAAAATTGCATTCGATGGTTTGAACAATTGTAAAAAGTTAATTATTAGTAAAATATTATTAAAAATTACACATTTCATAAAACAAGGTTTGTGTTTTAATATTTTTGAAAACATATTAACCTATTTCAGCAAGAAACATAATAGCGACTCTCAGAATCTTAAACTGCAAAAATCCAGAATTGCATTTGATGGTTTGAACAGTTGTAACAATTCAGTTTTCAGTAAAATAATCTTACAAATTGCACAGTTTATTACGGAAGATTTGTGTTTTAATATTTTTAAAAATGAATTAACCTATTTCAGCAAAAAATTCATAATATCGACTCTCAAAATGTTAAACTGCAAAAACCAAAATTGCATTCGATGGTTTGAACAATGGTAATAATTTAATTTTCAGTGAAATAAACGTAAAAATTGCAGGTTTTATTAAAAAAGGTTTGTGTTTTAATGTTTTCAAAAATAAATTAAACTATTTCAGCAAAAAACATAATAGCAACTCTCAGAAACTTGAACTGCAAAAATCCAAAATTGCATTCGATGGTTTGAACAATTGTAAAAAGTTAAATTTAAGTAAAATAAACTTAAAAATTACATAGATTATTAAAAAATGTTTGTGTTTTTATTTCATAGAAAAATAAATCAACCTATTTTAGCAGCAAACATAATGCCGACTGTCAAAAACTTGTACTGCAAAAATCCAAAATTGCATTCGATGATTTGAACATTTGTAATAAATTAATTTTCAGTAAAATAAACTTAAAAATTATACATATCATTAAAAAAAAGGTTTGTGTTTTAACATTTTTACAAACTAATTAACCTATTTTAACAAAAAAAACATAATGATGACTCTCAGAATCTTGAACTGCAAAAATCCAGAATTGCATTCGATGGTTTGAGCAGTTGTAATAATTCAATTTTCAGTTAAATAATCTTAAAAAATGCACAGTTCATTACGCAAGATATGTGTTTTGATATTTTCAAATATAAATTAACCTATTTCAGCAAAATTATCATAATGGCGACTCTCAAAATGATAAATTGCAAAAACCAAAATTGCATTCGATGGTTTGAACAATGGTAAAAATTTAATTTCCTGTGAAATTAACGTGAAAATTGCAAAGTTTATTAAAGAAGGTTTGTGTTTTAATATTTTCAAAAATAAATTAACCTATTTTAGCAAAAAAACATAATAGCGACTCTCAGATTATTCAACTGTATAAATTCAAAATTGCATTCGATGGTTTGAACAATTGTAAAAAGTTAAATTTAAGTAAAATAAACTTAAAAATTACATAGATTATTAAAAAATGTTTGTATTTTTATATTATAGAAAAATAAATCAACCTATTTCAGTAGCAAACATAATGCCGACTCTTAAAACCTTGTACTGCAAAAATCCAAAATTGCATTCGATGATTTGAACATTTGTAAAAAATTAATTTTCAGTAAAATAAACTTACAAATTATACATATCATTAAAAAAAGGTTTGTGTTTTAACATTTTTACAAATTAATTAACCTATTTTAACAAAAAAACATAATGATGACTCTCAGAATCTTGAACTGCAAAAATGCAGAATTGCATTCGATGGTTTGAGCAGTTGTAACAATTCAATTTTCAGTAAAATAATCTTAAAAATTGCACAGTTCATTACGCAAGATTTGTGTTTTAATATTTTCAAATATAAAGTAACCTATTTCAGCAAAAATATCATTATAGCGACTCTTAAACTGTTAAACTGCAAAAACCAAAATTGCATTCGTTGGTTTGAACAATGGTAAAAATTTAATTTTCAGTGAAATAAACGTAAAAATTGCAGGGTTTATTAAAAAAGGTTTGCGTTTTAATATTTTCTAAAACAAATTAACCTATTTCAGCAAAAAACATAATAGCAACTCTCAGAAACTTGAACTGCAAAAATCCAAAATTGCATTCGATGGTTTGAACAATTGTAAAAAGTTAAATTTAAGTAAAATAAACTTCAAAATTACATAGATTATTAAAAAATGTGTGTTTTTATTTCATAGAAAAATAAATCAACCTATTTTAACAGCAAACATAATGCCGACTGTCAAAAACTTGTACTGCAAAAATCCAAAATTGCATTCGATGATTTGAAAATTTGTAAAAAATTAATTTTCAGTAATATAAACTTAAAAATTAAACAATTCATTAAGAAAAGGTTTGTGTTTTAACATTTTTACAAACTAATTAACCTATTTTAACAAAAAAACATAATGGCGACTCTCAGAATCTTGAATTGTAAAAATCAAAAATTGCATTCGATGGCTGAAACAATTATAAAATGTGAATATCTAGTAAAATAAATTTAAGAATTACATAGTCAATTAAAAAAAGGTTTGTGTTTTGACATTTTTAAAAATAAATTAACCTATTTCAGCTAAAACCATAATGGCGACCCCCAGAATTTTGAACTACAAAAAACCAAAATTGCAAGAGATGGTTTGAACAATTGTAAAAAGTTAATTTTCAGTAAAATATTCTTAAAAATTACATATTTTATAAAACATAGTTTGTGTTTTAATATTTTTGAAAACACATTAACCTACTTCAACAAGAAACATAATGGGGACTCTCAGAATCTTGAACTGCACAAATCCAGAATTGCATTCGATGGTTTGAGCAGTTGTAATAATTCAATTTTCAGTAAAATAAACGTAAAAATTGCAAGATTTATTAAAAAAGATTTGTGTTTTAATATTTTCTGGAATAAATTAACGTATTTCGGCAAAAAACATAATGGCGACTTTCGGAATCTTCAACTGTAAAAATTCAAAATTGCATTCGAAGGTTTGAACAATTGTAAAAAGTTAATTTTCAGTAAAAAATTCTTAAAAATTACACATTTCATAAAACAAGGTTTGTGCTTTAATATTTTTGAAAACACATGAACCTATTTCAGCAACAAACATAATAGCGACTCTCAGAATCTTAAACTGCAAAAATCTAGAATTGCATTCGATGGATTGAACAGTTGTAACCATTCAATTTTTAGTAAAATAATCTTAAAAATTACACAATTTATTAAGCAAGGTTTGTGTTTTAATATTTTCGAAAATAAATTAACGTATTTCAGGAAAAAATCATAATGGCGACTCTCAAAATGTTAAACTGCGAAAACCAAAATTGCATTCGATGGTTTGAACAATGGTAAACATTTAATTCTTAGTGGAATAAAGGTAAAAATTGCAAGATTTATTAAAAAAAGGTTTGTGTTTTAATATTTTCTGAAATAAATTAACGTATTTCGACAAAAAACATAATTACGACTCTCAGAATCTTGAACTATAAAAATTCAAAATTGCATTATATGGTTTAGACAATTGTAAAAAGTTAATTTTCAGGAAAATAAACTTTAGAATTACGCAGTTCATTAAAAAGAGGTTTGTATTTTAATATTTTTAGAAATAAATTAATCTATTCCAACAAGAAAACTAATGGCGACACTCAAAATTTGAACTGTGGAAATACAAAATAATTCTGATTGGAGTTTTTAAAAGTGTTCAGATTATTTAATCCCTTAATTAATTAAGATATTTTAATGTTTATAATAATCCAATTAAATTAAATAAAAAGGGCTTTATTATTTCTAATATCAAGACTTATATTTTACTCTTTTATAAAAACTTATAAAAGTGAAATACAAGGATAAGTCAATTTTCTACAAATGTTGATGTTTTTCATTAACAACAACAAAAAATAAAGCGTTAAAAAATTATGTATTGTTCCTCGCTCTCCCTCCTCCTTTCCTTCTTTCCCGCTGCGCCTCCTTCACCTCGGCATTCTCTCCTCCCCGGTGCGATTTTTGCCGACTTACTTTCCGGCATTAATAATGCAAGGGGGCGTTTTTATTCGGCAAACGAGCGTATATTTTTGCACGTAGTTTCCCCGGGAAAAGTTGCCTACTCCGAAGACTCTACGGGGAGGGAGAAAGGCGGCGGCGGCGACGACGATACGGCTGGCGGCGGGCTGCTTTTGAGGGTCGGCTCTCGCTTTTATTAAATAAGTTTAGGCTAAGTATCCTCGTGACGGAACTTCGGTAATATCGATGAAAATAAGAAAATAATTTATAAAGCCAAAAATTAACTACATTTTAAATAAATATGCTTAGTTATTATTATCATCACGTTGTGTCGATTTAAAGATAGTCGACGTTGGATTTTAGTGTGAACGCGATCGTTTTAAATATTTAATCGGAGAATCCGTGCGTTGTTTTGACACGAGCCTCCATAATTGATGATGGTTAATTGAAACCGTACCATAATTGGCAATTTAAATGTATTTAATTTCTGCGCGCCCGGCGCATCCACCAAAACCGCCGCCGTCCTGCCGCTCTAATTCCGATATTAATTAAGCGCGCCCTGTTCTTGTTAACGACGCTCAATTATTCACAAACACAAATATATACTCTGCATCGCTAAATTATTGTAGAAATTTAATAATCCATAGGCGAAACTGTACAGGCGAGAATTAAACCGCGAAATCCATAAAATTGATAATTAAATAATTCCTTAATTTATGCATATTTTTTTATGTGTGTGCGGGTGTTTATTATTAACGTGTGTGTATGTGTTGTGGTTTTCGTAAAGCTGTGCAGAACTAACAACGTCTAGTGAGTAATGCATGAGAGAACGATAGCAAGATCAGGTGGGACATCAATGATGCAACGTTTCTCCATCCGCGTCCGCCTTCCTCTCGTTTTCCCCGTTGACAAAGACACACACATTCATATACATACGTGTTTGTGTGTGTGTGTGTGAGTGTTTATATGTATAGGAATACGCGGCGTCGGATTTTCGCGGCGGTTTTAATCAGCGCCGCGACGCCTCTTTGTCTCCCTGCCCCGTAAACTACGACGTTCGGCGACGTAAATAACAATTTGCCGTACAACCGGGCAATAAATTATCCTTCGTTTAACGAGAAAAAAGTGCCTGGGCACGATCAGGAATTATGTCTGCATAAATTGTTCTTTACGGCCGTTAAGGATTGTCTTAAGTGCAATTGTCGAGGGACGGTGTCTTCAATTTAAATTTTTAAAAAAAGTGAAATTTAAAATTTAAATCTAAACTAATAAATATATTTATGAGACCTTCGTTAAATATTTTCAATTGAGAGAAAAAATGCGTTTAAACTACTGAGAAAAGAGTTGTTTTACAATTGCCTATAAAGAATTCATTGATAAAATAAAAGTTTTTTTATTAAATCAAATTTATAGAGCATATAGTAGCTGTGTGATACTAACGAAGTGTATTTTTATTTAAAGTTCCTGATTCAAGATGTATCACAAAGTGATGGCTTTAATAATTAAACATCTATAAATTTTATTTAATAATAAATATCAATGAATTCTTTATAGCGTAAATCAATTGTACGTTTTTAATACATACTACGAGATTTTCAATACTTTGGTACAAAAGTTTTTGTACTAAATAAAAGAAACAAGAAAAAGTTTTTACCAAGAGCAATAGAGGGAATTTTTGTTGGGTATTCATAAAATACCAAAGGCTACTGGATTTGGGTACAAAGTCAAAATAAAATAATCATTAGTAGAGATGTGAATTTTTTGAAAAGAATGTTCTTTGACCAAAAATAAAGAGAAGAAAATAAAGATACTAGGATTATGGTAGAAGAAAGTGCCGAAGACCATCTAACATCTTCAATAATGAAAGAGCAATGTTGGAGGATTGGAGAAAATATAAAGAGTATAAAGGAAATAAAGTCTGTCTTCTTAAAAAAACCTATACCTATACTAGATTTTGAAGTAAGAAACATTGGTTTTGAACCATCCCTGGCAGACCATTGTGTTTACATATTGAGGAAAAGAGGAGATGAAATTATAATCACAATATATGTTGATGACCTAATAACATCCTACTCAAAATTAAATGAAGTAAAGAAAAGCCTGCAAACAAAATTTGATATGATAGACTTAGGTGAACTGAAATACTGTTTGGGAATAGATTTTAATTCCAAAAAAGAATACATACCAATGGACTAGAACAGATATATTGATGAGATGCTAAAGAAATTCAAAATGCAAGATTCAAGCCTATCTCAACATCCCTAGAGACAGGGTTAAAACTAAAAATGGAAGAAAAACCAAATATCAACTTACTTACTTTCCGACAACAAATAAGGCGAAAGTCTCCGCATTTTTACCGATTTGTTGCAACTTCTATTTTTGAAGAATCTCATCACGGGTGATGGAATCATGGCCACTCTTCAAAAACGTGAAAATGTTTGCATATCACTGGATGTTCCTACAATAGGAATAGCTAAACATATCCACTGTAAGAACGCTATGATGTATATATGATTGAAGCGGAATCGACCACTGGGAAATCATCTCAAACAGCATTTGTTACTGGTGGAATGACGATGATGAGCGTCAAAAATGCTAAATGTGAAGCGACAGTTCAATATTAATATTGGCGTCTATCTGGTATAGCTTGACCGACTTCATGCAATTGATGCGAAACAACCACGAAAAAAAAACATGTCCGTGTTTAGCGTCGTGTCATTGAATCGATCGCCAATAAAAGGTGTAAGCCACATTCGCAATATTTACCGACCAAAGCTCCCACAGATTCTTACGGCAATCGCTTGTTGAAAAAATGGCAAACGAACAAAATTTACGACGATTAGAATGATTTCGAAACCGACGCCAAAACGTAGATTGCATCCAAGAACAGTCCACAAGATCGACTATCTGCCAACCAAATTGGTTAACAGTCCTTGTAGGATAGTGTCTACTCTTCGGAATAATCATTAATCCTCTATATGTTATCGTTTTTTCAATAAAATTTATTGAAAAGAAATAAATTTAAGAAAATGATGGATGAACCTGATACAAAACTACAATTTTAACACCATGCTTCAAAATTGTTTATTACTATAATCTAACAATTACGAAAGATATTAAAACAGAAGAATCAAACGTTTTCAATGTTTATCAAAAAGAAACACAAGGATCTATTGGAAGCTGTCAAAAATATAACTAATTTCATACGAAGGTAGGTTTTTAAGTTCGTTGGAAGGTGGTGGGGGCGCTCACACAGGTTTTAGTGATTCAGTGACTTATCATTAGTACATGTACCGAGTATTATCACAACGAGATAAGTAGTCTTTTACTATAGTCGAACAAACAACTCAATCTGGAAGAAATTGTGAAGTATAGAGAAAATAGAGTTCTTCGCCGTTATAAAGTTCCTTACTAAGCAAAGAATAAGTGTTCAAACAATTTTGGAAGAGATATCATCTGTTTACAGGAACTCTTGTCCAGGAAAAACCATGGTATACAAGTGGCACAAACTTTTCAAACAAGGCAGAGAATCAATTGAAGACAATTACCATCCTGAGTTGTCTGTTTTCAAGTTCGCGCAATGGATTCAGTGACTTATCATTAGTATATTCACTGAGTATTATCATAACAAGGTAAGTAGCCTTTGAACTATCATCGATCGAGCAACTCAATCCGGAAGAAATTATGAAGTATGGAGGAAATAGAGTACTGCGCCATTATTAAGTTCCTTACTAAGCAAAGGAGAGGTGTTAAAACCATTTTGGAAGAGATATCATCTGTTTACAGGAACTCTTGTCCAGGAAAAACAATGGTATACAAGTGACACAATCTCTTCAAGCAAGGCAGAGATCAATTGAAGACGTCTTGGGCTGTCTGTTAAGGTCACCACATCAGATCTAATCGAAAAAATAACATTGGAGGATGCACGTTTGAAGAATAAACAATTCGCAGAAATAGAGTACCCGAAACAACAATTTTTAAGGTTCTCCATAATCACCTGTCAGTGCAAGATGGGTGCCTAGATTGCTTACACCGCCAAAAAATGTTAACGTGCGTTTTTGAACCAATGTAATAAAGACCAGGATGTTTTTTGTAGCAATTGTTACTGGGAATAAAACTTGTTTACATTACTATGAACCTAAGTCTAAGCAATTCAAGGTGTCGCAATCGGCGGGAAAGCTCCTGGCAACAGATTCCTGGGACACAGAAGGAATTTTGAAGAAGTTAAAAAAAAGGCTATTCCCAAGAGTCAAGTTGCGTTGGCTGCTATTTATAAGGTGGGCTTCGATATAATTGATCAACCACCTTATATCACAGATTTGGTTCCCAGCGACTATTATAGTTTTCCAAATCTGAAAAAAGAGCTTCCAGAAAAAAAAAAAATTCTACTGATAAAGAAGTAAAGGATGCATATTTTTCAGAAAAGGATAAATCAATTTTTTATGAAGGTATTCACAAGTTAATTCATAGACCTGAGAAATGTGTTGAGGTGAATATATTGAAAAAAAATAATTTTGTAATATTATTTCATCTCCTATTCCATTCAGCAAATTTAAAAATCAACCCTTGTAGTTGTAGTTGTTGGAAACAGATTATAATTTTTTTAATTGTGCAGCGTAGTTAGTCAGGGTTAGAAATTGGATGGGTACTGATACCATTCACCATTGTGATACAGTGAATGGCGCTTGAGAGTGATGAAAATTCTTTAACGATGAATTACATTCTGATTTAATCAATGGTGAAACATTTTCATGTTAATTAAATGATTAATTAAACACTTTCTTTAAAGTAACAAGCCCATTTACACACACAATTAGCAATTAAGAACTAAAATTGAGAGGATTTATTATAGATTGATTATTTTGTCAGTATTCTAAGTTTTAAATTACATGTTTGGATTTAGATGCAAACCCTTAAATTGCTTTTAGCTGGTGGTATATTTAATCGACGTCGAGAAAATATTTAGAAAATAAAATTAATATTTATTCCAATTGGATTAGACGTTAATAATCTTTTTAATTTAATAAAATTACTCCATTATAAAATAACATTAAATTGCTCATTTTGTATATGATTTCATTGAAATTCTATATAAAACAACAAAAAATATTAAAACAACTTAATTGGATATTTAAGAATATAATGTTTACAAGATAATGCCGTTATCTATTAGGTGCCATCTATTATCTAAGTATTGAACTATGATTCCCTATTGAAATAAAAAAGTATTAATTCTGAGTTTACCTAAAAAGTGTATAGGTATTTTAACAAGTTTCGTAATTTTTTATAATGTTTTAAACTACGAGTTCCAATTTTCGCATTTTGCAAGTTTTGATTTTTTTAAGAAACCCTCGCTAATTTTTTAAAGATTGTAGGGTAGGATAGTGGCACCCACCTACCCTACATATACATGATTATTTTAGTTATTGATTGCGGTTAAGTTTCCAGCAAAACAAATCAGAAAGTGATGTATTTACAAGAAATCATCAACACTGTTTTAATTAGAGTTTAAATGCATATGTGGGGTGGGTGGCTGGCCACTATTCCACCCTCCAATCACTAAAACATACGCCAGTGTAATCACAATTAATAATTAAAAATATAATCTTTAATCAAAATATAATTTCCAATTTTCATTTCTTGTAATCGTAAGTTTTTTGTATTGTAATTATATTTGTAGCTAAAATACTTGTATTATTTATCAGTTTTCCTTATTTTATAATAATTTTTAATATATTTGGCAATTTTGAAGCTTTTATTTAGCGTTAATATAATTTTTAGAAGTTTTTAAATTGTGAGTGACTATTTTCGATTTTCGTAACTTTGGATTTAAAGTATTGGAATTATATTTACAGCAAATATATTCATTCTAATTATTTATATTATTATAAAGTATATCGATTTTAAGCGTAATTGGTGAATTTTAAGCTATTTTCATGATACATGTAATTATTACAAATTTTCAAACAGCGTGTTGCAAATTTTATTTCTTGTTGCTTTAAGTTTAAAGTGTTGCCATTATATTTATAATCTAAATTCGTATGATTATTTTGGATTTTATTAAAACTATATTAATAATGAGTACATTTCAGAATTTTTAAGCTATTTTCGTGTTTGGTTTAATTTTTAAACGTTTCTAAATTACGAGTTGCAATTTTCGTATTTTGTAACATTGAGTTTTCAGTGCTGACATTATATTTATAAGCAAAATTTGTATGTTATTTTTTAGTTATATTAAAACTATATTATTTTTAAGTATATTTATGAACTCTACAGTAATTTCCATAAGTCGTGTAATTTTTTAGAAATATTTAAATTGTGAATTGCAATTTTCGATTATTGTAACTTTTGTGTTTAGAGTATTTCTATTAAATTTATAGCAAATATATTTATATTACTTCTGTATTTTAACATGAAATATATCAATTTTAAGCGTAATTAGTGAATTTTAAACTATTTTCATGATACATGTAATTATTACAAATTTTCAAACAGCGAGTTGCAAATTTTGTTTCTTGTTGCTTTGAGTTTACAGTGTTGTCATTGTATTTATAATCTAAATACGTATATTTCTTTACAATTTTATTAAAACTATATTAATAATAAGTACATTTCAGAATTTTTAAGCTATTTTGGCATTTGGTTTAATTTTTACACGTTTCTAAATTACGAGTTTTAATTTTTGTATTTTGTAACATTGAGTTTTCAGTGCTGACATTATATTTATAAGCAAACTTTGTATGTTATTTTTTAGTTATATTTAAACTATGTTATTTTTAAGTATATTTATAAATTCTACTGTAATTTCCATAAGTTGTGTAATTTTTTAGAAATTTTTAAATTGTGAATTGCAATTTTCGATTATTGTAACCTTTGTGTTTAGAGTATTTATATTAAATTTATAGCAAATATATTTATATTTATTCCTGTATTTTATAATAAAATATATCAATTTTAAGCGTAATTAGTGAATTTTAAGCTATTTTCATGATACATGTAATTATTACAAATTTTCAAACAGCGAGTTGCAAATTTTATTTCCTGTTGCTTTGAGTTTACAGTGTTGCCATTGTATTTATAATCTAAATACGTATATTTTTTTTTTCCATTTTATTAAAACTATGTTAATAATGAGTACATTTCCCAATTTTGAAGCTATTTTCATGCTTGGTTTAATTTTTACACAATTCTAAATTACGAGTTGCAATTTTCGTATTTTGTAACATTGAGTTTTCAGTTCTGACATTATATTTATAAGTTAACTGTATATGTTATTTTTAGGTTCTATTAATATTATATTATTTTTTAGCATATTTATAAGATTTAAAGCAATTTCTATGAGTCGTGTAATTTTTTACGATTTTTTAAACTGCGAGTTGCAATTTTCGTTTTTTGTAACCTTGAGTTTACACCGTTGGCATTATTTCTATAGTCAAAATTTATGTAAAATATATTACTTTTATCAAATATATGTTAAATCTGAGTATGAATCACTATTTTAAAGCTGATTTTTATAATTAGTGCAACTTTTGCAAAGTTTCAAACAGTGAGTTACAATTCTCGTTTCTTGTTACCTGGAGATTACAGTATTGGTATTATTTTTATAACCAAAATGGGTATATTATTATACAATTTTATTAAAAATATAATAAATCAGAGTATGTCTAATAATTCCTAAGCTCATTTTTGTAGTTTGTATAACTTTTACAATTTTTCAAACAGTGAGTTGCAATTCTCGTTTCTTGTTAACGTGAGATAACAGCATTTCTATTGTATTTATAACCAAAATATGTACATTAGCATACAATTTTATTAAAAATATTTAATTATATAATATAGTTAGTATATTTTACAATTTTAAAGCTATTTTCACACTTGGTGTACTTTTTTATAGTTTCTTTTTAATGCAATTTACAATTTTCGTTTCCTGTAGCTATAATTTTAAAGTGTTGTGATTAAATCCATAGCTAAAACCCGAATATTATTTTTCCATTTTGTTAAAATAGCAATTTTGAAAAGATTTTTACAATTTTTGTAACTTTTATAATGTTTTAAACTACGAATTTGCAATTTTTGCTTCTTGTAAATTTGAGAAAATTATGCGCAAAAGTTTTTTAAAGAAACCCTAGCATATAATTTAAAGTTTGAAGGGTGGAATAGAGGACACCCACCCACCCTACACATAAACGATTACTTTAGTTACTGATTGTAGTTAAGTTTCCAGGAAAACATATCATTAAGAAAGTGATGTATTTACAAGAAACCGTCGACACTGTTTTAGTTAGAGATTAAATGTATATGTAGGGTGGGTGGATGGCCACTATCCCACCCTTTAATCAGTAAAACATACACGAGTGTATACACAGTTAATAATTAATTATACTTGTAACAATATAATTTGCAAATTTCTTTTCTTGTAGTTTTGAGTTTATAGCTTTACTTTTCTGTAATTTTATTAGAATTTCTCTTCTAAACTCTTTTCTTTCTTTTCGTTTTGAGTTGAATAATGTGAAGTGGTTTTTATTGAGTTCATTATTACTTTCTTAAGTGGTTTTAATGTTGCAGAAATTTCTTTTTTCCAATTTGATTTTACTTTCAAGTGCATAGATTTCTTTCGAGGATTGTAGAATATTTTTCTATTGAGAATTAAAAAAGTAATTCTCAATAAAATAAATTTTACAGGAATTTCTTTATTGTGTTTCTGTAGATTTAAAATTCTACAACGCACCTGAAAGAAAATATCCATCACGGAATGGCAGCCGTGGCAAACTCGTCATAAGAAATTTTAATATTCAAATAAATAACCATTAAAATCTCTGTGTATTTTAAAATGTAGAAAAAAAGGAAATATGTATTTGCATGGTGTATCTACTTGTTTTTCTCATGGGTAATATTTATCGACTAGGAAAAAACAACGTGTTTTCGCCGACCATTCCGACATCATTAAGTTAATACTCGAATATTCACTTTATTATCCGTGCTCGCGTCCAGCTCAAACATAATCACATTAAAAACTCTCATTATTTGTGCAGTGGCGTGCACTTAAAAACCGGAAAACAATCGATAAGCGCGCGGGAAATTAATGGAGGCGCACAACAACACCAACTTTATATATACCATATATATGTGTGTGTGAGTATTTGTATATGTATGTGTCGCAAAATCCGACATTTAACGAACAATTCAATGAATGCATTACGTAAATTATAAGCGAGCGCTATGTATAATTCGATAATTTATTAAACAGACTAGGCGTAGGAAACAAAAAAATACGAAACGAAACAAATAAATAACGTATAACAAAACATAACCTCCAAACGTCATATAGCTTAGTTTTAATTAGGCTAATGCTGATGGTTAAGGAAATTATTGTAATTTTTTTAAAGCTTTCGAAGTTTTCAGCTAGTTATCATGTGAGAATTAATTGCGTCCAGCACGTGCTGATTGGCCATTTTTTATTTTTCCGAGCTCAATTACAGCAATTTCTTCGATCACAACGATTATCCCGGCAATTTGCCTACGAGAAATTGTAACTGTAATTACCGATTATGAAATATTCAGCACGCCGAGGAATTGTTAATGATTTTGGGAAATTTGTTTCAAGAATGTTCCTGCATTAATTATTAAAACGCTACATCATTTACTAATTTAACAGAAATTATAACAATAAAAAAAATTGGTAACAATTTAATATTTTGATAAAAAAATACAAATTCTACGTACGTAATTCCATGTACGTACGTAAAATATTTTTTTTTAAAATCAAAATATTAATAATTGTGCGTGCCTAAGTTAGAAGGTAATAATATTTATTTTACTATCTATAATTTAAATTCAATAATTGTTACATTATACTCTTGATGCAACGGTATTTAAATTTCCCTAATGCATAATTTATTTAAACTGTACTTTATATTTAATTGTAACATGTTCCTGCAATTTAAATTATTATCTGTTGGGAAAATATTATTAGATAAATAAATAAATTGATTATATTTATAGATAATATAGAGTTTAACGATAAAGATATATAATTGTTGTTGTTTTGTAAACCTGTTTAATCGTGAAAATCGAAACGTGAAAACGTCGCATAACGTTTTCATTATGGGATGTGAACGATGGATTCGGCGTGAATAAAACATGATTGTGTTGGAATAATTAACAGGTTAAATCATAACGCGCGCGCGTGTTTGTGTGTGTGTGTGTGTTTAAATAAGCATGGCCAATTTGTATAGCGATGATGAAATATGCATGAGATTTTTATCGGCGCACGAAAATTTTCAGAGCCGCTCATACCTGAAGACAATAAACTAGAATCTGATAAAAATAAAATGTAGCGTTATTAAAAGTCCATTCGTTTTTCTCTTATCAGTGTAAAGCGGATATTGAAAAATATTCAATTTCTTAACTATTATAACATGAATTTAATTATTGCATGACATTCTTCACGCGAAATTTTAGATATAATCCGTTTGTTACAAGTACTTTTTACTAGAAAGGGCTCCAAAATTATGCAAACAAATAGTATTATGGTGGAATTTCATCAGTATCTTTACATAGGTATCATGCTTCCTAATCCACTACTTTATCAAATTCCTACCCCTCTCTCCTGATCCACATCTAACTCTTGCCAAATTGACCTCTATCCCACCCTCCAATCAATGTAACATCATGTAATTTGTGCTGAAATTATCTTTACGCTTATAGCTTTGCAGACGTGGAAATATTCACAATTCAAAGTTCAGGAATTAGTATTTCTTAATTTTTTTTGCGATAGTGTAATTAATTTCGGAAATAATTCATCCATCTCTGGTTTATGGTGTAGTGATTGGAGGGTGGGATAGGCGCCACCCACCCACCCTACATATACCATGCAACTTTAATTACTGACAGTGTTTTAGTTTTAATTTATTAATACCATAAAACAGTATTTTTAAACCCTGGAAACTAAAACATTGTCAGTGATTGAAGTTCCAATGTATATGTAGGGTGGGTGGGTGGCCTCTATCCCACCCTCTAATCCATGTAATATCGCAAAAGTTTTGTTGAGTTTATCGTTACGTTCATAGCTTCACAGTGGTAAAATTTTCAACACTCAAACTTTGACGATTAGTGTTTCTTAATTTTCCATTACGTTACTATAATTAATTTCAGAAATAATTTAAACAAACTCTGTTTTATGGTGTTGTGATTAAAAGGTGGGATAGGTGCCACCCACCCACCCTACATATACAATGAAACAAAAATCACTGACAGTGTTTTAGTTTCTAGCATTATAAGAAAAAATACTGTTGATGGTGTTAATAAACTTAAGCAGTGTTTAAGATTATTTGTAAAGTTATATATAGGGTGGGTGATGACTATCCCACCCAACAATTACATTGTATAAATTGTTTTTAGAATTTATTAGTAACAAGAAATAAATTATTGTTTTATATATATTTTTTTTTTAATTGAGGCAGTGTTAGTAATTGAAGTGAGTACGTGACACCTATTCCACCCTCGAATCAACACATTATAAGCAAGGGTTTTGTTGAAATAATCATCAATTTAATTACACTGTTTTTTGTTGATTTAAAATTTAAATTGCTTATAATCTAGAAGTAATGAAAAGTTTCTATTTTCTTTTAACTGTAGTTAAAATATGATTATTACAAGTAACAATAAATAAATATTTAAGGTGAGTATTTTCGGCGCAGTCGGTAAGTATAATATTTTTAACTCTACCCACTGCGCTAAAATTATTTAATTTTATTATTAACATAAAGTGATTGTTTTATTTTTTCTTAAACTATAAAAAACAGTATTTTTAAACCCTGGAAACTAAAACACTGTCAGTGATTGTAGTTCCAATGTATATGTAGGGTGGGTGGGTGGCCTCTATCCCACCCTCCAATCCATGCAATATCGCAAAAGTTTTGTTGAATTTATCGGTAAGTTCATAGCTTTGCAGTGGTAAAATTTTCAACACTCAAAGTATGACGATTAGTGTTTCTTAATTTTCCATTACGTTAGTATAATTAATTTCAGAAATTATTTATACAAACTCTGGTTTATTGTGTAGTGATTGGAGGGTGGGATAGGCGCCACCCACCCACCCTACATATACATTGGAACTTCAATCACTGACAGTGTTTTAGTTTCCAGCATTATAAGAAAAAAATACTGTTGATGGTGTTGATAAACTTAAGCAGTGTTTAAGATTATTTGTAAAGTTATAAGTAGGATGGGTGATGAATATCCCACCCAAAAATTTCATTATCTAAATTGCTGTTTGAATTTATTAATAACAACAAATAAATGATTGTTTAAAAAAAAATTGAATATTAAGCAGTGTCAGTAATTGAAGTTTCAATGTATATGTAGGGTGGGTGGGTGGCACCTATTCCACCCTCTAATCATTACTTCATAGGCGAGGGTTTTGTTGAAAAAATCATGAATTTAATTACACTGTTGGATGTTGATTTAAAATTTAAATTGCTTAAAATCTAGAAGTAAATTTTTATTTTGTAGTTAAACTGTAGTTAAAATTTGATTATTATTAGTAACAATAAATAAATATTTAAGATGTTTTCGGCGCAGTCAATAAGTGTAATATTTTTAATCCTACCCACTGCGCTAAAATTATTTAATATTATTATTAACATAATGTGATTGTTTTATTTTATTAATATCGTAAAAACAGTATTTTTAAACGCTGGAAACTAAAACACAGTCAGTGATTGTAGTTCCAATGTATATGTAGGGTGGGCGGGTGGCCTCTATCCCACCCTCCAATCCATGTAACACCGCAAAAGTTTTGTTGAGTTTATCGATACGTTCATAGCTTTGCAGTGGTAAATTTTCAACACTCAAAGTGTGACAATTAGCGTTTCTTAATATTTAAATACGTTAGTGTAATTAATTTCAGAAATTATTTATACAAACTCTGGTTTATGGTGTAGTGGTTGAAGGGTGGTATAGGCGCCATCCACCCACCCTACATATACAATGAAACATTAATCACTGACAGTGTTTTAGTTTCCAGGATTATAAGAAAAACTACTGTTGATGGTGTTAATAAACTAAAGCAGTGTTTAAGATTATTTATAAAGTAATATGTAGGGTGGGTGAAGACTATCTTACCCAACACTTATATTATCTAAATTAGTGTTTGAATTTATTAATAACAACAAATAAATGATTGTTTAAAAAAAATTTAAATATTAAAGCAGTGTCAGTAATTGAAGTTTCAATGTATATGTAGGGTGGGTGGGTGGCACCTATTCCACCCTCCAATCACTACATCATAGGCGAGGGTTTTGTTGATAAAATCATGAATTTAATTATTGATTTGAAATTGATATTGCTTAAAAGCTAGAAGTAATAAAAAGTTTTTATTTTCCTTTAACTGTAGTTAAAATATGATTTATATAAGTAACAATAAATTAATATTTAAAGTGAGTGTTTGCAGCGCAGTTAGTAAGTATAATATTCTTAATCCTACCCACTGCGCTAAAATTATTTAATATTATTATTAACATAATGTGATTGTTTTATTTTATTAATACCATAAAAACAGTATTTTTAAACCCTGGAAACTAAAACACTGTCAGTGATTGTAGTTCCAATGTATATGTAGGGTGGGTGGGTGGCCTCTATCCCACCCTCTAATCCATGTAACATCGTAAAAATTTTGTTGTGTTTATCGATAAGTTCATAGCTTTGCAGTGGTAAAATTTTCAACACTCAAAGTTTGACGATTAGTGTTTCTTAATTTTCCATTACGTTAGTGTATGTTAATTAATTTCAGAAATTATTTATACAAACTATGGTTTATGGTGTAGTGATTGGAGGGTGGGATAGGCGCCACCCACCCACCCTACATATACAATGAAACTTCAATCACTGACAGTGTTTTAGTTTCCAGCATTATACGAAAAAATACTGTTAATGGTGTTAATAAACTTAAGCAGTGTTTAAGATTATTTGTAAAGTTATATGTAGGATGGGTGATGACTATCCTACCCAATAATTTCAATATCTAAATTACTGTTTGAATTTATTAATAAAAACAAATAAATTATTGTTTTTTAAATTTTTGGATATTAAAGCAGTTTCAGTAAATAAAATTCCAATGTATATGTAGGGTGGGTGGGTGGCACCTATTCCACCCTCTAATCATTACATCATAGGCAAGGGTTTTATTAAAATAATCATGAATTTAATTACACTATTGGGTTGATTTAAAATTTAAATTGCTTAAAATCTAGAAGTAATGAAGATTTTTTATTTTCTTTTAACGGTAGTTAAAATATAATTATTATAAGTAGCAATAAATAAATATTCAAATTGAGTATTTTCGGCGCAGTCAATAAGGATAATTTTCTTAATCCCACCCACTGCGTTAAAATTATTTAATATCATTATTAACATAATGTGATTGTTTTAATTTATTAATACCATTAAAACAGTATTTTTAAACCCTGGAAACTAAAACACTGTCAGTGATTGTAGTTCCAATGTATATGTAGGGTGGGTGGGTGGCCTCTATCCCACCCTCTAATCCTTATAATATCGCCAAAGTTTTGTAGAATTTATTGATACGTTCATAACTTCACAGTGGTTAAATTTTCAACACTAAAAGTTTGAGGATTAATGTTTCTTTATTTTTAATTGCATTAGTGTATTTAATTTCAGAAATTATTTATACAAACTCTGGTTTATGGTGTAGTGATTGGAGGGTGGGATAGGCGCCACCCACCCACCCTACATATACAATGAAACTTCAATCACTGACAGTGTTTTAGTTTCCAGTATTATACGAAAAAATACTCTTGATGGTGTTAATAAACTTAAGCAGTATTTAAGATTATTTGTAAAGTAATATGTAGGGAGGGTGATGATTATCCTAGCCAACACCTACATTACCTAAATAACTGTTTTAATTTATTAATAACAACAAATAAATGATTGTTTTAAAAATTTTGAATATTAAAGCAGTGCCAGTAATTGAATTTCAATGTATATGTAGGGTGGGTGGGTGGCACCTATTCCACCCTCCAATCACTACATCATAGGCAGGGGTTTTGTTGAAATAATCATACATTTAATTATACTATTGGGGTTGATTTAAAATTGAAATTGCTTAAAATCTAAAATTAATGAAAAGTTTCTATTCTCATTTAACTGTAGTTAAAATTTGATTATTATAAGTAAAAATAAATAAAAATTTAAGGTGACTATTTTTGGCGTAATCTGTAAGTATAATATTCTTAATCCTGCCCACTGCGCTAAAATTATTTAATATTATTAACATAATGTGATTGCTTTAATTTATTAATACCATAAAAACAGTATTTTTAAACCCTGGAAACTAAAACACTGTCATTGATTGTAGTTCCAATGTATATGTAGGGTGGGTGGGTGGCCTCTATTCCACCCTCTAATCCATGTAACATCGCAAAAGTTTTGTTGAATTTATCGATACGTTCATAGCTTCACAGTGGTAAAATTTTCAACACTCAAAGTTTGACGATTAGTGTTTCTTAATTTTCCATTACGTTAGTATAATTAATTTCCGAAATTATTTATACAAACTATGGCTTATGGTATAGTGATTAAAGGGTAGGATAGGTAACTATCCCACCCAACAATTACATTATCTAAGTTGTTGTTTGAATTTATTAATAACATGATTGTTTTTAAAATTTTTGAATATTAAAGAATTGTCTGTAATTGAAGTTCCAATATATATGTAGGGTGGGTGGGTGGCCTCTATCCCATACTCTAATCCATGCAATATCGCCAAAGTTTTGTTGAATTTATCCACACGTTCATAGCTTTGCAATGGGGAAATTTTCAACACTCAAAGTTTAACGATCAGAGTTTCTTAATTTTTAATTACGTTAGTGTTAATAATTTCGGAAATAATTCAAACAAACTCTGGCTTATGGTGTAGTGATTGGAGGGTGGGATAGGTGCCACCCACCCACCCTACATATACAATGAAACTTTAATCACTGATAGTGTTTTAATTTACTGCATTATAAGTAAAAATACTGTTGATGATGTTGATAAACATAAGCAGCGTTTAAGATTATTTGTAAAGTAATAATTACATTATTTAAATTGTTGTTTGAATTTATAAATAACAACAAATAAATGATTAAAATTTTTGAAAATTTAGGCAGTGTCAGTAATTGAAGTTTCAATGTATATGTAGGGTGGGCGGGTGGCACCTATTCCACCCTCAAATCACTACATCATAAGCGAGGGTTTTGTTGAAATAATCATACATTTAAATACACTGTTGGGTGTTGATTTAATATTTAAATTGCAAAAAATTTTAGAAGTAAGCAAAATTTATTATTCTCATTTAACTGTAGATAAAATTTGATTATTATAAATAACAATAAAAAATATTTAAGGTGTGTGTTTTCAGCGCAGTCAGTAAGTATACTGTTACTAATCCTATCCACTGCGTTAAAATTGTTTAAAATTATTGTTAACATAATGTAATTGTTTTAATTTATTAATACTATAAAAACAGTATATTTAAACGCTGGAAACTAAAACACAGTCAGTGATTGTAGTTCCAATGTATATGTAGGGTGGGCGGGTGGCCTCTATCCCACCCTCCAATCCATGTAACATCGCAAAAGCTTTGTTGAATATTTATCGGTACGTTCATAGCTTTGCAGTGGTAAAATTTTCAACACTCAAAGTGTGACGATTAGTGTTTCTTAATTTTTAATTACGTTAGTGTAATTAATTTCCGAAATTATTTATACAAACTATGGCTTATGGTATAGTGATTAAAGGGTAGGATAGGTGCCACCCACCCACCCTACATATACAATGAAACTTTAATCACTGATAGTGTTTTAGTTTCCAGCAATTTAAAAAAAAATACTGTTGATGGTGTTGATAAACTTAAGCAGTGTTTAAGATTATTTATAAAGTAATATGTAGGGTGGGTGAAGACTATCTAACCCAACACGTGTACTATCTAAGTTACTGTTTGACTTTATTAATAACAACAAATAAATAATTGTTTAAAATTTTTTGAATATTAAAGCAGTGTCAGTAATTGAAGTTTCAATGTATATGTAGGGTGGGTGGGTGACACCTATTCAACTGATGAATGACTGCATCATAGGCGAGGGTTTTGTTGAAATAATCATGAATTTAAATACACTGTTGGGTGATGATTTAATATTTAAATTGCTAAAAATTTTAGAAGTAAGGAAAATTTAATATTCTCTTTTAACTGTAGTTAAAATATGATTACAATAAGTAACAATAAATAAATCAGGTGAGTGTTTTCGGCTCAGTCAGTAAGTATAATATTTTTAATCCTATCCACTGCGCTAAAATTATTTAATTTTATTATTTTCTTAATGTGATTGTTTTAATTTATTAATACCATTAAAGCAGTATTTTTAAACCCTGGAAACTTGAACACTGTCAGTGATGGAAGTTCCAAAGTATATGTAGGGTGGGTGGGTGGCATCTATCCTACCCTCCAATCCATATAACATCGTAAAAGTTTTGTTGAATTTATCCATACGTTCATAGCTTTGCAGTGGGAAAATTTTCAACACTCAAAGTTTGACGATTAATGTTTCTTAATTTTTAATTACGTTAGTGTAATTAATTTCAGAAATTATTTATACAAACTCTGGTTTATGGTGTAGTGATTGGAGGGTGGAATAGGTGCTACCCATCCACCCTACATGTACAATTAAACTTTAATCACTGACAGTGTTTTAGTTTTCAGCATTATAAGAAAAAAATCTGTTGATGGTGTTGATAAACTTAAGCAGTGTTTAAGATTATTTGTAAAGTTATATTTAGGATGGGTGATGACTATCCCACCCAATAATTACAAAATCTAAATTGTTGTCTGAATTTATTAATAACAAGTAAATGATTGTTTAAAAAAAATTTGAATATTAAAGCAGTGTCAGTAATTGAAGTTTCAATATATATGTAGGGTGGGTGGGTGGCACTTATTCCACTCTCCAATCACTACATCATAGGCGAGGGTTTTGTTGAAATAATCATGAATTAAATTACTCTCTTGGGTGTTGATTTAAAATTTAAATTGCTTAAAATGTAGAAGTAATAAAAAAAAATATTTTCTGTTAACATATAAAATATGATTATTATAAGTAGCAATAAATACATATTTAAGGTCGAATGTTTTCGGCGCAGTCAGTAAGTATAATATTCTCAATCCTACCCACTCCGCTAAAATTATTTAATATTATTATTAACATCATGTGATTGTTTTATTTTATTAATATCATAAAAACAGTATTTTTAAACCCTGGAAACTAAAACACTGTCAATGATTAAAGTTCTAATGTTTATGTAGGATGGGTGGGTGGCCTCTATACCACCCTCTAATCTATGTAACATCGCAAAAGTTTTATTGAATTTATCGATACGATAACTTTGCAGTGGGAAAATTATCAAAACTCAAAGTTTGAGGATTAGTGCTTCTTTATTTTTAATTGCGTTAGTGTAATTAATTTCGGAAATAATTCAAACAAACTCTGTTTTATGGTGAACTGATTGAAGGGTGGGATAGGTGCCACCCACCCACCCTACATATACAATGAAACTTTAATTACTGGCAGTGTTTTAGTTTCCAGCATTATAAGAAAAAATACTGTTGATGATGTTGATAAACTTAAGCAGTGTTTAAGATTATTTGTAAAGTAATATGTAGGGTGGGTGAAGATTATCCCACTCAACAATTACATTATCTAATTTACTGCTTGGATTTATTAATAACAACAAATAAATGACTTTTACAAATTTTTGAAAATTGAGACATTGTCAGTAATTGAAGTTTTAATGTATATGTAGGGTAGGTGGGTGGCACCTATTCCACCCTCCAATCACTACATCATAGGCAAGGGTTTTGTTGATAAAATCATGAATTTAATTACACTGTTGGGTGCTGATTTAATGTTTAAATTGCAAAAAATTTTAGAAGTAAGCAAAATTTATTATTCTCATTTAACTGTAGATAAAATTTGATTATTATAAATAACAATTAATAAATATTTAAGGTGAGTGTTTTCGGCGCAGTTAGTAAGTATAATATTCTTAATCCTGCTCACTGCGCTAAAATTATTTAATATTATTATTAACATAATGTGATTGTTTTAATTTATTAATACCATGAATAGAGTATTTTTAAACCCTGGAAACTAAAACACTGTCAGTGATTGTAGTTCTAATGTATATGTAGGGTGGGTGGGTGGCCTCTGTTCCACCCTCCAATCCATATAACACCGCAAAAGTTTTGTTGTGTTTATCGATACGTTCATAGCTTAGCAGTGAAGAAAATTTCAATATTCAAAGTTTGACGATTAGCGTTTCTTAATATTTAATTACGTTAGTGTAATTAATTTCAGAAATTATTTATACAAACTCTGGTTTGTGGTGTAGTGACTGGAGGGTGGGATAGGCGCCACCCACCCACCCTACATATACAATAAAACTTTAATCACTGATAGTGTTTTAGTTTCCAGCATTATAAGAAAAAATACTGTGGATGGTGTTGATAAACTTAAGCAGTGTTTAAGATTATTTGTAAAGTAATATTTAGGGTGGGCGAAGACTATTTTATCTAACACTTATATTATGTAAATTACTATTTGAATTTATTAATAACAACAAATAAATGATTGTTTAAAATTTTTTTGAATATTAAAGCAGTGTCAGTAATTGAAGTTTCAATGTATATGTAGGGTGGGTGGGTGGCACCTATTCCACCCTCTAATCATTACTTCATAGGCGAGGGTTTTGTTGAAAAAATCATGAATTTAATTACACTGTTGGGTGTTGATTTAAAATTTAAATTGCTTAAAATCTAGAAGTAAATTTTTATTTTGTAGTTAAACTGTAGTTAAAATTTGATTATTATAAGTAACAATAAATAAATATTTAAGATGTTTTCGGCGCAGTCAATAAGTGTAATATTTTTAATCCTACCCACTGCGCTAAAATTATTTAATATTATTATTAACATAATGTGATTGTTTTAATTTATTAATACCATTAAAACAGTATTTTTAAACCCTGGAAACTTGAACACTGTCAGTGATGGAAGTTCCAAAGTATATGTAGGGTGGGTGGGTGGCCTCTATCCCACCCTCTAATCCATGTAACATCGCAAAAGTTTTGTTGTGTTTATCGATAAGTTCATAGCTTTGTAGTGATAAAATTTTCAACACTCAAAGTATGAAGATTAGTGTTTCCTAATTTTCAATTACGTTAGTGTAATTAATTTCAGAAATTATTTCTACAAACTCTGGTTTATGGTATAGTGATTAGAGGGTGGGATAGGTGCCACCCACCCACCCTACATATACAATGAAACTTTAATCACTGATAGTGTTTTAGTTTCCAGCATTATAAAAAAAAAATACTGTTGATGGTGTTGATAAACTTAAGCAGTGTTTAAGATTATTTTTAAAGTAATATGTAGGGTGGGTGATGATTATCCTAGCCAACACCTACATTATCTAAATTACTGTTTTAATTTATTAATAACAACAAATAAATGATTGTTTTAAAATTTTTGAATATTAAAGCAGTGTCAGTAATTGAAGTTTCAATGTATATGTAGGGTGGGTGGGTGGCACCTATTCCACTCTCCAATCACTGAATCATAGGCGAGGGTTTTATTGAAATAATCATGAATTTAATTACACTATTGGGGTTGATTTAAAATTGAAATTGCTTAAAATCTAGAAGTAATGAAAAGTTTTTATTTTCTTTTAAATGTAGTTAAAATATGATTATTATAAGTAACAATAAATATATATTTATGGTGAGTATTTTCAGCGCAGTCTGTAAGTATAATATTCTTAATCCTACCTACTGCGCTAAAATTATTTAATGTTATTATTAGGATAATGTGATTGTTTTAATTTATAAATACCATAAAAACAGTGTTTTTAAACCCTGGAAACTAAAACACTGTCAGTGATTGTAGTTCTAATGTATATGTAGGGTGGGTGGGTGGCCTCTATCCCACCCTCTAATCCATGTAACATCGCAAAAGTTTTGTTGAATTTATCGATACGTTCATAGCTTCACAGTGGTAAAATTTTTAACACTCAAAGTTTGTCGATTAGTGTTTCTTAATTTTTGATTACGTTAGTGTAATTAATTTCGGAAATAATTTAAACAAACTCTGGTTTATGGTGTAGTGATTAAAGGGTGGGATAGGCGCCACCCACCCACCCTACATATACAATGAAACTTTAGTACTGACGGTGTTTTAGTTTCCAGGGTTTAAAAATACTGTTTTTAGGGTATCAATAAATTAAAACAATCACTTACATTATGTTAATAATAATATTAAATAATTTTAGCGCAGTAGGTAGGATTAAAAATATTATACTTACCGACTGCGCTGAAAACACTTACCTTAAATATATTTTCTTTTCTTTTATTACTTGCATCACTGTAACATCTATATTGCGTTATTTAAAGATGCGTAATTAATGTTTTAAGATAATACACATGTTTCCATATGACTCAGTGTAATTATTTAAATTTTATTCATTAACATCAACACTTGACGCGATCTCTTTGTAATTACGACGCAACTTTATAGTGTGCGCGAATTTAAAGTATATCTCACGCGCGCCATAAAAAAAGGGAAGAGGGTCCCTATACGTGCGTCAGTTTGTGGGAAAGTATAATAAAAATAAAGCGGAACGCACACCCATCCCAACACACATATATATACACACACACACATAGACGGCGTTCGATACGACAAGCAATTCTCAGTTTATTGAGTCGATCTGCGGTTGCGAAGCTCAGGATCGAAAGCTCCATTACAGGACCAGTTGCTACCCCTGCACACACACACACACACACATATATATCTATACACCCTCTGTTTTCTCCCTCCTTACAAACACATACGGACACATATACGTGTGTGCTACCTGAAAATATTTTCAGGAGCGTCGGAGAGAGATTTTCGCGCGCTTGACGTGGGTGGAAGGGTGAAGGGTCGCGGATAATTACGTATTGTTCGCCGTAATAAAATAATATGGACGAGGGTCGATCGGTTGTTCGCTGCGAAAACGACCAATTTTCTTTCGACCGCAACGCGCACAACCTCCCATAACGGAAACAACAAAAAAAATACTGAAACAAACGACGACGTCAATTAAAGGCCGACGTTGCCGTGGCAACGCGGGAAAATAACGTCGGTTGTGTTTTGTTTTTAATACTAATTGATTTGGGCTTAAGTGAAACGTACGTTTGTAGTAATCAGATGGAACGTTTTATTTTTTACTTAAAATAGATAAACAACTATTATGTATATATTCTTTTATATTAAAGAAATAACTTAAAGGAGCTTTTTCAATTCGATGCTATAAACTCAAAAATGTCCAAAGAAGCAATTGTGGTTTTGGCATATAAAAAACAAACAAATACTTAAATAACAACAATTTTTGTTTGTTCTAAATTATTTGAAATTAAAGGAAAAAAATAAAATCTTTGAAGGAAATTTGTTGAACCAAAAAAAAAAATTGAAAATATTTTATATATTCTCTTATATAAAAAAAAAATAATTTAAAGCAGTTTTTTTTTTAATTTGATGCTAAAAACTTAAAATGTTTAGTTGTTTTTGTAAAGTAAATGTTTTAACTATATCTAGAGATGGATTGAAGCAAATATTCAACAAATTTTTTAAATTAAACTTTCAATTTTTGCTATAATTTCAAATCATTTGAATCAACATAATTCCATTGAATATTCCTTTCAAAAACTGTTTAAAAGCTTATGTTACAAAAACAATTAAAACATTAGTTACAAAGTCAAAAATGTAAACAAACAGTTGATAAAAATAATAAATTCTTATAAAATTTATTTTTCTAAATAAAATACTTAATTGTTTTGAGGAAAATTATAACTTTTTCTAGAAACTGATTTAAGCAAATTTTGTATAATAAAATGAAATAAAGTCCTTTATATTGGAGAAAATTAACTAATAATTTAGAAAAACACGAAAATATTTCGTAAATCTACAACGAGACTTTTGTAGTCTTAACATATAATAGTTGTATTTAATAATAATAATAATAATAATAAATGCTTTATTCAAATAAGGGACATTACATAATACAAACATAACAATAATTATATTTATATAAAGTACGTCACAGATTGAATGCGTCATTAAAGGAAAACTACATAATAGTAATAAAGAAAAATAGTACAATTAACTGTACTTATACAAATATAAACTAAAATATCTGTGTTATATTTTATTACATATATCTTAAGCATAGTACTCTGCAATCGAATACAATTCTTTATTTATAAGAAAAACTGTGATTTGAATAGAGCTTGACAAAACCTGAAATTTCATTTTGATCAATAAAAGATTAATTAATATTATAAAGAGAATCGGCTCCTGGTTAGATCCCTGAGGAATACCTGAAGTTATTGAGAAAGGTTTAAAGTCATAAACATTATAATGGACTTTAGCTCAATTCATCGTGATCTGTGACGTAGTTTATATTAAAAAAAAAACTAAATATAAATGTCATAAAAGTCCAAAAAGATGAAAAAAAGGCTTAAATTAAGGCAAAAATAATGGTAAATAGAAAGAAAGAGGGACTCTCACTATCTAGAAACAAGGGTTAGATTGGAAGATCTTTGCAGCTGCATTAACTACGCCCCGCTTCATCCATTCAAAATTTGTGTATGTTTTATATAATATTTTTGTATTTTCTTATTAATTCTGTTGGTAATGAAGGTAAAGTCTAATAAAAATAAACATAAACATAATATTAATCAATATTTGTGTTATAAGCTATTGATAATGGTGCATAGTACCCGAAATGTACATCTAACGAAATAAAAATTAATTGTGAAGAAAGTGTTAGTGTTTTAATCAAGTTTTAATATTTGTGGAATCTGGACAAAAGCACTCGCAAATATGTTTGTAAAACTATTAACAGCATCTATCTGAGTGTATCAAATTCTTCCACTTTATCATACAGTCTACCAGAAATACAATGCCTAAACATATTTCCAAAGCGAATTGGGATTATTAATTACGCCAAATTAGTATTGATGTTGAGCTTTTTTTAATAATTTCAAATAATCTATTAGTGGCTTAAATTCCAAAAGATAAGACTCATTACCTGTTCTACGCCATTTTCGATAGTGATTTTTTGTATCCTGTATTTGTTTCTCATTGTTCACTTGGTGAAACATTATGTTAATAATTGGTTGTTGAAAAAATTCAAAAACCAAGTGAATTGTTTCAACAACCTGTGATTTCTTGTGCTCACAAGAGATTTCATTTCTGGAGAAAATCATATTGGAAAGTCGGATTTGCAAAACGATCGAATAACTCATAAGTTGTAACGTAGATCAAGTTAAGTGCAAGGTTAAAATTCTGACACTCAATTACATTCAACCAATGCAGTTTAATAAAGCTCGCTTTGCGAAAATTATATCTGAAGTTTTTGTGTTTGATTCAAAGTTTGAGGACTTTTCTTCTGATTGTTAGTGTCAAGGTTAGAGAAGGATAATACTTGATGAAGATATTTTAATCTTGTGATACGAAATCATTTAAGATTTTAGTCAAAATTGAATCAAAAACTTAAAACCAGAAATTTTAAATTTCAATTGATTTTTGTTTAAATAAAATTCTGAACTGCATTTTTCAAATGTATTCTACAAGTATTGTGAAGAAAGCATTAAAAATTTGTTTTCCAAATTAAAAAAAAAACAATCGAAAACCAGCTGAAATATCTTCCAAAAATAAGTCTGCAGAAAAATTTAAACAAACAATTTAAAATTTGCAAAAATCAGTTTTTTATTTCTGTTTTATATAAAAAGAAAACAACTAAACTATTGGTTTTAAAAAGTTAAAAACTTAAGAGGAAAATTCAATCATCATTGGAAATTAAAAAATGTTTAACAGTTAAAAACTAATATAAGCTTTTCACTTTAGAAACAATATTTTTAAATTTTTTACATTATTAAAATCATGTAAAGCAGTTGATTTATTTTTTTTACTTTAAGTTGTTTATTATTAAATTTTCTATACAATTATTAACAAATTTTTAATTTTTTGATATAATTTCAAATAATCTAAAACACCTGTTTTTAAAATTTAAATATTCGATTGTTTTTTTTTTTACAAAATATCAATTATTTTTCTAGTAACATTAAATTTTAAATTGTTTCTTTTATAACTAGATGTAAAACCAAAAATTTCTTGAAAAGAAACTGTAGATTTTTAAACGGTTTAATTTTTTCATAAAAAATTAAGCTTTAAACGGTTATTGTATTTTACTAAATTGTATTTTACTAAAAGCCACTAAAATTAATGTTTATTACAGAAGAAAACTTTATTAAATCATTACATATACCAAAAAAAGTTTAAATTTGAATTTAAAAAAGTTCTAAAAATATAATTGTTAGAATACAGGAAAAATTGAAAATTAACAGTGAAAAATTCCGGGAAAAACAAACATTTGATTTTTAAACGATTTGAGTTTTTAAAATTTTCACATACTAGAACAAAATAGATTAAAGTTTAAGCAAACAAGTTTTTATCTCATTTAAAATTTGTTAGAAATGGCAATTGAAATCTTTTTAATAATTAATCAAGATTAATTTACTAGAGACGGTTAATTCATTTGACCAAAGACAATTTACATTTTGGTAAAAACTAAAAAGAAAATGATAACAGTTGAAAATACAGAAAATAATGTTATAAACACAAGTGAACATTTCTTTTAAGCAAAAATATGAAAAATTAAAATTTGTCTTCCTTTAATAATAATAATAATAACTTTTTTAACGGGATTCACATTATGTACATTAGAAAATAAATACAAAATAAATCAATATTGAGAGAAATAAATAAATAAAAATAAAACAAACGCATCTAAACTACTTAACAACTAAACAACATTTGAAGCTAAATTGTAATAATAATAAATAAAAGTAAATAAATAATATTATTTTATACATAGGCGCAGAAGAATCGACCTGAAATCAAAAAGGCTTTCAGAAAATTAGTTTTTAAAAAATATTATTTTAAATCTGCCTAAATCAGTTCAAACAAATCACTAAAAATATTTGAAAATTTCTTGATAAGATAACTTGGAAATACAATTGAAAAAACAATTTAATTAACTATTTTATTATTATTATTATTATTATTATTATCTTTGCTTCTCCGGCTTACAAATTAAAAAAAATATATAATATACATACAATACAAAAAAATGCTCTAAACAGTAAAAAAATTGCTTTACTTTATTTTTATATTAGCTAAGTTTTCAACTTTTTTTACTTAATGGAAAATAGCAGAAAAAAAATTGTTAAAAATTTGTTTGAATTATAGCTAAAAAAATGTTTACTCGGTCCACACCTTTGAAAGTTTGCTTAAAACAACTGAAAATTTGTTTAAAAACAGATGGAAAATTATTAATAATAAGTAAGAAGTTACAAAAAAAATTAGGTATACTTAAAAATTTTGATTCAATACAATAACAAAGAAATAATTGAAATTGAGCTTCTCAACTTTTTTTTACTTAATAGAAAATGGTAGAAAAAAAAAATTAAAATTAAAATGAGATTTCTTTTATTATTACAACAAAAACAATGAAAATGTTGGTCTAAACAGTAAACTGCTCTACTTTTTTTAATTTTAAAGGAGTTTTCAACTTTTTTTTTACTTAATTAAAAATACTATAAAAGAATAGTAACAATTTGTCTAAATCAATTTTCATTTCTTATGACACCAAACACAATTAAAATTTTGGTAAAACAAGTTGTATATTTAACAAAAAATTATATGTTTAACATTTGTTTGATTTATAACTTTAAAAAAATGTTTACTCAGCAAAAACCAACGAAAGTTTGCTTTAAACAGCTGAAAATTAGTTTAAAAACAAATGGAAAATAATTTAATATTTCTCGAATTAGGTTTAATTAGAAATGTTGAATTGATACAACAACAAAAAAACAACTGAAATTGAGCAAGGGAATATTTCTCCAATAAAAATTTAACATTTTTAGAAATAGATCCTTAAATAAAAGGAAAAGGAGAAAGAAAATTGAGGAATAGATGACATAAAAGTTTACAATCATCCTTTCAACTAAAACAAACAAATAGAGAATCGTTTTTTTTATTGTAATAATTTAGCAAAAAGTTTGCTTACATTCTAGTAATATCACTTAGAGACTTTTTTGCAGTTCTTTCTTTCATAATAAAATGTATTAAAGTCCTTTACGTTGTAGAAAATTCATGTTTTAGTCAGTTTAATTTTTATGTTATATCATTTGTTAGTGTTTCTCGTAAATTTTAATATATTATTTCTTTTTTTACAATACCTTGCCACAATTATGTAAAAATTATTTGTTAAAAGATGAATTTGTTAATGAGTATTCAATTCAAATCAAATCAAATCAAATCAAGGTTTTTCATGGAGTTGTGCGCTGCCCGTCAAAATATTGCAAAGAAAGCAGAGAAATACATTTCGCAATATTTATATCTAAAGTACAAACAGCGAAAAAGTGTATAAACCTTACTGATCAGGTTTATAAAATTTTTGGTAACTAGGAATTATAAAACGGACAAAATATGAGCATTAGGAATTTGATTAAGCAAGAATTTTAAAATGTTAATCCAACGATGAAATCAACGGCAAGCAAAATTGAACGCAACGTTAAACCAAATGTAAAAGGTGTCAAAAAGTTACCTCAATTCATCGCTCAGGAACACAAAAAAAGAAAATAATAACCATATTCATTCCAATAAAAAATACCTTGTGGTTGCGGGCGAATTTGGAAGAGGGCTTTACTCAATCCTGAATTATGCCCTTCATCAGAAAAAGATAGATAGAGATTTATTTGTGCTAATACAAAAAAGCTTACACAGGTCAAAAAATATAAATATATGTATATACATCGGCCATTGAGATAGCAGTTAAATGTAAATAATTATAAATCATAATATAAATATCAATTATAATACATGTATAAATAAAAGCAAGAAAATTCCAGTAAAAATACAACTGTCAAGTAATTTGAGCAAATTCCTAAATTGGTTTCATCGCATATATCCAAAGACTTCGTAATTATCGGCGGGGCGCTTTCCAATGCTTTGTAAAAACATATCTGATTTAGTCATGAACAACCTACTTATGTACACTCAAATTTGATATATCTTGAACAATTTTATTAATAAAATCTAATGTACAATTATTAAATTTAACAAAACAAAGTTATAATAAAAATATCGGGGTAATTGAGCTAAATAATAATCGATTTTCCAATTGTAAATTTTTAAAAGAGCTTAAGAAAAGTCTAGCTCGTAGAATTTCGTCAATTATTCGTACAACCAATAAGCTACATGATAGAAAAAACTGCTCAGTAAATAGAAAATGGCAACAAATCATTGGTATTCCACAAGCGTCAATTCTGGTCCCACTTTTATTCATCATATACATAAACGATAAATGCACAGATTTTCCAGTTGTTCTGTACGCCGATGATACTAGTGCATGTGTATATAAAACATTTCTTTTATTAATTTAAACTAGTAGAGAAAAATCAGTTGAAAATTATTTAATATAGTTTCCTTTTATTATTACTAAAGAAAACACTTGATATTGTGGTAAAGCCAAAATAAATTGTTACTAAAATTTCAATTTCTTTTGTTGTAATAATAAAAATCCGATTTTGACAAATTACAACTGATTTTTTAAAATTTATTTAACAAAAACTTCGCTTGGAATTATATCAAAATAATGTTTACTCAGTAAAAACTATCGAAATTTTGTTTGAAACAGCTAAAAGTTTACCTAAAAACATTTGAGACAAAATTAATAATAACTAATAAAGAGAATGGTTGCGACCGTTACTACGTGGTAATCCATACTTACACTGAATTGAAAAATTCACTATGTTTTAACCACAATTATTTTTGATTAAAACATAGTGAATTTTTTAATTCAGTGTAAATAACATCTCGTTACAAAAGTTACAAAAATAAATTGATTGAAAGTGTTAAATTATAACAATAACAAAAAGAAACAATTGAATAAATGAAACACTTTTTAATTTTGTTTGTATACCTGGAACTATATTAAGTGACTATAGTTTCGGCAATTTTAACTTATTATTTTCAAACAAGAAACTAAAAATTAGAAAAATTACATTTTATTAGAAACTAGAAGTTTTAAAATGAAAAGTTAAAATTGTCGAAACTATAGTCACTTAATAAAGTCCTAGTTATACAAAGTATTTCATTTGTGAATTATGATGTATAACAATGTAGAAGCAACAGTTTGAAACAAATAAAAATAAACTGTGGAATATTTCTCGAAAACATTTTTTTTAAAGCTGAATATTCGTTTATGAATATTGAATTCAAATCAAATCAAAGGAACACATTTAGCAATATTTATACGTAAAGTACAAGCAGTAAAAAATGTATAAACCTGATCAGTAAGTTTGATGGCTAAGAAATAAGAAAATGCAAAAATATGAGCTGTGAGAATTTGATTAAGCAAAAAAAAAAATAGTAAAAACTTGATAATGATCAGTTAATGATCGAGTTTCGATCATTAAAAATAAAGTGTGATATCAACAAAGTAAACGTTTTTGTTTAATTTTCCAAAATGTATCACGAAGTTAACGCCTCAACCATTAATCAATTACGATAAATAGTAAAAATAATTAGAGATTAGAGGGATAATTAGATTAGTACAAAGAGCATCTAAAGCATCTAAATTTTATTGAAATCTAACGAAAGCTACCATAAATTATAATGGAAAAGTAAATTTTTATACAAAAATATTGAACTAGCGAAGCAAAAACAAAACATGATGAAACTCGATAACACATTGAAATAAAACAACACAGTTGAGATGATTTCACATTTATTGTTGAATACTTGTATCTCCACATCGTGACTTTACAAAAATATTTCACTGCGGATTTATTGATTATTGTTTCACTATTTTAATTTTCCATATGAATGGCCAATGCTCAAAACTACTCACAAGAAAAGAAAATAACGAAATAAAACCAAGTGTTTTTTAATAAATTTAGCTTTTACAAAAAAAATTCACTGAGGATTAAGTGAGAAATTTAGTTACGTGAAGATTATTATATAGAAAATTAATCAACCATATAGTCTCAACAAAATTAATATGCCTTACAGTAAGTGCATTTGATTATCATCATTAACGAAAGAAATCTAATTAAATTGGTGTATTAGCCATGAAGATAGTTGTTTCAATAAGTGAATAGTTTTGTAGTGTTATTCTAGAATATTTATATTCCAAACTGAACCTATTACAATGGATCAGTGAAGAAGAGGATCAGTGGAAAAGGGTTTCAATCAAACTTAAATAAGATTCTCTATAGAAGGTTATTTATATTTAAACTTAAATTTGGATTTTGCTTTATTTTTTTATTACATACAAGGTTTTATTGTTTTTTAAGCAGAAAAATCATCAGCGATTAATATTTAAAGTTATCATGTATATGTGGGGTGGGTGGGCATCCTCTATCCAAACCTCCAATCAGTAAATCGTAAGCGAGGGTTTTAATTAAAAGTTGTAAAATGTAAAGAAATAAAAAATGGTAATGTGGCCAAACTTATTATTTTAAAAATTACGAGAATCATTTTATGACTCTAGAACTTTCCAGCAGTTTTCCTTTCTCTAAATATTTTATGCGCAGACTAAATAAGTGTTTAAGTATTCTCGAATTTTTAAACAATTTCTCTTCCAGGTTTCTAAATTTCTAGCGTCTTTTGTCTAATTTCGATGGAGTACTGTTTAAAATGTTTGATATTTTCTAAACTTCTAGAATTTTTCAAATTGTGAGAATTTTTTGATGGATTCAAAAGTTTGGCAATATTTATAATTTGTATTATTGAAATACTAAGATTTGTAAGAATTTCTTTATAATCTCCAAGGATTTCTAAAATTATCCAGGAAATAGCATGATTATTTTACGAGCGTTCTTGAATTTCTAGCAGTTTTTTCTTCTAGATTCCAGAGAATTTTGTAGCAATTTTGGTTCTCGACTATTTGAATTTTGTTCGATTACCATATTTTTAGAATTCTACAGCCATGTTTTCTACGGGGATTTCAAAACTTCTCAGATTTTTTAGCAATTTTTTTCATTTAAATTCGAACATCTTTAAAAAGATTTTAGAATTTCCTATTATGTTTTCTAGTATTTTCCAGAAATGTTCCGTACAGAGGTCTACAATAATTTTACTCGTATTTTCGAAAATTTCTGAGTTGTTTATTTATAATATTTATATGAATTTTGTAGCAAAATAGCAAATATCAAACTGTACCCTGTGATTCTGTTTGTAGAAGTTAATAGATTACAACAAACATCTATAAACTTCTACACACAAAATCACAGGGTACAGTTTGATATTTGCTATTTTGCCACAAAATTCATATATACACAAATCAAAAATTGTTGCATAACATTTTTCTGGATGAATCTAAAATTTCCATCTGTGATTAATTGTCTTAACTGTTTTCCTAGATAAAAAAAAATGGTGGATGTTTATTAATTTAGGAATTAACTAGATGATACATAGTATTAAACTATATATACTTTAAGAATAGGTCTCATCAGAACGAATTGATTGATTGATGAGACTGACAAATGTTGAAAGTTCATCTTCACTTTATATGAATAAGGCCATATAAGTACTTTCAAAAAAATATTGTAAGAAGCCACAGTGTAGCGAAACAATTAAAGTGAAGAACGAATTAAATGATTTAATTAGAGACCTAAGACTGATATGACGAGTTTATCTTTAAAAAAATCCATTTTAATTCTAGACTATTTTCAGTTCATCCTAAGAAAAACCGTATTGAACAAAGACCATTTAATCCAAACTAATTAAATGACTAAATTATTGATCACGGATTACCAAAACCTTTATTTGAATTACTAATGCGATGGTTGAAAAAGAAGAGAAATCCCATAAATCAAAGAAAAAAAACTGAAAATACCAAAGCAGATATAAACGTTCTAATCAGAGATGAATGATTTAATTTGATGCTTTACCAGGACAGATACAAAAGTTCTACTTAGAAAAGGCCTAAAGATTCAATTGTTTGTCACAGCGAGTCGTCCCATAAAACCATTTTGGACCTAGACAATTCCAAGTTCAATTCATTAATTTTTTTTAATTCCTTTAATATGTCTACAATTTCCCAACAGTTTTTAGTTCTAATTTCGAAAGTTTTCTGCTAGGATTTTATAGCATATTTTTATCAGGTTTCTCAAATGGTTAGAATTGCAAAGATTTATTGTTGGAAACATCATGCTGATGAGGAATAAATTATAAATTTATGTAACTCAAAAATAAACGTGTTTTATTTCATAAACTTTTTCCGAATATTTTAGAGTTTATTTTTTTGCAATTTGGATTTCTTTTAAGAAATTTTAGTGAATTATTTCTTGTTAAGTAAAAAAAAAATTATTTATTTATTTATTTATCTTTGGTCTCCTTTCTTAAATAATACATAATAAACATATTAATAAAAAAATAAAACATACAATAAATTTTGATGAGTTCACAATTAAATATGGTCTTCCACTCAAATCCTTTCTTTTCTATGATATTGAGGGAGCTAGGATCTTTTTCGACATTTAGAATCTTCTATATTTACTTTTGTTTAGTGTATCTTTCCCCTTTTTCGGAGAAAATTTTCTTGCTGTTAATGCCAGCATGACATATATGTAAATATATATTTGTTATCCATCCGAAAAGTAAATATACTTCAGAATATATGTATTTTATGCACTATAAAACAATTGACTCAAGTAGAAACAAAATGGTGACACTCCAAACTGCAATTACATTACAACGAAAATTGCGCTTTTGAAATTTAAAAACTTCTAACAATTGTTCTGAGCGTAGAATTCAGTTCAAAATCGGTAAAAATATTTATAATATGCGTGTTTTTTAAACTGCTATGAAAACATTGATGTAACCCAAGCGGAAATAAAATGGCCACCTTATAAACTTGAATTACATTTTGCAGAAAATTGCACTTCGTGATTTGAAAAATTCTAAAAAAAAAATCTGTAAGTAGAATATACTTCAAAATCTACAGAAATATTTAGAATATATATATATATTTTTAATACACTGTAATAATAATTGATAAAACTCAAGCGGAAATAAAATGGCCACCTTATAAACTTGAATTACATTTTGCAGAAAATTACATTTCGTGATTTGAAAAATTCTAAAAATTTCCCTGTAAGTAGAATATACTTCGAAATCTACAGAAATATTTAGAATATATGTATTTTTAATACACTGTAATAATAATTGATAAAACTCAAGCGGAAATAAAATGGCCACCTTATAAACTTGAATTACATTTTGCAGAAAATTGCACTTCGTGATTTGAAAAATTCTAAAAAAAATTCTGTAAGTAGAATATACTTCAAAATCTACAGAAATATTTAGAATATATATATATTTTTAACACACTGTAATAATAATTGATGCGTAAATAAAATAGACACCTTATAAACTTGAATTACATTTTGCAGAAAATTGCACTTCGTGATTTGAAAAATTCTAAAAAAAATTCTGTAAGTACAATATACTTCAAAATCTACAGAAATATTTAGAATATATATATATATTTTTAATACACTGTAATAATAATTGATAAAACTCAAGCGGAAATAAAATGGCCACCTTATAATCTTGAATTACATTTTGCAGAAAATTGCACTTCGTGATTTGAAAAATTCTAAAAAAAATTCTGTAAGTAGAATATACTTCAAAATCTACAGAAATATTTAGAATATATGTATTTTTAATACACTGTAATAATAATTGATAAAACTCAAGCGGAAATAAAATGGCCACCTTATAAACTTGAATTACATTTTGCAGAAAATTACATTTCGTGATTTGAAAAATTCTAAAAATTTCCCTGTAAGTAGAATATACTTCAAAATCTACAGAAATATTTAGAATATATATATTTTTAATACACTGTAATAATAATTGATAAAACTCAAGCGGAAATAAAATAGCCACCTTATAAACTTGAATTACATTTTGCAGAAAATTACATTTCGTGATTTGAAAAATTCTAAAAATTTCCCTGTAAGTAGAATATACTTCAAAATCTACAGAAATATTTAGAATATATGTATTTTTAATACACTGTAATAATAATTGATAAAACTCAAGCGGAAATAAAATGGCCACCTTATAAACTTGAATTACATTTTTCAGAAAATTGCACTTCGTGATTTGAAAAATTCTAAAAAAAAATTCTGTAAGTAGAATATACTTCAAAATCTACAGAAATATTTAGAATATATATATTTTTAATACACTGTAATAATAATTGATAAAACTCAAGCGGAAATAAAATGGCCAGCTTATAAACTTGAATTACATTTTGCAAAAAATTGCACTTCGTGATTTGAAAAATTCTAAAAATTTCCCTGTAAGTAGAATATACTTTAGAATCTACAGAAATATTTAGAATATATATATATTTTTAATACACTGTAATAATAATTGATAAAACTCAAGCGGAAATAAAATGGCCACCTTATAAACTTGAATTACATTTTGCAGAAAATTGCACTTCGTGATTTGAAAAATTCTAAAAAAAATTCTGTAAGTAGAATATACTTCAAAATCTACAGAAATATTTAGAATATATGTATTTTTAATACACTGTAATAATAATTGATAAAACTCAAGCGGAAATAAAATGGCCACCTTATAAACTTGAATTACATTTTGCAGAAAATTGCACTTCGTGATTTGAAAAATTCTAAAAAAAATTCTGTAAGTAGAATATACTTCAAAATCTACAGAAATATTTAGAATATATATATATTTTTAATACACTGTAATAATAATTGATAAAACTCAAGCCGAAATAAAATGGCCACCTTATAAACTTGAATTACATTTTGCAGAAAATTGCACTTCGTGATTTGAAAAATTCTAAAAAAAAATCTGTAAGTAGAATATACTTCAAAATCTACAGAAATATTTAGAATATATATATTTTTAATACACTGTAATAATAATTGATAAAACTCAAGCGGAAATAAAATGGCCACCTTATAAACTTGAATTACATTTTGCAGAAAATTGCACTTCGTGATTTGAAAAATTCTAAAAAAAATTCTGTAAGTAGAATATACTTCAAAATCTACAGAAATATTTAGAATATATATATTTTTAATAAACTGTAATAATAATTGATAAAACTCAAGTAGAAACAAAATGGTGACCTTATAAACTTGAATTACATTTTGCACAGAATTGCACTTCGTGATTTGAAAAATTCTAAAAATTTCCCTGTAAGTAGAATATACTTCAGAATCTACAGAAATATTTAGAATATATGTGTTTTTAATACATTGTAATAATAATTGATAAAACTCAAGCGGAAATAAAATGGCCACCTTATAAACTTGAATTACATTTTGCAGAAAATTGCACTTCGTGATTTGAAAAATTCTAAAAATAATTCTGTAAGTAGAATATACTTCAAAATCTACAGAAATATTTAGAATATATGTATTTTTAATACACTGTACTAATAATTGATAAAACTCAAGCGGAAATAAAATGGCCACCTTATAAACTTGAATTACATTTTGCAGAAAATTGCACTTCGTGATTTGAAAAATTCTAAAAAAAATTCTGTAAGTAGAAAATACTTCAAAATCTGCAGAAATATTTAGAATATATATATATTTTTAATACACTTTAATAATAATTGATAAAACTCAAGCGGAAATAAAATGGCCACCTTATAAACTTGAATTACATTTTGCAGAAAATTGCACTTCGTGATTTGAAAAATTCTAAAAAAAATTCTGTAAGTAGAATATACTTCAAAATCTACATAAATATTTAGAATATATGTATTTTTAATACACTGTAATAATAATTGATAAAACTCAAGCGGAAATAAAATGTCCACCTTATAAACTTGAATTACATTTTGCAGAAAATTGCACTTCGTGATTTGAAAAATTCTAAAAAAAATTCTATAAGTAGAATATACTTCAAAATCTACAGAAATATTGAGAATATATGTATTTTTAATACACTGTAATAATAATTGATAAAACTCAACCGGAAATAAAATGGCCACCTTATAAACTTGAATTACATTTTGCAGAAAATTGCACTTCGTGATTTGAAAAATTCTAAAAAAAATTCTGTAAGTAGAATATACTTCAAAATGTACAGAAATATTTAGAATATATGTATTTTTAATACACTGTAATAATAATTGATAAAACTCAAGCGGAAATAAAATGGCCACCTTATAAACTTGAATTACATTTTGCAGAAAATTACATTTCGTGATTTGAAAAATTCTAAAAATTTCCCTGTAAGTAGAATATACTTCAAAATCTACAGAAATATTTAGGATATATGTATTTTTAATACACTGTAATAATAATTGATAAAACTCAAGTAGAAACAAAATGGTGACCTTATAATAAACTTGAATTTTATTTTGCAGAAATTTTCACTTCGTGATTTAAAGCATTCTAAAACCAAAATATACTTTTAAATCAGCAAAAATACTTATTTATTTATTTGTTAATTTAATTGTGTATATTATACACACAAATCAAATTTACAATCCAGTAGAAAAACATAATATACTATATTAACAAATTAAATTAATTCTAAACATTAAAATGCATCAGAGTTAAAATATACTTATATAGGTTATATAATTGTTGAGTAATTACTTAGAGTAAACAAACTGGCGATACTCTAAACTTTAATTATTATACATTATAACAAAAATTACGCTACGAAATTTAAAAAAAATTGTTATAATTGTTCTGAACGTAAAATTTATTTCAATTATTTTGTGTTTGTTTACATTCTACAACTTTTAGATAAAACCCTCGCTTATGTTTTACTGATTGGAGGGTGGATAGAGGCCACCCACCCACCCTACATATACATATTAACTTTAATTGCTAATCGTTGATGATTTTGCTGCTAAAGATAATCAAACCCTTTATGTAATAAAAAATGAAACAAAATCAAAATTTAGGTTTTAATATAAATGACTTTCTATAGCTAATGTTATCTAATTTAGATTTAGAGTCTGCCCACCCATCATGCATCAAATTTTTACAATTTTACTCCCTTTTTGTACCTTTTTAATTTCTTTTTTATTCAAAAAGTTTTGTTATTAATTTTATTGGAAACCACGAGAAGACAAGGAATTAAAGAATTTTATACTAAAAACGTTCTTTAGGTTATTTTGAATTATCAAAACGTACCACAAAATTAAAGCAACTTATTTAATAATAAAACTATCCATTCATTCTTCTATTCATTTCAAATCCAACAATAAGAAAATAAGATTATTAACATTAACAATCCAATAACAACAAAAAAACTACTTTAACAATGCAGGCAAAATAAGTTGTAAGAGTTTTCTATACTAAATCAAATGGAGAAATGAAAAAAAATCACGTTGAAGGCATTTAAATATTGAAGAGATCTTGTAAATAAATATAAATATGTCAGATAAAATAGCACGCAGTGTTTAGGCGAAAAATCATTTGTTGAATTTGAAGGAAATTTTGACGATAGTTATTTTATAAATGAATATAAATATATCAAATATAATAGCACCTTTTGTTTAAGCTAAAAAGGTCGTACTTTGAAGATTATTTGATGAATCATCAAGAAATTTTTGGCGCTAGTTAATACATGTAGCAGAAAAATGAAGGAAAAATAATAATAGGAAAATATATTTAACACTTTTAATGCTACTTTCTTGATAGAACCAAATTTTCAGATTGGGTATAGTAAAACACTTGTTTTACCTTTGAAAATGATCGTAACGTTACGAAACACGTGTCAGGCAACTGAGAATAAAAATATGGAACAAAACAAGTGTTTTACTATACCCAAGCTAATAGGAAAATTTTGTAAGACGAACAAAATTTTAATAGCAAATAATTTCGTATTATAAAAGAATAGTTTTGTAAGCAAATTGGGTAAATAAAAGCACCTGTTATAATTTTATTTTCAGTTACCTGACACGTGTTTCAATCTTTTAGGATCATTCTCAAAGGTTTTCACTTTTGAATATTTCGTTCCATCAAGAAGTATTTTTATAAGCAGGTTGAATAAAATAAATTAACTTAAGTTAACACCTTCAAAATTTAGTTAATTAATCTCTACGAATAATCGTTCGAACCAGTAATTTCAGGCTTTGCAAATAGCCTAGGCAAAAGCTTCCATCTGGCAATATTTTTAAATTTTAATAATTTGGCTATTAAAGAACTTACAAAATCAGAATCCACTTTATCTCGCTACACAAAAAAAATAAAACGAAACAGTGGACTCTTGTTAAATAATTAACTTTTCTTTTAGCACACAATCTATGAAATCTTAAATCTCATTTGCATTCTTTAAATACAACAATTGTAATCATTAAAGTATTGAGTTTAAATAATATCTCTGATTAGGTTGATAATAATTCTCTTTATAAATAATTGTTATTGGATTGGTAAGGCTGTTACTTGGGGAAATTCCATAATTTATGGGAAACAAAACACTCTCGTTAAGAAAGAAATACACAATAACTTAATTAACTAAAGTTAAGTCTTAAATATACTTCAAATTACGTCGAGTTGAGAATGAAAGGCTCAAATGTGTCGAAACATAGTCACTATTTTTTTAATAAAATGTGTGATATTAACAAAGTTACTTGTCTAATTTACTTTCAATATTGTTCCCCGTCAAAAAAAGCCATAAACCGGTTTCGATCTTTTTGGATCTCATCAGCGTAACGCAGTTGGAAATCAAGATTCACTTAAGAGGTATTTATGGCATAAGCATCATAATTTACTTTCTTTGGGAATTGCCACAGGTTTTTTAAGGCCGAACACTGCGACAATTCTTTTATCACACAGATGTTGTTAAATTTTAACATATAATAATATTCTACATTATAGAGCAAAATTATTATGTGCAAAAATCAATGAAACGTCGAATATAAAACAATTGAATAACGTAATGAAACATTAGTAATTAACAAAGCTCCTAAATTATTTATGTAAAATATTATTTTTGCAATTTAAGTCTTTGTTTACCTTAAATATACAGTATACATTTATTTTCTAAGAATTATTACAATGTTTCATTTCATTGCAATTTTTCGTGAGATTTTCACACACATTTTTAGATGATTTTTGTTTATCTCAATGAAATAGAAACATTTTGATTGAGTTAAACAAACATCATCTAAAAAATGTGTTTAATAATAATAAAATATGTATTTTTTTATTGTCATTTTTCTGGCTAAACATTACTAAAATATTTCTACAACAATCCCACGATTTATCACAATTGTTTTAACTATAAAAAAGCACGCTATTTTCACTATTTTTATATAAAACTTCCATTACGTTTTTTTATCACAATTATAATTTTCTTAATTCTCTCTAATAATTTAACAACATGGCCGAAACCAAGCGGTTTCCAGATAAGAAATTTAATGTTTTATATGCTGGGATAAAACAACCACAACGAATTGTATTGTAATCATTTATTACATCGAAATCAAGTGACCGTCGGTAGAAACAGTTGAAAGCGAGCGCGTTTATTGCATAAATAAATAAATAAACGTCATCCGTTCATGTGATATTAAAGTGTCAACACGTTTAAATAAAGAATGAGTGCACCGTTTTTCCTCGACTTACCGACGGGTTCGGCATGCAGCGTCGCGCCATCGGCTCCGGACTCCGGTACGTGGGCGAGTACCTTCCCGGAAAGCAACCGCCCGTCGACGTGATGGGCCCGTGCAGACCCGTCGGTCCCTTCGACCCCATCATCTTATCCGGCGAGTACATTATCGTCCCTGCCTCCTGCCCCTCCTCGATCGTCTCTATGTCTTCGGGCGTTTCAGTCTTACGAACAACAACAACAAAATTTAACCACCCGGAAAAACTCGGTCTACCACCACGGGCCGACACAAAACATCTTTCACAGTACTGCTACAGTCAGTCTTGATACGACCTTTTCAGTTTTTTTGTTTTGTTTTAAATTTAAATTAGTTAATTCCGCGCATGGCACACTCCGTTTTATTTTTTTTTTTAGTTTTTAACGTTTAATTATTCGTTCGTTACGATGAGCATAGTGTGTGATCTCGCTTTTGCCAGGGATGAAGGCAAACCAACAGCCCCCACGCAGAGGGTGAAGAACTGAATGAGCACTGATCGCCTACCATTGGAGTCTCCCCGTGGACGCCAGGGGACGTCTGGTGGTGCGCGTGCGCGGCGTCGCGGCGCACGCCCTCGCCACCCTATCTGCTGCCGTATTCGCCTCTGACAAATTAGTGGCGTTTTGACGGTGTATAGATTTTTGAATTGCAATCAGAACTGTTATGAACTTTTATTGATTGCACACTGTGTTTTTTTTTTAATATATATATATATACCTACCCTCCCTCTGTATTAACGGCGTGTGCGGCTTTTATTTAACGGACGGACGGAATTTCGTGTGTTCATGTGCGAGCAACCCCCCATTTTCCGATGGGGGGCCGGTCGTCGATCGTCGCCGGATCCGCCACAATCGATTCCATTCCATCGCGAAAAATAAAAATAGAAATAATCTCACCTACTAATAATGTCAATTACAAGTATCAGAACGCCGCATTTCATATTCATAAATTCAATCATTTGAGAACGCTTATTATTATCTATTCTGTGTTAATATATTCAGATACACGACACGTTTTAACAATAGCTACTCATTATTAAAGAGAACAAAAAGTGCAAAACTCAAAAGAAAATCTGATGATAAAAAAAACATTTAACAATTTAACAATCCACAAATAATTCAATATTCAAGGTTGTATCTTTCTCAAATTGTTATAAAAAGTCTGCTAACCATATACTCTTAGTTTATATATGAGAACCAGTATTATTATAGAAGGAATCCAACAAAAATTGCAACACCTAACAAATTCTTTTTGAACGATTTTATCAAATTTTCATGAATTAATGAATAAACTTTTAAAACGAAAGTACAAAAAGCGTTTTCAATAAAAAGTTCCTTATTTAGACCATGTGACATGCTTTCAATTAAGTGGTTTATAGATGCTTGTGTTATATCATTCCAAGCTTCATGAATCCATAGCTGAAGATTGAGAAAGTTATCTTGAGGATGTGCTAAGTTTTCCAGTCGTCTACCGAACGTATCCCTTACATGTTCAATGAACGACAAATCAGATGACCGAGCAGATGATGGGATCTCCTTGAAAAGGGCACATTTCAACCAAAGTGGTTTATAGATGCTAATCGTCTACCGATCGCATTCCATACATATTCAATCAGACGACCGAGGAGACCATGGAAGCTACTTCAAAAAAACTTGTTGTAATCCTTGCCGTATGAGGGCGCGCACTATCCTGTTGGAGAATGGACTTTTCTAACCTCTAAAGATATAATACATTGCCTGGATTTAGGTTGCCATCAATCAAGATCAAGAATAATCTCCTACCATAACATATTGCATCCCATATCATCACTTCCTGTTAGGGCTGTGCTGCGTTTCACAAAAATTGGATTTTTACGTTTTCCACGCTTCCATCTAACCCTCCTATTACCATCGCGGGCTTACAAACAATATCTGAAGTCGTCACTAAACACAATTTGATGTTATCCTAGCGCCCAATTCGCTCTTTCGTTGCTCCATTCTAGCCTGCGTAGACGGTGAAGTGGTGTAAGAGGAAGACATACAAATTGACGATATTAATGTTCGGAAATAACAGATGGCATTAACATTCTAGGTCCAGCACCTCTCATTCAATCTTTTAAAATCTGAATCTTGTGGCGAAAAGTTTTAAGCGACGTTCTTCACTATCTGTAGTCCTCTGGAGACATCCAGATAAAGGGCTACTTTGTTGAACCCCTTTCTCGGACTATTTAGACCAATATCCCTTGTAACATTTCAATTTACACGACAAACAGTCTTAATAAGCAGTCTTTATTCCTTTAAAAATATACATAGAGAAAAAAATATATATTTAGTATAGGAATTTGCGTCAAGAAAAAAAGTAAATATTGCAATAACTTAAAAATACTTATAATTAAAGAATTCTTCCAAATTTACCTTAGCGAAAGTCCGGTCTTTCTCATGTAAATAATACGGTCACATTAAAAGCAGTTAATTGGAAAGATTATTGAAGTTGATATACACTTGGCCTTATCTTCAAGTTCAGAAGGAAATCGTAAACAGACGATTTACAAATTTGACAATTAATTACACACTGACTGGTTTATTTCATTATATTTATTGTTACTGTACAAAGGAATAAACAAAACAAAAAACGACTAGCCAGATTATAATTGAATTTCAATCATCACTTCGTTTCATATTAAAATAGACATTTTATGCAAGTTTCAATAAAATCGTTCAACAAATTCTAAGTGTTGCAAATTTTATAGAAATTAGTATATAATGATAGAACATATAATACATTATATCATTCATTAAAAGGTATAATATACCGTTAAATTGTAATCCTATTTCGAAGTTAAAGTTAAATGGCGCAGTCGGTAGGATAACTTAATTTCATGTACGATAAAAACACTATGGCAATATTAATTGTAATGATGGTTCAAATCCACATTGAATATATTTTATTTAACTAATGTTGATGTTTTTATTTAATCTACAGTGTAGGAAAACAATTATGAGTTTTTTCCTTTTAATTTTAACTGTTCCATGCGAATTTTAAAATAATTCTAAAAATATAATATTTTACCTAATTTCTCTTCATTGTCTCTGTGAAATTCCAACTTTTTTTTACAAATTTAATAAATTCTTTAGAATTATTAAGGTTCTAAACAAAAAATTTACGACTTTCAAATATACTTTTGAAATTTTTCTAGATGCCTTTTTATGTTTCTAAGCCTTTGGAAAATTATTTTTTCACAAATTAAAATCAATTTTTATTTGATAAAGTTTATCTGCTAGTTTTTTTTCTTATAAATTCTATTATCTGTCTTGTCGTTTATTCTAATCAAATTTCAATTCATTTAAACTAATTTATAAATGAATTTAAGCATGTTTTAGATTTAAAAAACTACTTTTCCATAAATTCTATGTCAAATCAAATCATGAATCAAATAATTTCTCTTTTTTTCAATTAAATTTCAATTATTTCTTTATATAAAATTGCAACTGTTTAAATATATTTTTAGATAATATTTAAATTTTTCATTGCAATATTCTCAAAGAATATTAAAAAAATAATATACAACTACTTTACAACAAATTTAAATGTTTTTTTAAAATAAATTTCAGATATTTTTATTTTGTTTTATTTTCTTGTTATAAAATTCTGATTGTTTTGAGAATGTTATGTATTTTGTTTTAGTATAATTTACAGTATTTTATGTTTTGTTTTGTCTATTGCAATGTTAAAACAATTTTTTTTTATCTCGACATAAACTTTTGATTAATCTGTTTTTAGATTTAAACTAAATCGAAATTTAAATGTTTAATATTTTATTTACTAAATGAATTAACATAACTTTTAAAAATTTAAACTGTTTTTATATTATAATTTTATAATTACTATTTTTGAACATTTGATACATTGATTTGTTTTTTATCTAAATTAAATATTTTTGTAGAAATTAATTCTCTTTGATTAATTTCATTGCTAATTAAACTTTCTTGTTATATAAAATTTATATATATTTTTTTTAAATTCGAACCATTAAAAGCGAATTTATAAATTTATAAATATATTAATTGTATACTGTTTTAACAAATTTTAAATTATTTTTGTATTTGATTTTTTATAAAATCTATTTTTGTATTTTGTATTTTACAAATTTTAATTTTTTTAAATTTGAATCATTTTTTTGTTGATAATTTTTATCGATATTTTTTCTTGACACATTTGAATTGTTTTTCTGTGAAATTTATTTATTTAGATTTTATATTTTTAACAGTTTATTTATTAACTGAATTGTTTTATAATGTAACTTTTATGATAGATTTTAATTTCGCTTATTGTCTTTTTATTTTCTTATCAAATTTTAGTTGTTTCATTTGTATTTGTATGGGTAAATTATTTAAATTTTTTATTTAAAACCGAGTTTTAGAAATTGTGCCATATTTGAGTACTTTGAACATTGTTTACAAATTTGAATCATTTTTAAAAATAAATTTTGTATCTTTAGTTGTTGTACTATTTGACATTATTATCGGTCGAATTTATATTTATATAATACATCTGTCATTTGTTAGTTTGCCTTATGTAATATTTGTCACTCTAATTTGTAAGGTGTATTGTTAATAATACTGTTTATTAGCTGCCATATTTATTTGTCATCTATAATCTATCATCTATCATCTATCATCTATCATCTATAATCTATCATCTATCATCTATCATCTATCATCTATCATCTATCATCTATCATCTATCATCTATCATCTATCATCTATCATCTATCATCTATCATCTATCATCTATCATCTATCATCTATCATCTATCATCTATCATCTATCATCTATCATCTATCATCTATCATCTATCATCTATCATCTATCATCTATCATCTATCATCTATCATCTATCATCTATCATCTATCATCTATCATCTATCATCTATCATCTATCATCTATCATCTATCATCTATCATCTATCATCTATCATCTATCATCTATCATCTATCATCTATCATCTATCATCTATCATCTATCATCTATCATCTATCATCTATCATCTATCATCTATCATCTATCATCTATCATCTATCATCTATCATCTATCATCTATCATCTATCATCTATCATCTATCATCTATCATCTACCATCTACCATCTACCATCTACCATCTATCATCTATCATCTATCATCTATCATCTATCATCTATCATCTATCATCTATCATCTATCATCTATCATCTATCATCTATCATCTATCATCTATCATCTATCATTTATCATCTGTCATCTCTCATCTATCATCTATCATCTATCATCTATCATCTATCATCTATCATCTATCATCTATCATCTATCATCTATCATCTATCATCTATCATCTATCATCTATCATCTATCATCTATCATCTATCATCTATCATCTATCATCTATCATCTATCATCTATCATCTATCATCTATCATCTATCATCTATCATCTATCATCTATCATCTATCATCTATCATCTATCATCTATCATCTATCATCTATCATCTATCATCTATCATCTATCATCTATCATCTATCATCTATCATCTATCATCTATCATCTATCATCTATCATCTATCATCTATCATCTATCATCTATCATCTATCATCTATCATCTATCATCTATCATCTATCATCTATCATCTATCATCTATCATCTATCATCTATCATCTATCATCTATCATCTATCATCTATCATCTATCATCTATCATCTATCAATCATCTATCATCTATCATCTATCATCTATCATCTATCATCTATCATCTATCATCTATCATCTATCATCTATCATCTATCATCTATCATCTATCATCTATCAATCATCTATCATCTATCATCTATCATCTATCAATCATCTATCATCTATCATCTATCATTTATCATCTGTCATCTATCAATCTATTAGAGGTAGTAGGATTTTAATCGCGATTAAAAAACCGTATACATCTTCAATAATTTCATATGAATTTTTATATTAATTAAAAACAACAAAATATCGTATTGGTGGTGTAGGCATTCCGATTGCATCGCCAATTGATAGATATCAATTACATTCGAAATCTATTGAAGAAATCATGGAACGTTACATGTCACATGTATGATTTAATAATTTGTGGTGACTATAATCTCCCCCAAATTAGGTGGAATGATTTGTCAAGTCAAAGTAGCCCTGCTGCCAACAAATACAAATAAATTGTTATAGTTTTTTTAATAGCACACAAAACACTCTCGCCCTACACTTCTAAATTTAATGCATGCAGTAATTTTCCCAAACGACAATGATGCTGACATTCCAGAGTAAATTACGAACTTTTGATTCATCTATCACTTGGTGAAACATATTGTAGCGATTGGATAAATAAAATTGTAAAACAAATAAAACCAAGTAAAATTAATTACATATTTACCCAATCGCTGACATTTAAGATAACACACTTTGGTTTCAGCAAGACGGAGCACCTACGCACTATACGCGCACCTTTCGTGATATTTTAAAGGATATCTTTCCTCAGAGGTGGATTGGTTGACGAGGACCGATAGACTAAGATCCCCAGATCTTACACCTCTCGCTTATGTTTTATAGGGTTATTTAAAATCAAAAGTTTCATGCAGAAAACCACACAGTTCAGCCGATCTACGAGATCGCATTAGAGATGAAATTTAAAACACTTAATTTAATTATTTTCCGATATTATTAGAAAAATTTTCGTTTATTTTTTGTGAAAACTATATTTGCCATTTATTAACATTAAATTGTCATTTAGGTGCTCAAATTTTTTGTAGAGATTTTATTGATTTTTTGTCTTTAAATCCCTTCTTCTATCAAATTTAATTTGTCTTTTTTTTAATGAAAATCAATTTCCTATTTTTGAAATCGTTCTAGTTGTTTTTACAGATTTTTATTTTTATTACTCGTTTCTGGTTTTTTTAAATACACTGAATTAAAAAATTCCCCACAAATAAATAGATTGATTTTATTATAGTAAAATATTATTTATTTAATTTATTATATTAGCAGACTTTAATTATTCTTTTTATTTGTTATCACTCTGCTCTTTAGAAACGCATATATTTTTATGTATATAATCTATTTTTTTATAACGTTTGTCTTCTGAGTTTGTTTGTCACATCTCTCGTCTGTTATCTATAACTTGTAATCTATGAAATATATGTCGTTTATTAGCTTTCTCATCTACCATTTAACATAGCTGTCATCCACCAGTTATAATCTGCTATTTATACAATGTTATAATTGTTATGTTTATTATCTGTCATATTGGTCATCTGTAATCAATTGCCAATAATTTATAATCTGTGATTAGTAAAACTTAACATATTTGTCATATTTTTTGTAATGTGTTATCTTATTTATGTCGTCTATTATTAACATTTTAACTGTTTGTGGTTAAGTTTAAAATATTTGGAAAAATCAACATTTTAAATAATGCTTTTTATTCTTGATTTGTTTTTTTTCCTGTAAAATTTTATTTCTTTCGAGTAAATTTTCCACTGTTATTTTATAAATTTTTAATTATTCATTCGGTTGTTTATTTTTTTGTAAAATTTTAACTTTTTAAGATATTTTCTTCATAAAATTTTCAACTGTTTTATTATAAATATATTTTTAATAAAATGTCAACTGTTCAAACGAAATAAATTTATTTAAAATAGTTTTCAATTAGTTTTATTACAGATTTTTATCTTTGTTTCGGTTGTTATTAGTGTAATAAAATTTTAATTGTATTTTTCAGTATTTTTTATTAAATTTCAACTGTTTTAAGTTAATTTTAAAAGTTCTTTTATAGACATTTTTCAATTTTCAACCTTGCTTTTACACATTTTCAATTGTTTTTAAGTGGATTAAAAAAAATTCTCTTATGACAGGTGTTCAATTGTTTCTGTTGTCAACTCTTTACTGATTAGAGATTTTTTCACATAAATTTTCAACTATTTTAATTGAATTTTATGTTGTTTAAATAGTATTCATTAGATTTTCTTACACAATTTTCTTAGTTTCGAGTGAATTTAAATCTTGTATTTACATATTTTTAATTGTTTCTAAGTAGATTTAAAAACAATCAATTGTTTTATGAAAGGTTTTCAATAATTCCATTTGTGAACTATTCGATTACAAATTTAAATTCAAATTCAAGTTCAAGTTCAAGCGCAAGTTCAAGTACAATTTCAAGTTAAAGTTCAAGTTGAAGTTGAAGTTCAAGTTTAAGTTTAAGTTTAAGTTTAAGTTTAAGTTCAAGTTCAAGTTCAAGTTCAAGTTCAAATTCGTTAACGGATTTAGCTATTGTCAATTTCAATTGTCTTTTGAAATTTGAATTGTTTTATTACAGGTTTTCATTTCTTTTCAGTTAGTTTTTATTTTCTGTAAAATTTTGTTTATTGTAAATAAATTAAAAATTATTTTATTTATTTAAGTTTTCAACATTATTGCAGATGTTTAATTGTTTGTTCAATTGTTTTATTTAATTGCATAATTTAATTTATAATTTTTCTTTTTTAGAAAATTTTCAACTTCTTGATTTCAGATTAAACTGTTTCGAGTAATTTAAAATTTTCTAATTGTTTTGTTACCGATTTTCAATTTATTTTGAGTTTTTTCTTTGTGTTGAAATTTTACTTTCTTGGGTTTTAATAAAAACTGTATAGCTTTTGAAATATTTGTTTAGACAATTTTTAACTTCAACAGATTTTTAATTTATTGAATTGACGAGGCGGATACATGATGAAACTCCATAACAAATTAAAATAAAACAACAGAGTTGGGAGGGTTTCACATTTATTGTTGAACACTGCAACACAATTTTTAATTGTTTTTGAAATCCTTTTGGTAAACGTTTTTTTCCTGTTTAAATCTTTTTTATGACAAATTTTTAATTGTTTTTTTTTTTGATGTATGATTTTAACTTTTTTAATTTTCTATTTCATCAATTTTGTTTATTAAATTTTAACTGATTCAATTGAAATATTAAAAAATAAATCAATTTCAACTGTTGTATCATAGGTGTTCTACTTTTTCAGTTGTTTTCTTTTCTGTATGATTTCTTCGGTTTCGAATTGATTGGGAAATATTTTTCTAGAAAATTTCAACTGCTTATTACAATTTTTAATTGTTGGTTGAGTTGTTTTTTGTTATTCTAAAATTTTAACTGTTTTTCATCAATTTTTCTGTTTTAAGTAAATTAAGTAAGTAAATAAATTTGATTTTTATATGATTAAAAATATGAGTACCTTTTTATGGTTTTCAAGATTTTAATGCAGATTTTTAAGTTGGTTTTTTGTGATGAATTTTTAATTGTTTTTTTAACTTAGTTATTACAGATTTTCAAATATGTTTAAATAAATTTTTTCTTAATTAGATTTTTATTAAACACTTGGTGTTAAAAATGTTGCACCACGGTTTAAGTGAGAATTTAATTCATAGCAAAGTTATTCTATTTTTTTTTCAGAAAAACTGTATTATAATGAAGATTTCGTGGATGTCAGCAAAAATCTCTTTGGCATAAGTGCGGAAACATCCTCTGGTTTAACTTGTGGAATCCAGGATTGTTTCCTCTCGTTGGTTTTTGATTTGATTGGTTCGTGGTTGAAGATCTCTTCCTCTAGATTGTAACGGATTTCTTGTTTTCTTGATGAGTACGAAGAGGCCTACGATTAATCAACCATAAGTAAGTATGGTCTATATGTATGTGTTCTTGAGTTTTGTGAAGATTATATTAATAATAAAACGAGGTTAAATTCCTTTCTTCACTGTTCTTCAACAGTAAAGAAAGGAATTTAACCTCGTTTTATTATAAGTATGGTCTAGATGGAAAAAAGTTGGCCATGGATTGTGTTTGACTTCTTCAAGATTTTGAGGTTCTCTTTGAGCTTGATTAAGTCGAAATATAGTTTTGCGAACGCCAGTTTCCATTTTGCTAGTATAGGTTTTTCCACAAATAATGTCAATTAGGGAATGTTTGGCCTTCTTGAAATTTTCTTCTGAGTAAATAATTTTGTATCTGCAGAAAGCATTTTGGGGTTACTCTCGCGATGACTGCATTCAATTCGGTACGTTTGTTAAACTTTTTCTCAATCTTCTGAGTTGAAGGCAAGATGGTGATTCATTAGTTTTTATATGATTTTTTTGGTCCAAATTGCGTCGAGGTTTCGAAGCTATGTTTGAATTTTATTTTTAATGTTGGTTATAGAATAACAGTTGAATTTCGCATGGTGAATGCTGAGCGATACGTAAATTATTGGCAGATTGACAAAAAAACTGTATTATTTCTAGTTTTTACATTTATTGTATAAAATAACGAAATCATTCTAAAAGAAATGAATTCATATGAAAAATATTTCTAGTTAAATTAATAAACAATTAGGTAAAACCCTCGTTCATCATACAAGAATTGGAGGGTGCGATAGTGGCCACCCACCCACCCTACATATATATTTTAATTTATAGTAAAACTTTGTGAAGGGTTTTTGTTAATACTTTAGTCTTTATGATGTATTTTGCTTAAAACTTAAAGACGATCAGTAACTAGAATAATTATGTTTAAGTAGGGTGGGTGGAGTACCTTTATCTACCTTCAGATGTTCAAAATATTAACGAGGATTCCTTTAAAAAATCTAGTACACTTATGTGACTTGAATTTATATTTTTATTTGGATACAAATTTATGAAACATAATTTAACAATAAGATTTAAATTAATTTAGTTTTAAATTGTTAGATAAATAAAATAGTTGTTAATTTATTAATTATAGTTTGTATTATGTAGAAATAAAAATAAACAATCGCAATACGTGTAAAGGCCACTTGATGTGTGTATTGGCGAATGGGGGAAAATATCGAAAATCGGGACAGAATCGTCGCGTTTGTTTGCTTGTTTGTGTCTGTATATGTGTTTGTGTGTGTGTGGGTGTTCACGACGAGGGTAGAGAAAGGAATTGGAATTAGTGCTTATTTATAGCGTGGCGTGTAAGTCCACGTGCACGATTGTCCATTTCAGCGGAAGTGGTCATAATGTTTACCGCAGGCTATTACCGGAGTCCCGGAGCCCTCCAAGACATCCTCGAGTGGATCAGCGCGGCCCCCTTCTTCCGCCCCCACTTTAAGTTTGTTTTATTGACGGACGCTCTCCGATAATTGTCCCTGTATAAACAACCGACAAAGTGAATCACTAACTATCCAAACAACACAAACACTAACGTTTGTTTTTACAACATTAAGAGGACTTAATACATATATATATATAGCAACTATACGCAAAGGGATCAAAAATTATTAGAGTGATTGGTCAATTATTTATTTATTCAGTTTGTCAGCGTAATAATATCAATTACAATTACAATTGCAATTTGCTTAGTTTTTCTCATTGATGTTATATTTATAACAGTTTTTAGACGTAATAATATAAATTACGATTACAATTTGCTTAGTTTTTATCATTTGTTCTGTATTTATAACATAGAATTATTGTTTTCCTGCAAAAAAATAAAGAGTCCGATATATTTTGGATCTTATTTCATTCGGACTAAAGTAACATGAAATCTTATCTCTCATAAATGGTTAAGATGAGGACAACAGTTTTACACCTACATATTAATTGATGAGGCTGTTATTCATTACAAATTCATCTTATTTTAGAATGTTAAAGTAAAAAGAACATTTACAATCAGATGGTGTAGGGAAATTATTAGATTTAACACTGAATTTTATTAATTTTAAGTTTCTTGAATCACTGAATCGCAATTTGATAGATATTGATTAAAGAAATAATTTCACCCTCAAAAAACACGATTCGATAGGTGTTTATTCTATCGAATCGATCACATCCTGCAGGAAGTGACGTCACGGGCTGGAAAATATCGAAAGTAATAAATTTGTACCGATGTGCAAGTCATGCAATGGTAAATCACTGTATTCTATTTTGTCTGCTGATAATTACGTGCGTTTGGGAAACATATGCCCCGATTTGCCATATGTTTACGGATTTTACCGTTTTATTATGTTTTTTTTTACGGTCGTTCGCGGTGGTGAAATGTGGAAAGGGTTCGCTCATTAATTGCCATTTCATGTCCGTATCATTACACGGTGCTCCTGTACACTGGTCATTATTTCCCTATTTCTGAATTGTAGGGTTGTATCGGATAAAAATATACGCCGAATGCGTGTTTATTTCTCTGCCGGCAAGATTAAAAAGTAAACCTTTATTTATTATAATAGATCATTTTTATTAATTAGGAAAAAACTTCCTTCGTCACGTGATCGAGTAACAGTGAATTAATTATGGTGCAGGGAGGAGGAGGAGGAGGAGAAGGACCGTCTAAATAAAAGGCCATTTTTGCATTTTTAATGCGGGCACATCAAAGAAAGTTTTGTCAGTTTTAAAGCAATTACCGATAATTATCGGCGATTATTAAAAGACACCGTCCTGCTGATTAATGGATGCACGAATTCGTGGCTCGGGCCAGACTTTTTTCTCGCGCTCATCAAACATTCAATGGCGGAAACGGACCGGATAATTAAAAATATAAAAAGTTTCGAATTAAACCGATTAACTGTAATTAATTTCCCTAATCGTATCCGAAAGCTCGATACATTATTAACGCCCACAAAGTAAATTTATACATTTAATTTACAATTAAAAAAACCAATCAATACATTTATTTATTATTTAATCTACAATAAAAATAATCAAAAACCAATATGATGATTATGTTGTCTTATGTGTGGTTTTTATTGTACCAACAGTGATTAACATGAAAGGAATTTTTAACCAGCCGAATCAAACATTGACCCAGGGATCGGTTTCCATTGAATAATTCAAGTGGGCTTTGGTTTTTATCAAATGGCGGCGGAAAAATCGCATGCTACAAGATAATCAAGGGCAGGAGGGTGTATCGCGTGCCATCTTCAAGAAACGGTCACTCCCCTTAACATATTCTTTGCACGAAACAGCCAGTAAAATACAGAAAACTAGAATTGCCACAATGATAATAATTACATTTTTATTTTCTCATATAAAATGGCTACAATACAATTGTCTTATTTAAATCATAAGATATTTTCAAATAAAAAAAATACCAATAAAAATAAAACAATCCATTTTACGTGCTGGTTGAATTTGAATAGTAACCAAATCTTTCAGCGTACGCTTTAATCGATTCCGTGTATTTGGGTAGAAAATCGGTGGCAAGCATCTTCCTCCATTGTGGCATCAACATTAAAACCATCACAACGACGAAGAATGGCCACAGAATAGAAAATATCACCTGAAAATAAATTTTGTAAAAATGGTTATACCAAATACTTAAAACTTAATTTATTTCAAACAAATTTACCTTTACTGATCAAATAACACACGAGAATTATTAGTGGTTAAAAGTATATCCTTTCTTCAACAGTTTTTTTATTAACTATACATTTCGAACCCTAAGGGTTCATTTTCAATAGAATATTGACATAACAAAATAATGCATCGCAAGTTTTTCTAATTTTTTTTAGAAAAACTGTATTACAATGGAGATTTCGTGGATGTCAGCATAAAACTCTTTGACATCCTCTGGTTTAACTTGTGGAATCCAGGATTGTTTCCTCTCGTTGGTTTTTGATTTGATTGGTTCGTGGTTGAAGATCCCTTCCTCCAGATTGTAACGGATTTTTTTGTTTCGAAGGTACCTCGTGATGAGTATATATAAAAGTCAAAAAAAGTTGGGCGACTTAATTATAATGTTTAATTAAATAGAAAAAGTAAAAAGATATACGTTTAACCACTAATAATAATAATCTTCACACACTCAAGTATTTAATCAAAAATAACAGACTAGAAATTGGCGGAAATTGTTATTTTGAAAGAATTTTTAAAAATTAGACCATCGGATCAAAAGTTATTAACGTAAATTAACGTAAAACTGAAATAAACAATTAATAAAATTTATTTTTTTAAACTGATTATTATATCAAAAGTTATCAGCATAAAATTTAAAAAAACAATTGCAACTCAAAATGATTTTTTAGTCCATCAACACCATGTTGATTAGTAGAACACTATTGTGAAAGGATTTTCAAAATCTGATAATTATATCAAAAGTTATCAGCATAAAACTAGAAAACAATTGAAAGTCAAAATTATTTTTTAGCTCATCAACACCGAGTTGTTTAGTAGCACATGATTTTGAAAGGATTTTCAAAATCTGACCATTACATCAAAAGTTATCAGCATAAAACTAAAAAACAATTGAAAGTTAAAATTATTTTTTTAACTTATCAACACCGAGTTGATTAGTAGCACATGATTGTGAAAGGATTTTCAAAATATGACCATTACATCAAAAGTTTTCAGCATAAAACTAAAAAAAACAATTGAAAGTCAAAATTATTTGTTTAGCTCATCAATGCCGAGTTGATTAACATAAAAACATTATTATGAAAGAATTTTCAAAATCTGACCATTATATAATAAGTTATCAGCATAAAACTAAAAAACAATTGAAAGTCAAAATTATTTTTTTAGCTCATTAAGACCGAGTTGATTAGTAGAACATTATTGTCAAAGAATTTTAATAATCTAAACATCAGATCAAAAATTATCGACAAAATACCAAAAAAGCAATTGACAATCGAAATTAAATTTTTAGGCTCAACAACATTTATTGAATAAGTAGAACAGTATTTTGAAATAATTTTCAAAATTCAGCCACTAGAACGGAAGTTATTAATGTAAAACTAAAAACAATTGAAAATCGAAATTCGCCGATTAGTAAAAAATCGATTACACTGAAGAGACGGTTCCTATGTGATCAAATAATAGTGTAAAAAAATTGTGAAATTCGTTATTTTAAAATTTAAATTATGAGATCAAAACTCATAAACGTAAAAGTTAAAAAAAACAATTGAACAAAATCAAAATTTATTTTTTTTAACTCATCCATACAATTATACTGAACAGACAGTTCCTATCTGACCAAATAATAGTGTGAAAATTGTGAAATTCGTTACTTTAAAATTTAAATCATCAGATCAAAAGTTATCAACTTAAAAAAAAACAATTGAAAAAAGACTAAATTTATTTTTTTAGTTCATCCACACAAATTTGATTAGTAGAACAATATTGTAAAACAATTTTCAAAACGTGATCATTACATCAAAAATTATCAGCTTAAAAGTAAAAAAAAAACAATTGAATATCGAAATTAAATTTTTAGGGTTCTCAACATCTATTGAACAAGTACAACAATGTTTTGAAAAAAAAATTGAAAATACGACTATCCAATCAAAAAACATCAACCAAAAATTTAAAAAACAATTGAAAATCGAAATGCGATTTTTGGGCGCATTAACAAATATTTCAATAGTAGAACATTATTTTGAAAGAATTTTCAGAATTCAACTATTAGAACAAAAGTTATTACTAAAAAACTATAAACAATTGAAAATCGAATTTCGTCTATTAGAAAAGAATCGAATTAGACGGAACATATTGTTCCTATCTGATCAAATAATGGAGTAAAAATGGTGAAATTCGTTATTTTTAAATTTAAATCATCAGATCAAAAGTTATCAACGTAAAAATTTAAAAAAAACAATTGAAAAAAAACTAAACTTACTATTTTAATTCATCCACACAAATTTGATTGGTAGAACAATATTGTGAAATTATTTTCAAAACCTGATCATTACATCAAAAGTTATCGGCATAAAACTAAAAAAACAATGAAAATCGAAATTAAATTTTTAAGACTCTTCAACATCTATCGAATACGTACAACAATGTTTTGAAAAAAAATTGAAAATCTGACTATCAAATCAAAAAATATCAACCAAAAACTAAAAAAACAATTGAAAATCGAAAATCGTTTTTTGGCGCATTAACAAATATTTCACTACTAGAACGTAATTTTGTAAGAATTTTAAAAATTCAAGTATTAGAATAAAAGTTATTAGTAAAAAACTACAAACAATTGAAAATCGAATTTTGTCTATTAGAAAAAAATAGATCAGACTGAACAGATTGTTCTTTTCTGATGAAATAATGGAGTAAAAATGGTAAAATTCGTTATTTTAAAATTTAAATCATCAGATCAAAAGTTATCAACGCAAAACTTAAAAAAAAGAAAAAAGAATTAAAACTTAATTTTTATTTAGTACATCCGCACAAATTTGATTCAGAAAACAATATTGTAAAATAATTTTCAAAATCTGATCATTACATCAAAAGTTATCAGCATAACACTAAAAAACAATTGAAAAACGAAATTAAATTCTTTGGTCCATCAATATTTATTGAACAAGTAGAACCATATTTTAAAAGAATTTTGAAAATCCGATCATCCAATCAAAAAATATCAACGAAAAACTGAAAAACAATTGAAAATCGAAATTCGTGTTTTCCGCTCATTAATAAATATTTAACTAGTTGAACATTATATTTTATGTTACCAGTCCATTGACTATTTTTCCGTGTATAGTACCATTTATTTGTAGTTTCACTGGAAAATAAAGACTTATTGAGAGAATTTTTAAAATTTAACTATTAGATCTAAAGTTATCACTAAAAAACTAAAGACATTTGAAAATCGAAATTCGTCTATTAGAAAATAATCGATTAGACTGTACAGCTTGTTTCTATCTGATGAAATAAACAATTGAAAAAAAATCAAAATTTCATTTTTAGCTCATCACTCAAATTTGATCATGACATCAAAAGTTGTTAGCATAATATTACAAAACAATTAAAAATCTAAATTTAATTTTTAAAGAACTTTAACATTTATTGAACATGTAGAACAATATTTTGAAATAATTTCCAAATTTTGACCATCCAATCAAAAGATAGCAGCCAAAAACTGAAAAACAATTAGAAAAAACGCCAAAATATTTTCGTAAAATCTACAACAAATGAGTCTTATTAAGACTACAAGAACAAATCACTTTTGAAACAACTACTTCTCTAGCTAATATTGTTTCAAAATTGTTTCAAAAGTGATTTGTTCTTGTAGTCTTAATAAGTCTCATTTGTTGTAGATTTTACGAAAATATTTTCGCGTTTTTTCTAATTATTAGTGAATTTTCTACAACGTAAAGAACTTATATATTTTTATTTTGAAAAACAATTGAAAATCGAAATTCGGTGTTTTGGCTCATTAATAATTATTTCACTAGTAGAACATTATTTTGAAAGAATTTTCAGAATTCAACTATTGGATCGAAAGTTATCCATGAAAAACTAAAAACAATTGAAAATCGTCTATTAGAAAAGAGGCGAACATTAGACTGAACAGATTGTTTTTAACTGATCAAATAAGTAGTGTTTTTTTGGCTTATCAACATTTATTAAACAAATGGAACAATGTTTCGAAAGAATTTTGAAAATCCGATCATCCAACCAAAAAATATCAACCAAAAACTAAAAAAAAAACAATTGAAAATCGAAATTCGTTTCTTTTTTGCTTACTAATAAATATTTCACTGGTAGACAATGATTAATTTTTCTTCCATTAAATGTTTCTTATTTCTTCGATGTTTCTACATTGAATCTTTTTCAACAATCTTATCATGTTTAAATCATCTTCAATTTTCTTTCTAATTTCTCCTGTAATTTTTCTTTTACTTTTACCTTCTCTGTTGTCTCCTTTTTGACATTTCTTCTTCTAATGATGTCCTTTTTTTTTAATTCTTTGACAAATTCTTTTAGTGTTTAATTATTATTCCTTCGATATCTTTTACAGATGATCAAAGCCAAGATAATGAAGTGGATATATTAAAAAGAAAAGTATTTAAAATATACATTACGAATATAACATACACGCGAATAATGAATTGTCGACAAACAAAAAATGTGTTTTTATACAATATACCACATAAAATAACTGAGTTTCAAGAAATAGAAGCAGACATGAATAAAACATTGCGTAACTTTGAAGAATTTAATCAAAATAAATATGGGGAAATTCTACAAACAAATAACGAAGAAAAATGAAAAACAGGAACCCTCGCAAATATAGACAAAATTAATACTATCAAAGGGATTCCCCAATTTACTACGTTGATAATGACGATAAAACATCGAAACTCGAGTGTGCTGTGTTTTTTAGATTTATATAATTGTGTCGTCACGTTATATAATCTTTTTACAATAATTATCTGTGGTTAAAACATAGTGAATTTTTAATTTTCAATTCAGTGTAAAGTATAAGTGTTTTAGTTTACTGTTTATATCATATTTTACTAGGTAGTCACTGCCGCAACAATCCTTATGATAAAAAATAAAGCAGAAATGAAAAAGGTAAAATTAAAAATATTATTGAAGAAAGAGGCAAAATTACTGATTAGATTTAAAGACAGTCAGAGATATTTAAGAATCTAAGAAATGCAAAATCGAAAAAAAAAACAGAAGAGACAAAAGCAGAAACAGTCGCAGATATCATTGTCGAAACGATGTACAAATACCTACATGGCAAATTCTGCGGCCGCAAGATCCTCACAGTAACCGACAAATTCCTTAAGAGAGATATCTTTCCTGTTCACCTCGTAATTGTTGGAATCAATTTTCACGGCACTTCTGAAAATTCATTCCAACAATTACGAGGTGGACAAAAAAATGATTTTACCCTTCATCAACATTTTCGACGATAACAGTATCGTGATCGGTGATTATGACAAGTTTATGGGGATAAAGCATTTCAGAGCATGAAAGGAAATCTTCGCAACGCTCAAAGAAAAGGGTATGTAGATCAAAACGAAGAACAACCCGATGGTCGTACCGATTTGTAGTCGTAGCAAGGACGACGTAGAACCAATGTTAAAATCCCTGTGGTACATAAAATAAAATTACAAATGCGAAAATTGAAAAATTGCAATCAAAAAGACCTGCTGAATATTGTTCTTACCAAAATATCTGTGCCTGAACAATCTACAGATATTATGAAGACAGCTAATGTATGGCCTGAGGGAGTTAGGATTAATAGTTTTTTTTTATCGCATTGCGGATCAAAAGGTGAACCCATAACAGCCAAACAAAATGAGTTTACTTATGGAGATTGTACTATATTTTCTCTTAATATATAGTCAATTAGAAGCAAAGTACATGATGTTGAATCTTAATGCATCGATGAAAAATATGATGTGTTGTGTTTAACTGAACACTTGCTAAATCCTGCTGAAGCAGAACCCAGTTCATTCACGGCGGTACTTTAATTTTGGTACGAAATAATTTACGATTGTTAAATATTAATATTGATCAATATTCCATAAAGAAAGACATTGAAATTTTGACTTACTTGATCTTAATTTAATTATTATATCAATATACCGTAGCCCTAGCGGCAATTTTTTCTTGTATCCTGTTTTTGACAAATGACGATCAACTTTTTTTTCAAATTGCACTGTATATATATTTTGTATTGATCCGCAAGAAGATTTTTTTCTGAATATAAAATTGTAAACCGTTTTATCCATACATCAAACTAAAGTCGAAAAATTGCGGATTAAAAAAAATTAAAAATCGAGTATCCATAATAAACAATGCTCAGAGCTTATTTTAAATGTCAAAAGTGACAGTGTCAGCCATTAATATAATACTGCAACGATTTTTAATAATTTCATAATTAAAATGTTGCAAGATTTCAAACACAGTAGTACTACTGTACTAGAATTTTATGCTTATGCTAGAAGATCTCGATTTAAACTGTGTAAGAAGTAAAAGAACAAGAATTGCAAATTTCGATTTTTACAAAAGAAAACAAATGAATTATTTGGAATTTACTGACCACATTGTTAATTTCTATACATTTTAGTAATTCTTTTAACGAAAGAAATTAATAGCATATAAATCAGAATATTTCTTTGAAGTTTTTTCTCTCTTATGTTTCCTTTATCAAAGATAATTATTATTAGAAAAAAAAAATAAACGTCTTCAATACCTTTAGTCAGATTATCAAAGATAACAAAGTAAAACTATTTAAAAAAAGTATTTATGAAAACAAGAATGAAAACTTTCATAATAAATAAGGATAAAGAAGATATTAAATCAGAAATAACTTACATAAAGATAAATCGAAGAATGTAATTCACATTATTCTGGCTGAATACTGGATACATCTTATCTATCTGGTTAAATATAAACGTAATAAATTAGAAAAATTCGTATCTATGAAAGAAAAGCAGTAGATATAAAAAACGTTAAAAATTAGAAATACTTAACAAAGTTACTCACATTTATAATTTCACAATATTGCCACGTAATTTGGAAAATTGTTAATTATTGCACATACCAGAATTTTTCAATTAGAGAAGAGTTTATTGGTGTGAAACGTTTTTAATAACTGATCAAATAACAGTAACAATTGGAAAATTTGATCAAATTTAATCAAAGAAAATCGATTAAATATTTTCAAATTACTGAACAAATTTTAAAAGTTTGTGCATATTTTTGTCGTTACCTTGAGGAGAAATTTATTTATTATTTATTTCCTATAAATATAAATAAAACTAGTTGAACATTTTCAATTCAAGAATTTTTTTGGAAAATAGACAAAATTATGTTTGGTCTTATAAATCACTCAAACCATATAACCATCTATATAGTTAAAAAAAAATATGTTCTCGTAAGTATTGAAATTGAAAGTAAGAAAATAATAAATTGCGTATTTTAATCAGAGAAAACAAATGAATTCGTGTCTACGAAGCATAGACTCGTATGAGTCTATGCAGTCTTGTTATCCTTAAAAAAGAAAAGGCAGAGCCACTCACTGTTTTAGTCCTTTTCAGGTATAAATTTTCAAACTTTTAACCATGAAAATCTTAATTTGAATTATACGCTTTATTTAATCTCTTTTCTAAACCGTTTTCCAATCTTCTATCTCTTTGCCAACTACACCAATTTAAGACTCTGTTCTTCGAAGATCAGTCTTCTCTCCCAGATTAAGCCATTTTTATATACAATGTCATTACGAATATATGGAAAAATCAATTTAATTTTAAGAAAATTGTTCTTTTTTCTATCAGATGTCGTTACTTACATTTTTTGCTGAATTTGTGCGTTACACCTTCATTAAAATCAAATGAAGACAAATGCACATGAGGTCGCCAAAGTTATCATGATATGGATAAAGATCTATTACACCCTTCTTCATATTGCCCCATATTCTTTCTTAATATCACGAGTTAGGATCTTGAATACTTAATTCTTAAATAAATTAATTTTTCACCTTCAATTTTAAAATATTCGACCAAGTTGTTTAAAAAATATATAATTCTCTGTTTCATTCTCTACTGCAAATAGCTTTTATTATGGAGGACGGTTTTGAGGTATAATTGACAGAAGGATTTTCAAGATTATGCCTATGCCTTTATAGCAGATATTTATGAAGGCTTATTCTTCAATAATCTGTTTTTTTTTTAATTATATTCTTCATCAAATCCTTCCCTTATAGCTAGGTCTCATTCCTGACAGAGTGATTAAAGACATAACTTCACTTTTTTCAGACCGTTTTTGTGTCTTTCCTTAATGATTTTTTCCCATCTCCCCTACCTTAAATTTTCTCTTCGCAGACTACATTATCTCTTGTTTAGTCTGTACCATTTAAACATTATCTTCATATTCCTCTACCGCTAATGCATTGAAATAAGTAATCTAAATTTCATGCCAAAAAGCCCTTGAGTTTTGTTAATAGATAGTATGTATTAATCCAATGTACTTACAAAATAAAGTTCAAATTACATATATAACAATAATTTCTTACAAAAATTTTGATTGTACATGGAAAGGCTCGAGTTCATAAAAATATGATCTTCCACTCTTGCCTACTGTTGCTTTTGTGACACTGCCGCCACATCTTTGGTGGAGGTTGTTCCATTCTTTTCTTGCCAAGTTTGGCTTATATTTCTCTGAAGAGAGGACTTCAATTATATTAGTTATGTCATATTTGACAGATATATGGTTTTTGATTCTAATCTGGAAAAGCTAAGTCTGTAGTATGGAGTGGATGGTTGAATGTTCGTCCGTAATGACTGACATCCGCCCCGAATTACGACATCAGTGCCGAACAAAAGACTCATTAATATTTTGTTTCCATACGCACCCTTTAATTAACAAAGAACAAGGTCGTACATTTCTTGTGTTTGGAAATCTAATCACATACCTAACTTTACAATTTTCCTAAACATTATAAACACTCACATAAATAGCACAGCCAATAACAGTGAGATGTAACTTAGCACACAAACAGCTGAAACATAATCGAACACTTCCGGCGTCTACTCTATTCGCCAGCGCTCCGCACGGTATGAACTGGTACTATTTTTATACTATTTCTTATATCTCGTTTTGATTAAATTTAATTTACCTGAATTAACCATACGACAATAACCCAAGCGCCGACGCACGTCAATCCCAATAACACCGTCGCTTGAAGCTCACTGTTGTAAATCCATGATGGCAACATTGGCAATAGGTGAGTGCCCAAAATCATTCCGAAGATGATACCTTATGTGTTAAAAAAAAACGCTAAAATCTTGATGTCAATGTGACTGCCGAAAACTATTCACAGCACTCACTATTTTTTACATATACAATAAATTAAACTCTAGTAACTTGTATTAAAAAGAATTTTGTGAAGAAAGTGATAATATTTTGAATACAATTTACTATAAAATAATCTTCACGTAACTTAAAAAATATATTTCTAAATTAAACTCTATTGGATTTTATTGCATTACATGAATTCAGGAAAGTCAAAGTAATAATTCATCCCAATCTCCAGAATTAATATATTATTAATAGTTGAATGTTAATCTAATAAAAGGAAATTACCTATTATTATTACACCAGAGTTGTTTGTTGCAAAATCATAATTGCTAAACTTAATATTAATTGGGAATTTCGCAATTACGCCGTTTCTCTCTCCGTTTCGCCGGCCGTCGCAAAGGTGCAAACGTAATAATCACAATTCGGTTCCAATTCGTCGGGTGCCACGTAATAATTCACATGCTGATTAGGAATTCATTTTAAGCTTAATTATATTGGAATTAAGTCCGGGAGCCGTACATCACGTACCGACCGTTTCCGGTGGGTGGAGGGTGGAGGGTAGGGCGAGGGTCAGTTATGAGCGATGTACGTATGTACATTTGTCAGTGGAGATGGTCCCCGAGGATGGACGGGCAGGGACCCCACTATTAATATCCCTTTTAAACATTCATAGTCTTTATTTGGTTGTCGCCCTGCGCTCGGTTTTGCGCCCTAATTAAGGGCCTGTTTAACAAGTGAACGGAATTAACGCCGTACATACACACACACACACATATACACACAACAAACGGGCGCGGGTGGATTGGAAAAAAAAATGTTACGTTACGAAATGTTGAATTATCAAAAGCGCAATTCGGGGATGTAATTTCCTCGTTTAGGGTTACGCACTGACCAGAATTACGCGCGTTTACACACAAACAGACAATGCGGAGAATTTTAATACAAATGAATTTTATTACTTTATTTTGAATAAAATTACCAAAACCTAATAATTGTAATTTTATTATTATTTGGCTAATTATAAAAAATTAACGTATTTAATGTCGAGCGAGTGAAACATGGGATGAGATCCTTGGGATGGGACGTTACAGATGTTTTACAAATTATACAATGGACCTTCATTTAGGGCCGTAAAGATGTAAACCAGTTGAAAAATTTATTACACCCATTCCCATCACAACGGTGGCATGTGCTTGAATATTAAATGAAGAGCCGTGGAGGAAACGTTATGACTGGGGTCAATACACTTGAAGGAGGATGAGGATCATTTGAATGGACATATTTAGGATGCTTATTGCATTTTTTTAAATGTGATGTGGATATGATGCAGCTTTCCCTGTACTTTGGAATTAGTATTTTTTTTAAATTTAACATAACCGTTATATTTTGTCACTGATACTATTCATCACAATTTTATCATCTTTTACATGTCAGATACTATAAGTCTTGTGGACTCGGCAAGTCGATGGAAAATGGGCGTATCGCTCATGCAAGTGGTCAAAACGCAGACACCATGTCTGCGTTTCAATGTAGCACTTTGGATTTCTTGAAACCAAAGTGCTACTTAAGAATTTTCAATTTCCATAAAATTGAAAATAACATCTTTTTCGAGGTCCTTGAAAACGATGGGGTTGGTACCGATGAAGCTTGATATATGATGTCATCGTTACCAATGTTGTATCTTGTGGATAGTTGTATTGAAGGTTGTCTTCTAATTGTTGAACTAATGTTGCAATAATTGAATATTTGGGGACAACAGGAACCAGGTTGGAGCCGGTCATCCGAGTCAGGTGATCCATTAAAATATCCTCTAAATCTTCTTCTTAAACAGCATTTACAAGTTAGATAAAATATTATTATTCCAATTATTGAGATTAAAATGTAGGTAAAGGTGCTCTAATGACGAGATGCAAATGGCTCGTTAATTATTTTATTTAAATTTTGATCATATTCACGTAATTTTTGATCAGCAATGTTTAGTTTGTCGAGATTTAAATGGTGTTAATATTGGTAATTCCTCTTTATCTGGAAGGTGTTGGCAACAATCAAATGGAATTTGTGTGTCGAAATTGTTTTGTTTTTATTATTATTTGCAAACACTCGAGTAGTGCCAATGAATGCACTGCATTTTTCTTCTAATTTTAAAAATGAGCTAGTTTGAATTATTTCCGTAGTTGTACTTGAATTTGGACGAAATGTTGTAACTGGTAGTTGTTTTTCTACTGTGATTAGCTATTTATTATTTCTTAAGTTTTGTACATTATAATCATCGATGTTTATTAGTAATTTGTCGCAATTTTTTATTTATTCACATGGTGAGTCTTGAGAAATAATTTTTGGATAATGATTAGTACAAAATTTTACTTTTTCTTCAATTAAATCTGAGCATTCTGCTTCATTTATTGTTAAATATTGTTTTGTTCCTCTCGCAATTGCAATGTATTTATGGGTGGGAATGATTCTGTGAAAAGGGTGTGTTCTTTCATCTTTAATGGTTGTTGAGAATGTGTGATAATTTTCGAAATCGATGTTATCGATTATCGGAAATAAAAAATAAAACAAAAATTATTCTTTTATCTGTTTGAAATGCTTCAATTTTCATTAGCGTTAATAATTTAGACAAATGTTCGTTTGTTGAAGTAAAAGGTAAAGTTTGTGAGATTTTATTTAATTCATTTAAGAGTAAATGTGTATCGATTACTGATGGCTGCAGGATTTTTAATCGTGCAAAAGTTATGCTTATTAAATCATTTAAAGTGTCAAAAATTAGAGAATTTGATTGTATCATTAAAATTTCAAATTGTATTTCATAAAATCTTTTTGTTTCGACATTGTCTTGAAGAGATGTTTGTATTATTTGTAAATTTTTATTAAATGTGGTTTCATCATTAATTAACTTTCTTACAGTGTTTTAACCTGAATTTGGTTTTTCATTAGTAGTTGAATTTCTTTATCATCTTTTTCGATTTTATTAATGCATTCGTTATAATATTCTCCTTCGGTTGCATCTAGGTTTCCAGTAATTAATTTCCAAATTGAGCCTATTCCGTTAATTAGTCCTCGTTTATAACGTGTTTGTGTAGTTAGAATAATCTCATTAAATTTTTCATTTATTTGATTATTGATTGTGTTTAAAAATGATAATTGTATTGAAAATGGAATTTTAAATGTTGGATTTATATTTTCTTTGTTTAACATGTTTTCTATATAAGTTTGTGCTTTTATATTTCTTTCAAAGATTTTTTTATTAGGGTAATGTTTTTGTAAATATTTTTTTTCCAATTATTGTTAGAAATTATAATTATTCCTTCATTCTGGTTTTACTTTTGATTGGTTCTATTGTTGTTCTGGCCATGATGAGTGCCCTATAAAAGGTGCTGGTTTTAGTCTATCAAAATTGACAATTGAAGTTTTATTAAAATTTAGCTCTATTTCGGCAGTATTAGGATTAATTATTCGAATTATTTTATATATTTATTTTTCATTTTGTTTTCAATTTGTGATTCCTTTAAATAAACTGAATCGTTTCCTTTAAATTGTATTTTATTTGTTTTCACATGTTTATCATTATCAAATCGTTCTTTGGATTTTTCTTTTGAATTTTGAATATTGGTTTTTACTTCGTCAAAAATGTAATTCGCTGTATTTTACTTACTTTACTAACTCTGTTTCGCTTAATATGTGTTCATCTTCGTCGTTTCTTATTTGTTCTGGCGTAAATTTTGTTGTATTACATTTGCTTCGATTGTATGATTTAATTGCGAAGGGGATTCCTTCATTGATAGATTTGTTTGGATTTTCGAGACGAATGCACGCAATGTGTCTAAAAGTGTTGCGTGGAATCTTTCTACTTGGATTGTAGATATGCTAAATGTTAGTTTAAAATTGTAAAGTTTTGCTAAATTTTTTAAGTGATAATTATCGAATTCAGTACCTGAATCAGTGTGGATTCGTGTTGAAAATATAATAAAAGTTTATCTACGACTGTTGTTGATTGTTTATTTTTTATTGGATACGCTTGAGCAAATTTTGAGACGTTATCTACTATAGTCAGTATTTTATTATTTCCTTGGATTTCTAGTAAATCAATGTTAATGTGTTCAAATGGTTTATTGGGTGTTTCGGTTATGACTAATGGGTAATCTAAATTTTGTCGGTTTGTTTTTGTTTTATTACATGTATCGCATGATTTAATAAAGTTTTCTACATCGGTTTTTAAGTTTTTCCAAATATATCGATCTCTTATTCTTCTAAATGTTTTGTTAATACATTTACGTATGGATGTTTTGCTTGAATGATAATTTTCTAAAATTTATTGCCTTTCATTTTCAGGTGGAACTTTTACAATGTCGTGACATATTGTAAATGTAAATTTATTTAATTCATTTCTAAAAATGTAACTTAATATTTCAGTTAATGGAAGGTGTTTGATATTGTTTAAATAATAATTATTTGGTGGTAATCGATCTTTTATTTTATATAAAATTCGAAAACAATCTTTAATACTTAACGCTTCTAATTTAAATGTAGGAATTTTAATTAAATAATATTTTCTGTTGGCAAGTTTAATACTTTGTTTAATTGTTAATAAATCTGTTAAATTTAAATTTTGATCTTGTGGGTCTGTACAAGTATCTTCAGTCTAGTGGCGATGAGTTATTATCAAAAAATTATAAACATAACCTCAATACTGAAACTCAAGAAGATGATTTGTCCGAGGAAGGTTTTGCCGAGTTTGGAACTAATAAGGATTCAGAGCCTTCTGTACATTTGGAAGATGCTGGCACTTCTGCTGGTTCAAAAAAACTGGCACAGCCAGGTAAAAAGCGCCTCATACGTAAGTCATCCTGGAAAAGAGACATTCGCAAAGCTATATAAATACGGCTGAAAAATTAACACAAGATAAAGTTCTTGGAGATAGCTGCAACTCTAAAATGCAGTGCTTTAATAAAATTGGTGCGATAGGCTGTGCTAAAATTTTCAGAGATTTTTATGCCATATTAACAAAAGACATTCAGGATGCAGATTTATATGGCCTTCTTCATAGTAAACCTGTAGAACGAAAAAGGCCTCGTTCAAGAGAAATGCATGGCAAACATTTTTCGTATATTTATCAGGTAAATAATTTTTTACTTTTGCTTCTTCTTCTGTTTAATTAAGTATAACAATAAGTTTGCAAGACAGCATTTTTAGCTTTACATGCAATTACCAAGAGCGGGCTTGATCGCTTGCAGCAACACATACACTTTAGACAGGGAACATCTCCGGAAGACAAAAGAGGCAAACACAGTAATAGATCAAACAAACTGCCTGAACATATTGAAGAAAGGATTCGCATAACATATTTTGATTTTTCCAAAAAATAAGTCAGATTATATCAGGAAGGATAATATACACCATTATTATCATTCTCCGCAATTACATATTTCAAAAATGCATCAACTATATATTGAGAAACATGAACCAGAGCAGTATCAACTGCATCTTCAAAACAATCCCGTGGTAAAATACGAGTAATTTTTCACTGAAAATTATAAGATATCCTTTGAAAACTCAAAATCCGACACCTGTCAAAAGTGTGATAAGTTGGAGAAGAAAATCAATGCTGCTGAGTCTGACGAAGAACTACAAACACTACAACGCGATAAAAATCTGCTAATCTAAAAATCAAAAGCAGATACATTTTATGCTGATATAAAAGATAAGACAGCATTATCAAAACGTGATCCCAATATTCAAGTTATCTTTTGATTTTCAACAAAACCTGCCGTTACCAGTATCACCGAGTGGGGACGTGTTCTATAAAATTCAGCTATGGATGTACAATTTTTGTATTCATGTTGGGAATACAGGGCAAAGCTTTTTTTATGTTTATGACATAGGACAAAATGAGGTAGCAAGTATCTTACTGCATTTTATTGGCATCAAATATCACTGATTTATACATTTTCTCTAACAACTGCTACTCGCAGAATAAAAACTATGTTCTCACTCAGTTTTTCTAGACTCTAGTTGAAAGTAAAAGATTACGAATGATACAGCACAGGTACCCTGAACATTGAAATCCAAAAAAGAAAATATGACAAAATTTATGTTCCTCGGGATTATGTCAATACTATCAAGACATCCAGCAAGAAGTTTCATGTAGTTCAAACCACGCAAGATATGTTTTACAACTTCTACGAACACTTCAAAAAGTTGTTTGTTAAAAATACTAAGTTTACGATATCTAAATACAGAATAATGTGTTACTATAACAGTACTACAATTCAGTATTTCAAGATTTTAGTATCCTAAACAGGAGGGTTTCAGAACCAATAACATTACCAAGTAGGTACGAAAAGCTATACACAGGGAAATGACTATTAAAAGAGAAGAAATTTGAACATGTTATGAATTTAGGCCGTAACTACGTACCAAAGGCTGATATGTGGTTCTATGATGACATCGAGAGATACCACAGAGTTTTTCTAAATGGGAGGAGCATCAATTCAAAATTAACTAAAATTGATGTATACGTTATGTGTGGCTGTGTCTATAACTTGCTATATTCAAAGTTATTTATTAATTTCGCATGAACATCATACTCCTAGTACATAATGCTTCAAATTGTACATTGCAGGCTATGGCGCAATACATCTAAGTTGAAATCATTTATTTGCCTATGATCTACTTAAGTCTTGTTGGAGTGTGCGATTAAACGTTGCCACCAGACACAAATGGTGACCTATGTTTGCACTAAAAATATCAATTTTAATTAATTTAGAATCTAAAATTGATATGATATAATCAATGCATGAAGTTGATGTAACTTATATTTCGGGTTTTTAATTAATGACAATTAATTAATACAATTATTGTACGTGTGTACGCGTTGAGGAACAAGTCTAGACTAACTTATTTATTTATTTATTTATTGTTTTCTTTGTTTCTCTTCTTAAATAAAATCTCAAATACATACTACTATAAAAACTATTACTTAAATTTTAATTGAAGAGACCCGGGCGGAGTTCATTTCTTCGAGATGTTCTTCCACTCTGACCCATTCAGCCTATTCTCGTGAAGAATTATTTGTTGGTGTTCTTCCGGCGGCTATTATTCAGCTCGTAAGCTCATTTGTGTTATTAATTAAATACTATTTCCATCAAAATAATTTAAATTTCAATGTAAAAATAATTTGTATATTCTGTCAACATGACAGTTGTTAACTTAACATTAATATGAATCGCGGAGTTGGAGAATCTGCATCAGCGCTCTGAGAGCTGACACCTAAGCATTTATAATTATAAAGGGTAGATTAGAGGTGATGACATAACTCCTCCATCCCTAAATTGAAGCATATTCATGGAATGAAGAATGCTTGTTTGTTCGTCGGGGTTTGTTCTTCGGTAAGTTCCTGTCCGGGGAAAGATGTGTGGTTTCTTGGAAACGTCATACCAATCGATATGTGTAGTAAATTCCAACGATGATTATGATAGCGTAGATTATTATAATCCAATAATTTGTTTAGTATTCATTCTTGTATATTCCTGACATAAAAAAAACAATTTAAATTGATTAATTGATCATTGAAGAACGTTCACGATCATTCAATAACGTTCAATATCATTCAGGAACGTTTCAACGTTCAAGATTGTTAAAGAAAGTTCATGATAATTCAATAACATTCAATATCATTCGTACAAGAACGTTTACGATCATTCAAGAACAATTAAGATCTTACAAAAACCTTCACAAACTTTCAATTACATTCAAGATTATTCAAGAACATTCAAGATCATTCGTACACGATCATCCAAGAACGTTCGCGACGATTCAAGAACATTCAAGAACGTTGATCATTGAAGAACATTTTAAATTGTTCAAGAACGTTCGCGATGATTTAAGAACGTTAAAAATGGTACAAAAATGTTCACGAACATTCACTAACATTCAGGATCATTCAGCTTTGTTTTTGTTTTTTTTGTTTCTGAGGAGAACTTTAGAAGAAAATATTGATAATTGCTTTGCAGTATACAATTTGATGGGAGATGATTTCATTGGAAGAGAGAGTATATTTAATTTAATGAGAAATTCTCTAATAAGTTCAGTGTGTGGTGATGATGCTGAAGAACCAGTTAGAGATATGATAACGATATTCTCAAAGAAAATGGATCTTGATAGAAATGGAAAGATTTCCTATAATGACTACAAATAGAGTATCCTTGATGAGTTAATGCTTCTAGAAAAAATTAAAGATCATTCATCATCATCCAAGAACGTCCACGATCATTGAGGAACATTCAAGATCATTTAAGAACATTCAAGATCGTTCAAGAACATTCAAGATCATTCGTTCAAGAACTTTCGCGATTATTCAAGAACATTCGCGATCATTCAATAACGTTCGAGATAATTCAAGAACGTTTAAGAACATTTTAAGAAAATGAATGATTGTTTAAAACCGTTTGAGATTATTGACAGTCATTCGATCAGCCTTTAAACTAGTTTACTACTATTTCAAAACTCTTAAATTTAAAAAAAAATTTAAATCAAATATGCAAAAATAAAGCAGAAATGAATTTTGAAGAACTTTATTAGAGAAGTAAACTAGTCTAATTAAATTCATTCAAGAACATCCACGATCGTTCAATAACATTCAATAAATTCAATACTTGTTTTGCTACATTCTTGATGGAACCAAATTTTCATATTGGGAGAATTCATACACTTATCTCAAAGTTAAAACTTTTTTAACTTTGAGAATGATCCATAAGGACCGAAACACGTGTCAGTTACCAGATAATAAACAAATGGAACATAACAAGTGTATTACTTCTCCCAATATGAATAACATTCAAGATCATTCGTTCAAGAACGTTCACGATCATTCAAAAACGTTCGTGATCATTGAAGAACATTCAAGATCGTACAAAAACGTTCACGATCATTCAGTAATGTTCAAGAACATTTAACTCATTCATCATCATTCATTCAAGAACGTTCGCGATCATTCAACACATTCATTCATTTAATAACGTTCAAGATCGTTCAAGAACGTTTACGATTATTCAATATCGTTCAAGAATGTCCAAGATCATTTAAGAACATTCAATATCGAATATTGAATAACATTCTAGATTGTACAAAACGACCATTCAAGAATATTCAAGATCTTTTAAGAACATTTGAGGAACATTAATTATCGTTTAAAGTCGTAAATCGTTTGAGAACCATTCAAGATTATTGAAAGCCATTCGATCAGCCTTTAAACTAGTTTACTACTCTTTTAAAACTCTTACATTTTCACTTTTCCTATATGAAATATAGGGGAAGTATTGTTTCGTGATAATTTTTGGCCAATTGCTAATAAACTATTGGAGTTACATGAAATTTATTTAACAAATAATTGTAGAGAATTAAAAACTGAACAAATTATTAAGAATAGCTTTTTGCGTAAACCTCATAGTTTTCGAGTAAAGTATAGGGAAAGTACTATGATGGCCACATCACCATTTATTCTGTTTTGAATGACTCTTTGGTGTGAATTAATTAATAAACTTTATAGATATAAATTAATTGATTGTCGCTTTAATAATGACGATAATGTGATGAGATTAATTCACCAGATGGATAGCATTTAATGCTATAAGTCAAAAATATTCACAATTTTTTGGTAACAATATCTTCTCTCACCAAACAAAAATATAGCACGTGCACACGGCTAAAACAAATTATATTAAGGTGGCAAAACGAATGATATCACAAATAATTTTTAATCTCCATCTATTTTACTGTTACTATAAACAGTTTTAGTGTACCGGTTTGATCTATTTACATCGTGCTGACGTTAAAACCGACGAAATATTTAATTCCATCCGACTAACATGAATGGTGGATGCGCCGGGCCTGTCGTTTATTTTCCCATCAATCCGTGCACTCATTACACGTACATACGTGTAAAGTAATTGACATTTAGCCGCTCCGTCGGCCGTATCTTGCATTATCTGTCGTCGTGTCGGGTAAATAAGTAAAGTAGTACGGGTGTTGTAATTATCCGTTTCCGGTCGGTCCGGGATTTTCCGATCGGCGCGGTTAGATAGGGACCGGAAAGGCGGGGGCAGGGGGGGAGGGGGCGACGTCGGCGGTTTTTATTTGGCCCCGTCGACGGTTTATTTTTAATGGGCCAACCGGCGCTGATTTATTAATCGGCTAATTAATGGCGGTAATCCGACCTGCATAATGTATGGGCCCTGGATTGATCTCTTGAGGGGATATACCAGGCACCGAAGTCGGCGTCGGATGGAAACATATTAGGCCGCTTAGCGCGGTGACAACGCTCTTACATATTTAAAAAGAGAACGGCGAGGATTATCCAATGGGGGCGAACACGTATTACCCGGCCGTCGTGGCAGGGCCCCACCAGGCCGGCCCTGACCCCCCCAACGATAGAAATACAAGGTGTTAATAAATATATTTTCACTTCTATAAAAATACATTAAATTATGGTAATAATAACCGACATGTGTTTTCAGAAAGATCTTTAGTACAAAAATAAGAACATATACTTTTTATTTTGGCTTTGAAATACAATCAGAGTAGCAGACTTTGAATTTTTTTTTCTAATTCATATATAAATAGTTATAGTAAATTAAGATGCATACATAAAAAAACTGTACCTTCATAAATCAAATAGGAAAAAACGCAAGGAGAAATAAACTTTATTATACAAATAATTGAAATTAGTAAACTCATGTTAATTGTCCACTTAATTAAGAAATAAATTCAATCATTTTACTTATGGAATCATAAGAACCAATGAATTTTATACGTAATTAATGTAATCTAAAATTTTGTTTACTTAAGACATTGCTGATGAATTTCAAAGCTGATAATCTAACTTTTAAAGACAATCTCACTTTGTATACTTCGTCGAACATAGCAGTTGTGCTTAATTGTTTGTTAATATGGTACAACCACATAATAATAAATTAATTTAAAAAAAGTCCTGAACAAGAACCCTGAGGAACACCAGATGTAACTACTGATATTAAATGAAAACTGATAAAATTCTGAATAAAATTAAATTAATGTTTATTTTGTCATGCTTATTTATATTATTAATTAATTAATTATATACATTAATTTCTTTCAAAATTGAAAAAAAAATATTAAGAGGTTAAACGTTAATAAAACATTAATTACTATATGTCTACGATCTTTACTAAATAAAGATAGTCAAAACTAAAAATTGTAAAAGGTAGGAAATTTACTTTATACAACAAAAACTGTAATATATTTCATATTAAAATCAATTTAAAAAAATTCACTTACAATCGTTTTAATTCAAAAGAATTTTTAAGAATGTGTGTTTATTTTACATATATATTCCCTACATACTGTATTAAATTGACGGAATTTAAATACATTGATTTTTAAAGAAGAAATCAATATAACAATACATTTTACTACTTTAGAACTATGGTGGTGCATTTATTTAAAATACAATTTTGTTTGTGAGTTATTTAAAAGAGTCGCCTTGTATTTTCGTGTAGGAGAGGCGAACGGTATCCGGCCGGGGGACATGACGAGGGAGACGGATGTGCAGAAGTCCCCGGTGGTTTCATAATCAATCCGACGACCAGGTGTCAAGTCCTCGAGCTGGGCTTTTGAATAAAAGAAGAGCCGGCGCTGTGTTAAAAGCCACGCGGCTCAATTATTAACCTCCGCCACTGCTTGACCCAACTGCTCAAATATTTAATTGTTCCGCCACTCAACGTGCTCTGATTTGCTATGTCAAACTGTTATTTATGTAACGCACCAGACTGATCCCGTCTCCTACAAGAAATTTATAAACAAAATTGACTTCAAAAAAAAATATATGCATATATTTTACAACTCATCAATATGTCCATGGAGAATTCTTGTCTGGCGTACGTTCTTATTATTGTTTATATATTTTGTATGAATAAATACAGGTTAAAATTTTTTATTTTAATTATGATTTAATAAGAATTAATTAGATTTAAAAAATTGCTATAAAGTGAACTGGAAATAAATATAATGAACTCAAATCGCTCCTGCAGTATATACAATGTAACATGAGCTGTATGGCGAGTAGCGCCATCTTGTTGAAACCACATGACGTTGGTATCCATATCCAATTCAGGCCAAAAAAAATTGGTAATCATCGACCTGTAATGCTCACCATTGATGACCTGGCCAACGTCGTTCTCTAAGAAATATGGACCGATGACGCTGCCAGCTAAAAATATACAAAATATTTGCAAAAATAGCTGAACCATTACATCAACTATCAAAAAGGCGTAGAAATTATATGATCAAAAAAATGTCAAAATGTATTTTATAATCTTAAAAATGCTCTTATAAATCCAACAATACTACAATTTCCTAACTTCTCAAAAGATAACACCTTTATTTTAAAAACTGATGCATCGGGATATGCAATAGAAACGTGATGACCAATTCAATTCGCTAGGAAAACTCTGTCACCAGGAGAGATCAATTACTGTACTATTAAAAACGAACTTCTTGAAGAACTTATAGATAAGATATTCAAAATTTTGGTACTGTCTCAGTTTTTATATTCTGGTTATAAGGAGTATTTAGTAGTCTTTTTAGAAGATGTTCTGCTATATTACAGTAAACATTTGCATTGGTAATTAATTGCTATATTGCTTTCATTTTGAGACAAACTCTTTAGAGCGTTTGGAATTTGATTTTATTAAAATTGCACGAGCGAAGATAATCACCCAGTTTGTCCACTGTGAGATAAGTTTACGTCGATAATAGTTGTCCATCAATTATTTCCTCAAGAATGTGATTATATATCAATTTCTTCACTCACAAAAACCCTAGGTTGCATGCATTTTATATAAGGATTACTTAAGTTTAAAGAAGACCAAAGATAGATAAATAAATAAATAAATAAATAAATATGCTCTTATGGACATAATTACTTTTCAGTCGTTCATATTTTCTATATGTTTGGTTTTTTTTTGCCACGGAGAGATTGTTTCTGCATTCGTTCTCGTCCACGTTGGGTTTCTTGTTATCTTTAACGCAAATTTGGTTGCCTACAGTTGATGTCGATTTGTCAAATGAAGGGAAATTACCGATCTGATCAAATGAGACATCAGTTATTGATCGAACCTTCCTGGATGTTGCGGGATTCGACTGTCCTGCTCAGAAGAAGATTTTTTGGAAGTTCGCAATGAAGAAGGGGCGATCTTCGAAAATTTTTTTTGGCGGTGAATTAGTTTAAATGACGGCACAAAAATTAAAGTAGCTATAATACTGCCACTTACCTTTAGTCCATTCGCACCGCTAACTTCCGATTTACGGAATTTAGGTGGTTTTCTTAACACTAACTATATTAACAATAAGTCTTTATATTTAAAAGAAGTCTTAATGACACGCACTCTCGCCATACCACTCGCCAATTTTGGTGCTACAAGTAACAATATTTTAACGCTAGATACTGCCACCGTACAAACTACCAAGATGAAAAGAAGTTATTTAATACACGACTGAACATTCTGCCTACCTTCTACCGAACAAATTTTTGTATCGAATACTTCTTCCGACTCTGGGGGCTAGCTTGACGACCATCCAACCTAACTTCTTGTAACGCATCTATTTAGACTAATTTTACTCAGAAACTGCACCCTACAACTCAACTGACTACAAAAAACCAATATACTTCTCAAATTTATTGCTTTATTTAAAACTCTATTTGAGGCGATAATTGTGCTCATCTTAAGGCAACCATAGAATCTGTTCAAATCACGACTCTAGAAATTGAACATTATTTTTCTAACAGTTGAAATGGAAATTCAGTGCCTCCATCGGTAAGGTACGCATCGCCAAAAAGACTTTACTCTATAAGTCACGGTCGTGAGTTGGTACACCTAAAGTTCTTCCTCTGGCAAGCTTCGACACAATTATATGGAAGTCAGAATAGCATTGTAGCGAAGCGAACCTTTATGTTACGGTACATCTGTTGAATATCACATAAGGGTACGACTTCACGAAGACGTAACTGAAAAATTATATCAAAAATATCTAGCTACAAATTCGATCCTTTCAACAATGATTGGTTCGACGAAATTGAATTTTGTAATACCATCGAGTAAGGTAAGCATGGAATAGGTTGAAAAGCTTAAGGAAATGGTACGAGAAAACTAAAGTACACTTGTTCCAAGCAGCGACCAACAAAACTATTATTCTCAACATTTAGCCAACATGATGTTAAGCAACGACAGTTAAACGGCCATGGTACCCTAAGAAAAAAATACCATCGAAGTATGAATACCGCACAAAGTTTTGAACATGTCTATCCATCCCGATAGATAGGGTGATATGTAATATAAAATGTGCTTTCTACCTCCCTTGGATTATCGACAGAAATAACCATATGTCTCTGTTCCAAATAATCATCCATAATTTTTTTATATAACGGCATCAACTTTGAGTGTTTTGTGAGACTACGCTCCAACAATCGCAACTTCCTTAATTCTGAAGAACGACTTTGTCCTAAGAGGGAAATTCCACAATGTATTTTCGTAATCGTAGCATACCTTTTCTCACAGAGTTTATCTTCCAAACTCAGCTCAGATTGACTAGGTGGTTCCTCACCATCCCAAAACTTCTTCGCTGAACATGCAAAGGGATTTGATCTCGCTTTGATCTGATTTGATGCTTCCAATCAAGCAATATGCCCAAATTGTATTCTTCGCTTTCGGAGTCCCCATTGGGCCAGGATTCGGCTATCCAATTACAACTGTGAGTACACAATAAAAAGTCAATTATTTTCGAAAAAATATATGCAGGATCCGATAACTTAAGACCACTAAGATGAAGCCAATTTTATCTTTAACATAAATGGACGGAGAATCTGCACCAAAGCTTGGATTTAATGCAACTAACGAGCTGAAACTCTAGATATTTCAACAAAAAATGGTGTTGACCTCTTGAGGTTCATATTCTGCATTGTGAAAAGTCGAATCGAATCAATCATTTTCGAAGAAAAGTAGAGCCAAATTCTAAAAAATCTCTTTTTTCTTCAGCAGAATATTCGAGTTCGACAGACATCCAGGGTCCTCAGGATTTATAAATGATGTATCCTATTAACAGATACAGGTCATTTACCTTAATTCAAGAAGAAGCACCAAATGGCCAAATATTAAATTAATAGTCGAACCTTGATTGATGGTAAAGTTATAAGGGAGTCTATTTCGTCCACAAAAGAGTTTCAATATGGTGGCATCCAAGTCACGTGTATAAATCACTTCCCTAATAATAGAAGTTACTAATAGTGGCAGTTTTAATTATTGACATAGTAACACAAGAAAGCTTAGAATGGAAAGCATTTCTAACAAAAACTTTTGCACGAAATTTATGTTAATTAGTGTTTTAAGTAATAATTATTAATAACTTCACGTTCCACGTGGTTTGCCTAGAAATACCAAAACATTTAAACAAAAAAATCAAAAAGAAAGTATTGTGTGATGCTCTCCATCTGGAATTTGATCCGTAGACCCTCGTGTTAGGTGTAGTTGCTGTAATAATATCGTTTGAACAAATATTTGAATTGGAAATGCTTTACGAAAAGTTGTTTTATTTCTTGGTGATTTCGACGTTCCCATTTGTGGTTGGAGAGGCAGAAAGTAAGAAAAAACCTTGGAGAATTTTAAAGAATTTCATGATTCAACACAGTTCAATAATATTATAAGTATAAATGGAAGGCTTCTTCATCTTATTTTGTCAAATATTTCCTGTGAAATTGAAGGCAGTCACCCATTGTAGTGAATTTTGCGTTACTACCTACACAACACAAAAATTTACCATACTAAACTGATAATAAAGCGTACAACTTTAAAAAGTTATTAAAAAAGTAGACTTTCCAAATTTTTATCGGCTGCTATTAGAGACCGAGTGGTCATTTCTTACAGATTTAGACGGTGTAGATTTTTGGTTTATATGTTCTCCTAAAAACCTCAACAAAGCCATATAACATATCCCACCTGGTACACAAATGAAATCAAGCAAAAATTGCGAACAAGGGAAATATGCGCAAAAAAATATAAGAAGACTAACAACCCCTATTATTTGGAACGGTTTAAATCATTAAGACGCCTAACGAAAATGCAAGTTAGCGCAGCCTATCGAAATTATACAGTGACCAAAATAGATTACCCAACTAAGTTCTGGTCTTATACCCAAATTAAAAAGAGAACTTCTAGAATACCGCACTTAATGCGATTTGAAGCAATCTGCTAAAATGATCATCAACTAATAGTAAACGTATTTGCAAATTATTTTTCCAAGTATCTTTACAGCACCAAATAATAATGTTGAGAATACCTTATCTGAAAACGTTGAAATAACATCAAAGTTGAAGGCAATACTCCTAAAGCGTTTATAAAATTAAGTAACAAATTTGCCGCCAGTATGTACGGCATACCACCATTTATTTTTAACGATTGTAAAAATGTTTTTGTTAAACCTCTATTTATCATCTTTTAATAAATATTGCTATCTAACAAATGCAGGCTTATCCCGGAGCTTAATCAAGTTGATGGAAAATTATTTAACAGGATGACGTAACTTTGATACTTATCAAATACATTTGTCTCAACATCAAGTGTTCCCCAGGGATCAAACTTAGGACCTTTTCTATTTTTGATATTCATAAACGTTTAATCGTTTAGATTAACTTGCCCACATCTTCTTTTCGTCGACGACTTGAAAATATTCACAAAGGTGACCAGTGAAATTGACTCTATATTTTTGCAAATTCGATTGAATCTAATTAACAATTGATGCTTGCACAACACCTAAATATATCTCAATATAAAGTTAAAACTTGTTTCGTACACCAGAAAGCAATCAACTGAATAATACCGAACTTGGAATGCACATCTATTAAAGACCTTGGTGTATAATTTCATGAGGGCTTTAATTAAAAGGTGTAAAATAAAGTTTTAGTCACCATTTCTTTTCTTTATTCTTGATATACTACTTTACGTTGATAAGGAAATCATAAATTCAACATATAAATCTGTTTAAAACCGGAGAGAGAAGTATCTTTGTGTAGGGAGTCGAGTCTGATTTTCCAAAATCTATCGTTGAGTGCTGGATAAGTGAAACTGTCAATAAAATTCATGTGCTTTCATAATTGGTAAAATCTGTTCAACGTTTGAAAACAAGCAAATTACTAAATCAGATTGCTAATAGCAACTAATTTTTGGATAGTGGCAACTCCCCATCATTACATGTGCTCGTTGAACATCACCATTTTTCAATTGTGATAGCAACGAGTTTAGATTTTTTTCTAAATTGCGTAAAGGTTGTTACATTCAACCTTACAGTCTATTGAAGTATATAACAAAAAATAATTTCTTGTTTTCTAAACAATTCCTTTGTGTTGACCCTCTAAGCTGTATGGCATTTTTTCGTACCACTTAATTCGAAGGAATAAATAAATCAATAATTTGATTAGTTTAATTTTGTATATAAACTCGTTTATCAAGATTTGCTATTTTATTCCTAAAGTCATTCTTTTCATTTTTATTGGCGTAGCAGTTGATATATCGAAAATTGCAACCTCTATTTCTTCCACATATTAAAGATCTTCAGTTCAATTCACCTAGTTTATTACTCGCGCATTCCTTTCAGAGTTGATAGATACCATTTGAGACCGATTCAGAGTTTTCGCCCTCTTCTTGACTCTCCAGAATGTTTGCATCGAAAATAATTGTAACCTCCATTTCATCCACAAATTGGTAATCTTTAGCTCAATCCAAAGCCTGATCTGATTTGATCGGAAGCATCAAATCAGATCAGCAAAGAACGCATCGATATTATGTTATAAAAGTTTTGGGAGAGTGAGGACCACCTAGACAATTTGAGCTGAATTTTGAGATCAACTCTGCTAAAATTACAAGAAGAAAAGATACATTGCTCTCTGATCATTCGGTGGCCCCCTTAAGAGAAAGTCGTTCTTCAGCTTTAAGGAGGTATCGATTATTGGAGCGACGTCTCACAATACACCGAAAGTTAATGTCATTATATAGAAAAGTTATGGATGATTATTTGAAATTTCAATTTCTAGAGTCGTGATTTGGACAGATTCTATGGTTGCGTTATGATGGGCTCAATCATCACTTCATAGCTAGGCAACGTATGTGCTATTGTTATAAATTCCAGGAGATTAAGCTTCGCGAATTATATTCATTTAAATTGCTTTAATGAACCAAATTGGTTGGCTTTGGAAGAAGAACACTAGCTACTAGTCGTAAGCAATGCACAAAAAACCGCTAGTAATCTTTTATTTCAATTAGGAGTGAGCGTTTTGGAATGGCAAGTGTTGTAGGCGGTGTTGGAAAAATATAGTTTATTTTTACAGCTTCGACAAATAATGCGTTTCGAAAAGATATGCTGGAATTCAAAATGGTCATCTAGATAACCCCAAACTACTTATCCGAGTTCAAGGATGAAACATCCTATTTGGTTACCTCGTCAATATCGATTTACAGAATTAGTAATCGATCATTATCATAATATATACTTACACACAGGTCCTTAGAATCTTCTATCTGATTCAGTCACACTTTTGGATATTGAAATAAGATTGTTAGGTGTTTAAAATTTATATGTAGCGTATTTTTGTCCTGGAATATGAACTGTGAATTAGTGCGTTGTTTGTGATCTCCGAGTTTTATCTCTAATACGGTGGTAAATACATATACAAAATTTTTGATTTTTTGCATGGTGTTAGTTAACTATACAACAATCGCATTGTATAAATCACATATCGTATGAATAATTATCGGTCTTTATATATACATATATTATTCTATATAAATTTTGATCATAATTTCAATTAATTTACATTATTTTCCTTTGTTTTCTTTTGTTATTCCATCCGTGGTCTACTATCCCCTGTTTGTGCAATTTTAAGTCGCTACGAAAGACCGTGTAGCGTGAAAATTTGTTATTTGTTTATTTCCTAATATCCGAGTGTTTAAATATGCCTGAATATAAATGCGTAGGTCTATGTGGTAATAATGTTGTAAATAAAACCACTTGCGTAAAATGTAACAAATATTGCCACCCGGGATGTAGGAAAAATCACATCTGCGCATCTGACGTAATATCTGACGTAGTATATGATGGTAATGATACAATAATTCGAGAACTTTGTCAGTGCGTAAAAGAACTTCAACAATCAATTAACAGTCTAACAATAAAATGCGAAAAACTGTCATCTGAAAATAACGATCTAAAAATGTTAATAAATGATATGTTAAAATGGAAATATTAAATTAAACTCAGATGTTGAACAACTGAATATTAAAATAAACAAACTTGACGAAAATATATCTCAAAATAATAGAAATATAAGCATCTCTGTTATTAACGAGATTGAAGATCGTAAACAAAGAGAAAGTAATTTAATTATATACAACGTACCAGAGACTACATCAGATGCTAGTATTATGAATAATAATGACTTTGCAAATATTGATGCAATGTTTCAATCAATTGATAATACTATTGTAGTTAAGAAATGTTTTCGATTACGTCAAAAGACAAACAGCAACAGGCCTATAAAAATAATACTAGCTCACAAATCTATGATCAATCTTATCATGAAAAATAAACATAAACTTAACAGAAATATTAAAATAGGTTTTGATAAAACTGTGCTTCAAAGAGAAGAATATAAACAGGTCCTTGCGGAACTGAAGCGTCGTGAAACATTAGGTGAAGCTGAACTCATTATAAAATATTTTAATAACATCCCGAAAATCGTTAAGAAACGTGCATCAGAGCGAAAAAACTAAATAGCTACACCCAACAAAGTTCTGAATCTTCAAGTTTAAATTTAATATATCAAAATGTGCGCGGCCTTAATGGAAAACTTTGTGAATTTTATAATAATGTCTTGTCGCATGATCACGATATCTTCATAATAACTGAAACATGGCTTCATTGCAGCGTCAAAAATAGTGAACTATTCCCTGACGAATTTAATGTTTACAGAACTGATCGTAAATATGGCAGAGGTGGCGGGGTTCTATTAGCAATTCATAACACTTACTATTCAGAAAAGTTGAATTTCGATCTAGCTGGATGCGTCTCCATAGAAGCCACGGCTGTTAAAATAAAACATAACGAGCGGCCTTACATTATTGTTGGCGTGTACATAAAACCAGCGACTGGAGTTGATGAATATAATTTATTTTTTGAACAGATCGAACAACATTTTTTAAACCAAAGTGTAATTATTGTTGGTGATTTTAATATACCAGGTTATATTAATAACACTTCATCTCGAGCCTTGGATTCTTTAAACATATTTCTAAATATTAATAATTTTACACAATACAACAAAGTAGTAAACTCGAACGGCAGGCTATTAGATTTTATCATATGTTCAAATTTTGTTTCTGGTATTGAAAGGTGTCCTTGGCCCCTCGTTAAAGAAGATTCGCATCACCCCATGTTGACCTGTAATATCTTTGCAAATATTAAAAGCAAAAATAAAATATTCACCATGAATAATAAACGATATAATTTTCGGAAGGCTAATTTTAATGGACTCTACAATGATATTACAATGTTTGATTAGAATAAACTATATGATACAGTAGATGTCAACTCGGCCTGTGATATTCTCTATGAATATTTATATAGTGCCTTTGATCGCTATGTTCCCAAAACTTCAAGAAAAGCCACTGGTCACACGTTTTCTCCTTGGATCAACCGTGAAATTCAAAAACAGCTAACCTTAAAAAATAAATTTCGACGATTATATTGCAAATATCGTCTAAATGAACACAAAAGAAAGTATGAAGAATTGAGGAAAATCTGTAAACAAAATATCCATATTGCGCATTCAGAATTCATTAAACAAACTGAAGAGCGATTAAAGCAGGAGCCCAATCTACTGTTTAATTATGTTAATGTGAAAAACAATTCTTCGCGAATTCCTGGTGAAATGACCTACGGAGACACACTTCTGAGTTGTCCAGAAATAATCGTAGAATCTTTCTGTGAGCATTTTAGTATGGCTTTTGTACCCAAAACTACTAATGATGTACGACATAACACTCGTGTTAATTTTGGAAATGTATTTATGGATTGCGAAGAAGTCAAACAAGAGCTCCGACGTTCTAAAGCTAAGTTTACAGCAGGTCTGGATATGATCCCCGAAATTATAGTTCGCGATTGTGCACAAGTGTTATGTGAACCATTAACATTTATATTTAACCTTATTTTGAGTACAGGTGAATTTCCCAGTGTGTGGAAGAAAGTGCGTGTTTGTCCTGTGAAAAAAAGTGGTAGCTCTAATCAAGTTGAAAACTATAGACCTATATCAATCTTATGTTGTTTTTCTAAGGTGTTCGAATCCATTTTATGTAAATATATTTATTCGAGTGTATCAGCTAAAATATCTGTTCACCAACATGGTTTCTGTAAGAAACGATCTACTTCTACTAATTTAAGTAATTTAACTCAGGTAATTACAGATGCCATGGATTAAGGAAAACAGGTTGATGTAATATACACTGATCTCACAAAAGCATTTGATAGACTTGACCATGACTTATTAATTAAACGTCTGTATGAATATGACATTAATGAAAGCATTATCTTAGCAATCACATCTTATTTAAACTCAAGACAGTTTCTCGTAGAAATCAATGACCAAAAATCTGATTGGCGAGCAGTATCTAGCGGGGTTCCACAAGGCTCTAACTTAGGACCTCTGTTGTTCCTGATTTATATTAACGGCATTTGTAAATATCTTAAAAGCCCAATTTTAATCTACGCTGACGATTTAAAGATTTATAATATTATTGATTCTGTTGACGATTGTTTAAAATTGCAATTTGATGTTCATACTCTCAATGAATGGTGTATAAACAATAAGTTATCTTTAAACATTGGTAAATGCAACGTAATGTCATACTCACGCAAAATAAATCCTTTATTTTATAATTATACAGTTAATGACTGTATTATAAGTCATTGTAATGAGATCAGAGATCTTGGAGTGATATTCGACTGTTCGTTGAGTTTCAGTTCACATATTGAAACACTTATCAAAGTCCGCTACAGAATGTGGGGTTTTATTATGCGTAACTACAGAATATTTCGGAATATTAATGTTTTTATAAAATTATTTTCAACATATATATTGAGCAAATTGACGTACTGTTCCATAATATGGTCACCCATGTATCTAAAGTATGTTAATTCGCTTGAAAGTATTCAAAAGCGCTTCTTAAGATACTTGTATTTTGTTAAGTATGGTACCTATGATTATAATATTTCGTACATTGACTTATTAGCCGAATTTGACTGCATCTCTGTTTATAATAGACATTTGTATGTTTCTCTCTGCTACTTATATAAACTCATTCATAATGGTGTCGACGACCCGTTATTTCTTAGTAAATTTAAGTTTAACGTACCTAGGTTAACATCACGGTATGCTAAAACTTTTATATATAGTACTCCAAATACGAATTATTGCTTAAATTCCCCTGTATACAAATTATCTCGCTCTTATAATGAAGTTCAATATTTGACTGATATATTCCAGCCATCTTACAAATCATTTTGCAACGAATTAGCATGCGCCATAAAATTAAAATAATATTACCTATTAGATTTAGTCTTAAATTTGTTATCTTTATCACTATAATGTAAATTTCTTTCTAGTATATGGTTTTTGTTATCTTTATATTCTTTTTATATGTTAATATGTATTCTTGTATATGCCCTGTCATTGGACTTTATGTCTGTTGGGTGTTAAATAAATAAATAAATAATAAAATAAAATGTTTTCGGACGTACCCATATCCAGCACAACCATTTATGGGAGATTTGCCCTAAGTTAGAGTTCAGAATAAGAAGGCATTTCAAGTAACTGGAGTCGATTATAAGGGACATTTTTAACTAAAACAAGTCGAGGGAAAAACTCCCCAATTACGAAAGATGTCTTTGTCAGGCAATAAAACAAATTTCGTTTTTTATAAAAGTATTTCAATTTATTCAACTTTTCAAAAGTATTAGAAATATATTGGTATACCCTACCACAGAATAGTCTTACTAATTATGTGTTTACGGTTTTGTTAATAAGAAATCAACCACCACGAACTTGGCTTCATTTACCCAATATGCTACCGAAGTTATACATATAGACAAAGGGCAGGTTGAGGTCATTTATACTACTGGAAAAATTGAAGAATGCAGGCTTATCCCGGAACTTAATCAACTTGATGGAAAGTTATTTAACAGGAAGACGTTTTTCCACCTTAATGAATACTCATCAAATACAATTGTCTCAACATCAGGTGTTTCCCAGGGGTCAAACTTATGACCCTTTTTAATTTTGATAATTATAAAGATTTACCATTTAGCTTAAATTACCGACATCTTCTTTTCGCCAACGACTTGAAGATATTCACAAAGGAAACCAATGAAATCGACTCTAAATACCTGCAAATCCAATTGAATCTAATTAACGATTGATGCTTACACAATAGATTGCACCTAAACATATCTAAATGAGAAGGTGTAAACTATTAAAATTAAATCTTACATTTCATCTACAGATCTGGCGATCATCGACTCAATACAATATCTGTTTCTTTTTTACTTGCGCATTCCTTTCAAAGTTGATAGATGTTATTTGGAATTGATTCAGCGTTTTCATTAGGTACTTCATCTCCATAAAATAAATAAAATAAAGTTATAGAAAACTTCAAAATATTATCCTTCGAGTTACGATATACATATATAATTGAAAGCGAAGATTTTACAAAAGTCTACCTTTCTTGTCGATGAATGGTCGGTGTTAAATCACACACAAAATGAGAGTGGAGTGCACCTTTGTCTATTAGAATTAAAACTGCAATTCACGGGTTCCTACAAAAAAATTCGCGTCCTAAATTCATGTTTCAGACTATTAAAATATCGCCAGATGGCCAAAAGTATTTTCTAAATTTTAGAAAGCTTGTATTAGACTTGTATTAGTAGCATCGCTACAAATATTGTTTATACTTGATAGTATTTCTCATGAAAACCTATAAATAAAAAAATCTTCATGAGTCGGCAATCTACTTATACGCCAGGTTCAATCGAGATGGAGATGATTTGCTTGACAATTTTTGAAGAATAATGAAGATCAATATCCCTCTTATGAATCCTTATTTGGAAACGATTAAAAGTTTTGGAACCTTCGCCACAAGGTGTCTTCCTGGTAGTGTTTCTTACGGTTTTGATCGGCATACAAACCCACAATTTCTGCTTATTTTCTCTACTGATCAAGTTGGAATAGATCATCTCAAATGAGCGTACATTCCTTAAGGTCAAGGTGATACGATGTATAGGAGCAGTTTCCTGTCCTGGTTTTTCAGGATTTTCTTTCATAGAAGCCATGACTTATTAATTATATTTAGACGTGTTAAAAAAATTAGATTACAAATTGCATCTACAATTTACAAAATCAAAAATGGTTTTAAACTGTAGAAAATTTGAAATAATTGCTTAAGCTAATTGTTATTAATTAGAATGTTAACTTAATTGTTTGCTAAACTAAATCATTCTCAAACTATTTCTGTCTGAATATTTGAGTACTTGAAGAGTATAGAAATAAAAAATACAGTTAATAAAAGGATATTTTTAACTATTAGTAATTGGAAAATCATTGGAAACCAGTAAACTCCGCTCGTGATTCTTGCTGTCTAAATTTGTGTATGTGATTCAATTTTTTATGTATTTTGTGAATATTTTATAAGCAAGAAGGACACAAAAAAATATAGAATAAAGAATATTCTCAAAGTAGTTGTTTATCCTTTAAATTAAACAGAATATTATGATTAAATATTCTATTCAACAAGAAAAAATAACACGATAGGATTAAATCATCACAATCAATTAGTACAATGACGGGTGGTGTCCGATGAAGGAGGGCCGTTTAGGGTTTCCGGCAATCATAATTTGTTAACCGTATCCGATCGCCTGTGCGGAATTAAACCCTTCGGAAGGGGGCGCACGTGTCCTAACCTCGAGGTAATGCAAACAGGCGTCGGTACGACATAACGGCGACGCGTGCCGCTCAAGTAGCGCATTAATTCGATCACGTGATTACACCGGCGGAGGGGCTGCAATTAGATACGTATGGACCCCCTCGAGGGTAGGAAATCGGCCACGTGACCCATCACGCAACCCCTTGAGTTCCTAAGTGATTGGGGATATGTGCAAGTGTTGTAAGTGTAAGTGTGTACGATTTTTTGATTTACTCAAAACAATTAGAAAAAATTTATTTTTATACATAATATTCAAAATATTCTAGTTGATTTTGGTTTTAGTGTTATAAGAAAAATCGGATTAGAATTGACGAAATTATAGCTAAACTCATTCCATTTTGAAATAATCCATATCTTCGTTGTTTTATTAAAAACTTAGGATTATCATATTTTTAATTTAACGTAAGTAATTTTAGAATCTGTACTGAAATGATGCAGTAAAGTGGAGAGTGCAGGTATTTTATTCCGTATAACTGATAAAAAAGTCGAAGGATCGACGGGGTGCCTTGAGGGCAGGGGATGTAATCCAATCAGTATAAAATTTAATAATATTAGCCGGCTTATTTTTGGTAAGCGCACTAAATCTAATATAGCGAGTACATGTTTTCGGCATTTCCTTCTCACCCCCCCCGCGCCCCAGCCCTAGTGGAGGGCATCCGCCCGACCCAAGAAAAATCCTAATTGAAGATCCTGTTTATTTATTGGGCCGCCGGAGCGACTCCGGGGTATGTGTAATCTAATCCGGGACGAATAAATCCACATTTGGGTTGACAGAAGCTGCCCAATCTCGAGATCATTCCACGGCCGGATTCTCGCCAGGAATTCCATTTACAAATACACCTGCGTGTAAATCAAACTAATTGAAAAGTAGTAGCGGCACAAGGAGAAGGAGCAGGAGGCATTTTCCCCCCGTTCTTTTCTTATCTCTTCTTCTTTTTTCTATTCCCCGTTTTGTTTGCGCTCGTCTCAAATCATATTAGTGATGCACAATCAACATAAAATTTCACGAAAGCGACCAAGCTGCAATAAATTATTATTTTTATCGCGCCGCGTGTTTCCCTCCCCCTTTTTCCCTATGCAGCACATGATGTCTCGCTGCACCGTCGCAATCTTACTGCCAAGAAGTGGAAGTACATACATGACAATAAAATAAATATACGGGGAGAGTCTCCCTTTGATCCGGTACTTCGGGGACTCCTCCTCCGTTACCCTTAGGGCCATCCATATACATACATTTGATACTTTGATAGTGTGAGATTTTCCCGTTCACCCCCCTCCCCTGTCCTCCCTCATCCTTCCCCTGGTGTGCAGCGGTTCATATACATAGATAAAGCGTCGCGCCGCCGCCGCTACGTGTCTGGATTTCGCGAGGCGTCGCGACGTCCCTCCGCATAAATATCTCTGACCCCGAAAAGGAAGCACTTACGCTTTGTCCACAAAACGATTCTACTAGTTTTAAAATTGATACCTACCACTGAATTATTTATAGTATAGTTAATTATTTTTATACCTAATAAGATAATAAATAGATTAATTAATAAGCTATATATCTTTTTTGATAACAATTATAATAGCAAAATGTATGCACTAATTTAGTTTACAACAATACATTATTAGAGTAATCTTCACCTACATCGATACATAATTAATTATCCTAGCGTAATATTGACCTACCTCAATATATTGTTATTTATCCAAGCGTACTCCTCACCAACCTCAATACAATGTTAATTATTTTAGCGTACTCTTGACTCATCCTAACAATATATATTTGAAATCAAAAGGTCATTTATTTGTAATTAAAAACAATATGATAATTAAAACACTTTAACTTTGTTTTACCACAAAAAACACAAGTAAAACAAAGTTAAAGTGTTTTATTTATCTTATTAAAATGTACCACCAAGTTAACGCCGACAACATTCAAGAATTAAAAACAATACGAGTATATTGAACAAGCGTAGTCTTGACCTACCACAGCCGAATCTGTATTGACTTAGCGAACTCTTGACCTACCTCAATAAATTATGCATTAACCTATCGCAATATTGACTTTGACTAGAAATTATTAAAACGTCTAGAAATGGTATTAAAAAATTTACACAATTCTAATTTTAGCCGTAGAAAACGCTTAAAGTTTACTAGAAAGTGCAGATTTCTACGGTCTAGTAAACACATAAAACTGTAGAGTTTTAGAGTACAAGAGCTATAATTCAAAACCTTATAACTAAAACACCTAAATTTTAAAGATTTAGAAACCTAAAGATTAGGCTATAAATATGTATCTTTCTACATTACTAAGATCTAGTAATTTATTAAAAATGTAGAGCTTTAGAATGGTAAAGCTATAATTCAAAGCCTTATATTAAAAACTTCTAAATTCAAAAGATTTCCGACTCAAAAACCTTAAAAATCTGGAAACATAAAAATTCATCTCTAAAGTTTAGGATTTCCAAAGTTGTTTAAATCTCTTAAGTTTTAGATTTCAAGGTTTCTAAGGTCTAGTAATTTTTTTTTAAATGTAGAGCTTTAAGGTACTAAAATTACAATTCAAAACCTAATATCTAAAACACCTGAATTTTAAATATTTATAACTTAATAACTTTAGAAATCTAGAAATCAAAAATTTAATTTATAAAGTTATACATTTCTAAGGTTTTTTAATCTCTCAAATATTAAATTTCTAGATTTCTAAGGTCTAGTAAACTTCTAAAAATGTAGAGCTTTAGAGTAATAGAACTATAATTCAAAAACCTTAGAAATCCAGAAACCTAAAGATTAGTCTATAAAGTTTTACAGTTCTAGATTTCTAAGGTTTAGTATAATTCTAAAAATGTAGTGCTAAACAATAATTCAAACTCTCATTTTTAAAACTCCTGAATTTTAAAAATTTAGAACTAAAAAGTCTTAAAAATCTAAAATGAATCTATACAGTTTTAGTTTTCTAGAGAGTCATTTAATTCCTAAAGTTTTAGGTTGCTAAGGTCCATCAATCTTCTAAAAATGTAGAGCAATAATTCAAAACATTTTATCTAAAACTCCACAATTTTAAAGATTTAGAACCCAAAAACCTTAAACAAATTTTTTAGATTTGTATATTTCTAAGGTTTTTAATCTCTCAAGTTTTAAATTCTAGATTTCTAGGGCCTAGTAAAATTCTAAAAATTTAGAGTTTCAGAGAATTCAAAACCTTATATTTAATATTCTTAAATTTTAAGGATTTATAAGTCAAAAACTTTAAAAATCTAGAAACCTGAAAATTAATCCATGAAATTTTAAATATCTAGATTTATAAGGTTTTTTTAATCTCTCAAATTTTAGATTTCTAAAATTAGAATACTAAAACTATAATTCAAAAGCTTATATGTAAAACTCCTGAATTTTAAATATTTAGCACTCAAAAACCTTAAAAATCTAGAAACCTAAAAATTAATCTATACAGTTTTAGATATTTATATTTTTCTAAAGTTTTCTAATCTTTTAAGCTTGAGATTTCTAGGTTTCTAAGGTCTAACAAAATTCTAAAATTTCCGAATTTATAACTCAAAAACCTTAGAAATCTACAAATCAAAAATTTAATTTATAAGGTTTTAGATTTATATATTTCTAAAGCTTTTAATCTCTCAAGTTTTAGATTTCTACAATTGTAGGGTCTAGTAAAATTCTAAAAATGTAGAGCTTCAGAGTCAACTATAATTAAAAACCTTATATTTAAAACTCTTGAATTTTAAGGATTTATAAGTCAAACACTTTAAATATCTAGAAACGTAAAAATTAATCTATAAAATTTTAAATATCTAGATTTATAAGGTTTTTTTAATATCTCAAATTTTAGATTTCTAAGGTTTAGTAAACTTTTAAAAATGTAGAGCTTTAGAATACTAAAACTATAATTCAAAAACTTATATGTAAAATTTATGAATTTTAAATATTTAGAACTCAAGAACCTTAAAAATCAAGAAACCTAAAAATAAATCTATAAAATTTTAGATAATTAGATTTCTAAAGTTTTCTAATCTCTTAATCTTAAAATTTCTAGGTTTCTAAGGTCTGGTAAAATTTTAAAATTCCCAAATTTTAAAGATTTATAACTCAAAAACCTTAGAAATCTACAAATGAAAAATTTAATTCATAACGTTTTAGATTTACATATTTCTAAGGTTTTTAATTTCTCAAGTTTTAAATTTCTATATTTTTAGCATCTAACAAAATTCTAAAAATGTAGAGCTTCAGAGCCAACTGTAATTCAATCCCTTATATTTAAAACTTTTGAATTTTAAGAATTTATAAATCAATAACTTTAAAAATCTGGACAGTTTTAGATGTTCATATTTTCCTAAAGTTTTCTAACTTCTTAAGCTTAGGATTTCTAGACTTCTAAAGTCAAGTAAAATTCTAAAATTCTCAATTTTTTAAGATTTATAACTCAAAAAAAAAACCTTAGAAATCTATAAATCAAAAATTTAATTTATAAGGTTTTAGATTTATATATTTCTAAGGTTTTTAATCTCTCAAGTTTTAGATTTCTAAATTTGTAGAGTCTAGTAAAATTCTAAAAATGTAGAGTTTCCGAGTGAACTATAATTCAAAACCTTATATTTAAAACTTTTGAAATTTAAGGATTTATAAATCAAAAACTTTAAATGTAGAAACCTAAAAATAAATCTATGAAATTTTAGATACCAAGTTTTCTAAGGTTTTTTTAGCCTCTCAAATTTAAGATTTCTAAAGTTTAGTAAACTTCGAGAAATGTAGAGCTTTAGAATACTATTTATTTATTGGTTTTACTTTTCATGTTCACATCAAAGAAAAAAAATTAATATAAATTTACAAATTACTTGACAATTTAAAGCAGGGATATGCGGGCGAAGTTCACGAAGTGTTCTTCCATTCAAATCCATATTACTGAATGATGACATTCTCACCAGTAGTATATTTTAGCCATTTTCGGCTACAATTCCTGAATTTTAAATATTTAGAACCCAAAAACATTAAAAATCGAGGAACATAATCATTATAGATTTTAGATATTTAGATTTCTTAAATTTTTAAATCTCTTAATTTTAAGATTTCTAGGTTTCAAAAGTCAAAAAATTCTAAAATTCTCGAATTTATAAGATTTATAACTCAAAAACCTTAGAAATCCAGAAATCAAAAATTTAATTTGTAAAGTTTTAGATTTACAGATTTCTAAGGTTTTCTCAAGTGTTAGATATTTAGATTTCTAGGGTCTAGTAAAATTTTAAAAATGTATAGCTCAAAGTGCTAGAACTATAATTCAAAACCTTATATATAAAACTCCTGAATTTTCATGATTTGCAACTAAAAAACCTTAGACATCTAGAAATCTAATATTCAATCTATAAAGTTTTATATTTCTAGATTTTTAAGGTTTTTTAATCTCTATTGTTTTAGATTTCTAAGGTTTTTCTATTTTAAATCCTCACAGTTTTAGATAAAAATTTATATAGCTCTGGAAATGTAGTTCCAGTACTAAAGAGCTTTACATTTTCAGAATTTTAAATTAAAAATTTTATAACACTTAAAAATTTAAACACTTTAAATGTCGAAGAGAAGTTTTTTTAAGTTCTACATTTATAGAGCTATATAAATATAGAACTCAAAACAAAACTAGAAATTTATATTTCTGGAAATCTAAAACTCTAAATCTGCTACTCATAAACGATAGTACAAATAATCTATCTTCACAGATTAGAGCTTTAAAACCTTAGAAATTTAAAACTTCCTAACTGAATTACAGTTTTGAAACATTTAAAAACTAGAAGTATTGAAACTCAAAACAATCGTAAAATTTTAAAAGTCTTGAATTAAATTTCCCTAAATCTACAAATCTAAAGCTTTAAAAAACACTCTAAAAAGTTGAAAGAAATTGCTGATTTTGAAAATTTATAAAAAAAAATTGCTTTATTAAAATTGAATTCAGTGTTTATCAAAATAGTTTAAATTTTCAAAACATAATAAAAAAATAAGAATTTTTAAAACTGTAGTAAATAATTGAAAGTCAATAAATGGATATAAAAATGATTAAACTTTAAGATAGAAACTTTAAAAATTCGTTTTCAAAATTTAAAAACAAAAACCATGCGGGGATTTTTTTTAAATTTACAAAATATGTTTAGAAATAGTTGTAGCTTCAAAACTATAAAATATAAGGACGAGCAGATACGTAAATAAAAATATATTAGATTTTAAATTTGAAGATAAGGAAACTGAGAGTTTGTTCGATGATTTTAAAATTTATAAAACAAAAAACACACAATTAATTTGTTTTTGTTTAAACACACATACAATCTGTCTTCTGTCTTCTGTCTTCTGTCTTCTGTCTTCTGTCTTCTGTCTTCTGTCTTCTGTCTTCTGTCTTTTGTCTTCTGTCTTCTGTCTTCTGTCTTCTGTCTTTTGTCTACTGTCATTTGTGATTTGACATTTGTCACAAATTATACGTCATCTAGAAATATAGTACAATTCTGTAAGGTATCAAGAGAAAGAGCAATTACAGTTATATGTCACATATCAAACCTGTTATCTGTCACCTGTCACTTGTAGTTTGTCATTTGCATCTTATATCTGTCACATGTTTTCCTAATATATTATACAAAGGGAAAAGTTGTTACGCGTGCTCCTAAAGTATTACACCAGTTTTTTTTCTTCCGCCATCTATTTATTTAGTTTGGAAACTGCAAATATTTTAAACAATTTTTACGTTGACCTTTACTTCTTCATTTCATTTCATTTCTTTAAAAAATTTTATTTGTTTCTGTAAAATTGCATCTATCTTTGCCATCCATCATTTTTCAGTTGTCTTCTATTTTCTTCTGCCTTCTGGCATAGGCCTTTTGTCTTCTTTCTTCTGTCTTCTGCCTATTATAAATATGATTACAAGTAATTTAAAATTAATTTAACCTATTCTAAATCTACTGTCTAGAAGGTTACATTGTTGACTGTCATTTGACATCGATCATCTTCCATCTTTTATCTGTAACAGTCATCAGTCATCTGTTTAATGTTATTACCTGAGCAACTTTATATATTTTTTAAATTTTATACCTCTAAATTTGTCAGAAAATTTTAAATTGAAAACATTATTAGAATTAGTATTGAGACAATTTAATATGATTTCAAGTGCAACTATAATTTCACAACGATTTAAATTTCAAATATACTGTACATATTCTATTACCATCTGTTATCTATTACCAGTTAATCATCTATTTGTTAAGCATTATGTAACGTATGGTATATGTCATCTGTCAACTGTCAACTTGGTATTTAAGTTAATCTAAATACACAAACATATTTTTAATTATATCCTTTATCATCTTCCACCTATCATTGGCCATCTGCATCAGTTACTTGTCATCTATCATCTATCTGCTATAATCTATAACCTGCCATCTGTCTTCTGTTACCTGTCACCTGTCATCTGTCATCTGTCATCTGTCATCTGTCATCTGTCATCTGTCATCTGTCATCTGTCATCTGTCATCTGTCATCTGTCATCTGTCATCTGTCATCTGTCATCTGTCATCTGTCATCTGTCATCTGTCATCTGTCATCTGTCATCTGTCATCTGTCATCTGTTATCTGTTATCTGTCACCTGTCATCTGTCATCTGTCGTCTGTCATCTGTCACTTGTTAGCTGTCATCAGTCGTGCGACGTTTGCTATCATCATTCATTTGTTTATTTATTTATTTATTTATTTATAAGTTCTTTATCACACTTGCTCTACAAATACAATTTATAAAAGATTAAACAAAAATATACGGAAAATTTCGACAGCAAGCTGAAAGGCGGAGTTCACTCTTGATGAATGTTCTTCCACTCTAACCTGTAGGTCCTTTCCTTCACTGTTTCATCATACACGAACTCAGCTTCGGATACATATTTTCAGGCAAAATAAGCCTAATTTCTTCTAATAAAAGGGGACATTTAGTAAAAATTGTCACTTTGACATTGTCATATAGTTCAACTTGAGGTTGTTGTCTTTTATAATGATATTTAACAAAAATATTTATGTTAAAGGACAATAGGTCGATAAAGTTGATGATATTTTTCTTACTTAATTTCGAATACCTTGAATAATAATTGAATAAAGTAAAAATTTTGTTATTGATAATCTAATGATCTAAAATGATTTTAAGTTTTATAAATTTTGTAATCATTCAAGATCATTTCTGGTTAAGATACGAGCATTCAGTGATCACTCAAGGTCATTTAATTTATATTTGTAACAAACGATCATTCAAAATCAAAATCCGATGGTCATGAAATTCATCCAATGAACAATTTAAGTAAGCCAATCAGTCACTTTGTTTATACTAATATATCGATACGGCAACAATTATTCTTATGTAGCTGTTTTGTTTCTTGTTACGAAAATTGGAAATTTGTTGACAATGCGCTTGATACCTCTTAATTAATAGGAAAATTATTGTTATGGAATATTATCTGTCAATGTATCAATCTGCCAATCTGTCAATCTGTCAATCTGTCAATCTGTCAATCTGTCAATCTGTCAATCTGTCAATCTGTCAATCTGTCAATCTGTCAATCTGTCAATCTGTCAATCTGTCAATATGTCAATATGCCAATATGCCAATCTGTCAATCTATCAATCTGTCAATCTTTGAATTTGTTAAACTGTCAATTTGTCAATCTGTCAAACTGTCAAGCTGTCAATCTATTAATCTGTCCATGTCAAACTGACAATCTGTCATTCTGCCAAACTGTTATCTGTCAATCGCTGCAGTAGCAGCCAAAATCCTGTGTTTTAGATTTGGAAATTTTATTATTACACTCTTACACCCTATCGAACGTCTATATAAGTTTGGAATAAATTTTGATTTTTTTTTCGAAGTTAAAGAAGATAAAGAAAAGAAATAATTATCTTTATTTACTCTAGTAATTAAATGTGTATGTGAAAGAATGTAAAATGTATACGTGTGATAATTGTATGTATAGTTGGAGCGTATCGAAAGCTGTTCAAACATTTACATTCGGTTATTTGCGATCGAACGTTCGCAAATAAGTAAATTTGTAATTATCAAGTACATACACATGCACACACAAACACACACACACATATATACATGTAAACTTGCGAACTAGTAACTAAATTAGGGTGTATTCCGGGCGCGCATAACGGAAAATCAAACGCGTATCAGTTGAACCACATCTGTGATTAGCAAACAGAAACAGTGTGCTAACAGAGAGCTAATGACAAACATGGCTCGGGGGCCCCATTCTTAATCAGGGCCCCGGCGGGCCCCCGGGGCAATGCATCGATACGCGCCGCCTTATTACAAAAAAAGGCCTTCCCTCCCCCGCCCATTAAAAAGTTACTGCCGGGCGTGCCGGTTAATTTTAATACTGTTTGTTTTCCTGTTTTATTTTTTTGATCCACCTTTTTAATTTTTCCTGAATAACGGAGCGTGTTTGGTTTGGGCCGGATTTTTCGCCCTGTTTGATCAAGAAAATTAATATGCGAAGATTAATATGTATCTATCTGTGCTCGCCGCTTGGCAGAGAGGCAGAAAAAAAAGGGGGGGATGGGAATTATGGAATAATTAAACCGGCGCTTTAATATTTATTTCATTTCCCGTTACGGAGGAGATGCGTGTGCTCCGGATCCTCTCTCTTTCCTTTCTCTGTGTGTGTGTGTGCTAGTGTGTGTGAGCGGTGATAAAAAGCTTATAAAATATTCGGGGTACACTTAGGGCAGTTAGGGGTGACATCAAACGCTATAAGAGAGGCGTGTATTGTTGAAAAGTTAAGATGATACGCGCGCACGTACGCCGCTCCTGTATAACCGGAAGTCACCTCCGGGATACGGTGCAGAACGTACCCTCAGGACGCCGGCCTTCCTCTCTACATACGCTATGCACACGGCATCTGTAATATTCCCTCCTCGGACTGGATGTCCAAATAAAGTACAATGACGAGGAGTTGTTTCTAGACAAGTTAACTTTCTTGCGGCCCGAACGCGGACTGGATAATCTAAGAGGGACCGTAAACGTCTTACTGCACAAAACAAATGCCCCAAACAAGTTTATTTAATATATTCATAAACCTAACTTTATTTATTTTCCTTAAAAAAAAAAATTAAATTATTAAAAAATTTATACAATAATAATCTAATTCTTTCAGCTAAATTCAAGATTTATTTTAAAAGAATGTTAAATAAATTGTTGTAAATTGAGCAACTAAAATATAACATTGATACAATTAAATCGTTAAACTGTCAATTGACAGGTGACAGATGACAAAAAACAGATGACTACTGATAAGTGACAAATGACAACTGACAGTTAATAGTTGATTGATAACAGACAATATCATCTTAAAATTTACTCATGTAAAAAATAAAATCAACTAGAATTATTAACAGGTGACAGATGACAAACAACAGATGACTACTGACGAATGACAAATGACAACTGACAGTTGATAGTTGAATGATAACAGACAATATCATTCTGAAATTGACTCGTGTAAAAAAACAAAATCAACTAAAATTATTAACAGGTGACACATGATAAAAAACAGATGACTACTGACGAGTGACAAATGACAACTGACAGTTAATAGTTGAATGATAACAGACAATATCATCTTGAAATTTACTCGTGTAAAAAAATAAAATCAACTAAAATTATTAACAGGTGACACATGATAAAAAACAGATGACTACTGACGAATGACAAATGACAACTGACAGTTAATAATTGAACGATAACAAACAATATCATCTCAAAATTTACTCGTGTAAAAAAATAAAATCAACTAAAATTATTAACAGGTGACACATGATAAAAAACAGATGACTACTGACGAATGACAAATGACAACTGACAATTAATAATTGAACGATAACAAACAATATCATCTCAAAATTTACTCGTGTAAAAAAATAAAATCAACTAAAATTATTAACGGGTGACAGATGACAAAAAAACAGATGACTACTGACGAATGACAAATGACAACTGATAGTTAATAGTTGAATGATAACAGACAATATCATTTTGAAATTTACTCGTGTAAAACAATAAAATCAACTAAAACTATTAACAGGTGACAGATGACAAAAAACAAATGACTACTGACGAATTAAAAATTACAACTGACAGTTAATAGTTGAATAATAACAGACAATATCATCCTGAAATTAACTCGTGTAAAAAATAAAATCAACTAAAATTATTAACAGATGACAGATGACAAAAAAAAGATGACTACTGACGAATGACAAATGACAACTGACAGTTAATACTTGAATGATAACAGACCATATCAACCTGAAATTTACTCGTGTAAAAAATAAAATCAACTAAAATTATTAACAGGTGACAGATGACAAAAAATAGATGACTACTGACGAATGACAAATGACAACTGATAATTGATAGTTGAATGATAACAGACAATATCATCTTGTAATTTACTCGTGTAAGAAATAAAATCAACTAAAATTATTAACAGATGACAGATGACAAAAAACAAATGACTACTGACGAATGACAAATGACAACTGACAGTTAATAGTTGAATGATAACAGACAATATCATCGTGAAATTTACTCGTGTAAAAAATAAAATCAACTGAAATTATTAACAGGTGACAGATGACAAAAAACAGATGACTACTGACGAATAACAAATGACAACTGACAGTTGATAGTTGAATGATAACAGACAATATCATCTTATAATTTACTCGTGTAAAAAAATAAAATCAACTAAAATTATTAATAGGTGACAGATGACAAAAAACAGATGAATACTGACGAATAACAAATGACAACGTACAGTTAATAGTTGAATGATAACAGACAATATCATCCTGAAATTTACTCGTGTGAAAAAATAAAATCAACTGAAATTATTAACAGTTGACAGATGACAAAAAAACAGGTGACTACTGACGAATGATAAATGACAACTGACAGTTAATAGTTTGACTGATAACAAACAATATCATCCTGAAATTTACTCGTGTGAAAAAATAAAATCAACTAAAATTATTAATAGGTGACAGATGACAAAAAACAGATGAATACTGACGAATAACAAATGACAACGTACAGTTAATAGTTGAATGATAACAGACAATATCATCCTGAAATTTACTCGTGTGAAAAAATAAAATCAACTGAAATTATTAACAGGTGACAGATGACAAAAAAACAGGTGACTACTGACGAATGATAAATGACAACTGACAGTTAATAGTTTGACTGATAACAAACAATATCATCCTGAAATTTACTCGTGTGAAAAAATAAAATCAACTAAAATTATTAACAGGTGACAGATGACAAAAAACAGATGACTACTGACGAATGACAATGACAAGTGACAGTTAATAGTTGAATGATAACAGACAATATCATCTTGAAATTTACTCGTGTAAAAGAATAAAATCAACTAAAATTATTAACAGGTGACTGATGACAAAAAAAACAGATGACTACTGACGAATGACAAATGACAACTGACAGTTAATAGTTGAATGATAACAGACAATATCTTCTTGAAATTTACTCGTGTAGAAAAATAAAATCAACTGAAATTATTAACAGGTGACACATGACAAAAACAGATGTCTACTGACGAATAACAAATGACAACTGACAGTTAATAGTTGAATGATTACAGATAATATCATCCTGAAATTTACTCGCGTAAAAAAATAAAATCAACTAAAATTATTAACAGGTGACACATGACAAAAAACAAATGACAACTGACGAATGACAAATAACAACTGACAGTTAATAGTTGAATGATAACAGACAATATCATCGTGAAATTTACTCGTGTGAAAAAATAAAAACAACTATAATTATTAACAGGTGAGAGATGACAAAATACAGATGACTACTGACGAATGACAAATGACAACTGACGGTTAATAGTTGAATGATAACAGACAATATCATTTTGAAATTTACTTGTGTAAAAAATAAAATCAACTAAAATTATTAAGAGGTGACGGATGACAAAAAACAGATGACTACTGACGAATGACAAATGACAACTGACAGTCGATAGTTGAACGATAACAAACAATATCATCCTGAAATTTACTCGTGTAAAAAAATAAAATCAACTAAAATTATTAACAGGTGACTAATGATAAAACACAAATGACTACTGACGAATGACAAATGACAACTGACAAATAATAGTTGAATGATAACAGACATAATCTTCCTAAAATTTACTCGTGTAAAAAATAAAACTAACTAAAATTATTAACAGGTGATAGATGACAAAAAACAGATGACTACTGACGAATAACAAATGACAACTGACCGTTAATAGTTAAATGATAACAGACAATATCATCGTGAAATTTACTGGTGTAAAACAATAAAATCAACTGAAATTATTAACAGGTGACACATGACAAAAAACAGATGACTACTGACGAATGGCAAATGACAACTGACAGCTAATAGTTGAAAGATAACAGACAATATCATCTTGAAATTTACTCGTGTAAAAAATTAAAATCAACTAAAATTATTAACAGATGACAGATGACAAAAAACAGATGACTACTGAAGAATGACAAATGACAACTGACAGTTGATAGTTAGATGATAACAGACAATATCATCCTGAAATTTACTCGTGGAAAAAATAAAATCAACTAAAATTATTAACAGATGACAGATGATAAAAAACAGATGACTACTGATGAATGTCAAATAACAACTGACAGTTGGTAGTTGAATGATAACAGACAATATCATCTCGAAATTTACTCGTGTAAAAAAATAAAATAAACTAAAATTATTAACAGGTGACAGATGATAAAAAACAGATGACTACTGATGAATGACAAATGACAACTGACAGTTGATAGTTGCATGATATCAGACAATATCATCCTGAAATTTACTCGTGTAAAAAAATAAAATCAACTAAAATTATTAACAGGTGACACATGACAAAAAACAGATGACTACTGGTGAATAACAAATGACAACTGACAGTTAATAGTTAACTGATAGCAGACAATATCATCCTGAAATTTACTCGTGTAAAAAATAAAATCAACTAAAATTATTAACAGATGCCAGATGACAAAAAACAGGTGACTACTGATGAATGACAAATGACAACTGACAGTTAATAGTTGAATGATAACAAACAATATCGGCCTGAAATTTACTCGTGTAAAAAAATAAAATCAACTAAAATTATTAACAGGTGACAGATGACAAAAACATATGACTACTGACGAATGACAAATGACAATTGACAGTTAATAGTTGAATGATAACAGACAATATCATCTTGAAATTTACTCGTGCAAAAAAAATAAAATCAACTAAACTTATTAACAGGTGACAGATAACAAAAAACAGATGACTACTGATGAATGTCAAATGACAACTGACAGTTAATAGTTGAATGATAACAGACAATATCATCTTGAAATTTACTCGTGTAAAAAATAAAATCAACTGAAATTATTAACAGGTGACAGATGATAAAAAAACAGCTGACTACTGACGAATAACAAATGACAACTGACAGTTAATAGTTGAATGAAAGCAGACAATATCATCTTGAAATTTACTCGTGTAAAAAAATAAAATCAACTAAAAAAAATGGTGATGTGGCCATCATAATACTTTCCCTATACAGTCGACACTCTACATAGTGATCAAAATGACCGAAATTTCACTATAAAGAGTTTTTCACTATATAAAGAAAAGAAACGCAAAATAAGCAATTAAACTTATCATGTATATGTAGGGTGGGTGGGTGTCCTTTATCCCACCCTCCAATCATTAAATCATAAGCGAGGGATTTAGTTAAAAGTTATAAAATGTAAACAAACACAAAATAATTCCATTTTCAATTGACGTATTCATACAAATATTTCAAATAATGTTATGATGTTTTACTGACTGGAGGGTGGGATAAATAACACCCACCCACCCTGCATATACATACAAACTTCATTTCCTTATCGTCTCGCGGTTTCCAATAAAATTAACTGCAAAACTTTTTGAATAAAAAAGAAATTAAAAAGGTAAAATTTTTGAGTGAGTAAATTAGTAAAAATTTGATGCATGATGGATGGGCAGACTTTAAATCTAAATTAGGTAGGATTAGCTAAAAAAAGTCATTTGTATTTCAACTAAAATTTATCATGTTTTATTTTTTATTACATAAAGGGTTTGATTGTTTTTAGCAGCAAAATCATCAACAATTAGCAATTAAAGTTATCATGTATATGTAGGGTGGGTGGGTGGCCTCTATCCCACCTTCCAATCAGGAAAACATAAGCGAGGGTTTTAGTAAAAAATTACAAAATGTAAATAAACACAAAATAATTCCATTTTCAATTGATGTCTTCATACAAATATTTCAAATAATTTTTGATGATGTTTTACCGATTGGAGGGTGGGATAGAGGCCACCCACCCACCCTACATATACATATAAATTACAATTAGTAATTGTCTCGCGGTTTGAAATAAAATTAATTACAAAACTGTTAATAAAAACGAAATGCAAAAGGTTAAATTATTGAGTGAGAATATTAATAAAAATTATATGCATGAAAATTAATATAAGGAACATTAATAAATCCTTGTTTGAATTATTAAATCCTTATTTTAAATAAAACTCTTAATTGCGTTTACAACCGCCTTTCAATTGTTCTTCATGTTCTTTACAATAATTCTCAAACTGTTGCGTGAAACTTAAAAATTCTTAAATAAAATTATTCCCCTTCTTAAACGCATAAAGATGAGGTATAAAAATAAAATTTAAATTTCAATTGTTTTTCATGTTCTCTCAATAACTATTGAACCGTTCCGTAAATTTCAAAAATTCTTCCACAATGGTATTTCACATATCATAGGCATAAATTTAAGGCTAAAAAATAAAATACATCCTTCAATTGTTTTTCATGTTCTCTAAGATAATTCTCAAACTGTTGGTTAAATTTTAAAAATTCTTCCAGAAAAATATTGCCTTAATCAAAGGCATAAATATGAGGTATAAAAATAAAATTTGGATTTCAATTGTTTTTCATGTTCTCTCAATAACTATTGAATAGTTGCGTATATTTTAAAAATTCTTTCACACAAATATTTCCCATATCGTAAGCATAAATTTAAGAAAAAATTAAATTCATCCTTCAATTGTTTTTTATGTTCTTTAAGATAATTCTCAAACTGTTGCGTGAAGTTAAAATTTTTTTCCACAAAAGTATTCTCCTTTTCAAAGACATAAAAGTGAGATGTAAAAATAAAATTTGGATTTCAATTGTTTTTCATGTTCTCTCAATAACTATTGAACAACTGCGTTAATTTTAAAAATTCTTTCACAAAAGTATTTCCCTTACCATAGGCATTAATTTAAGACACAAAAATAAAATTCGTCCTTCAATTGTTTTTGATGTTCTCTAAGATAATTCTCAAACTGTTGGTTAAATTTAAAAAAATCTTCCAGAAAAATATTCCTCTAATCAAAGGCATAAAGATAAGGTATAAAAATAAAATTTGGATTTCAATTGTTTTTTCATGTTCTCTCAATAACTATTGAACAATTGCGTAAATTTCAAAAATTCTTTCATAAAAGTATCTCCCTAATCAAAGGCATAAAGATAAGGTATAAAAATAAAATTTGGATTTCAATTGTTTTTTCATGTTCTCTCAATAACTATTGAACAATTGCGTAAATTTCAAAAATTCTTTCATAAAAGTATCTCCCATATCATACGCATACATTTAAGATGAAAAAATTAAATTCGTAATTCAATTGTTTTTCATGTTCTCTAAAATAATTCCTAAACTGTTGAATGAATTTTACAAATTCTTTTAAAAAAGTATTCCCCTAATCAAATATATAAAGGTAAGATCTAAAAATAAAATTTTGATTTCAATTGTTTTTCATGTTCTCTCAATAACTATTGAATAGTTGCGTATATTTTAAAAATTCTTTCACACAAATATTTCCCATATCGTAAGCATAAATTTAAGATAAAAATTAAATTCATCCTTCAATTGTTTTTCATGTTCTCTAAGATAATTTCCAAACTGGTGCGTGAATTTTAAAAATTCTTTCACGAAAGTATTCTCCTAACAAAATACATTAACGTGAGATGTAAAAATAAAATTTGAATTTCAATTGTTTTCCATGTTCTCTTAATAACTATTGAACGGTTGCGTACATTTCAAAAATTCTTTCATAAAAGAATTTTCCATGCTATAGGCATAAATTTAAGACAAAAAATAGTGATGTGGCCATTATAGTATTTTCCCTATATATTTCTCGAAAACTATGAGATTTACGCAAAAGGGCTATTCTTAATAATTGATTCATTTTTTAATTCTCTACAATTATTTGTTATATAAATTTCATGTAACTCCAACAGTTAATTAGCAATTGGCAAAAAAAGTCTAAATTTTCAGTTTTTATCTTTTTTCTCGAAAGTTCAAATGTTTAAATATAACTTGTTCAATTTTTTATTCTCTTTAACTTTTGTTTGAACCGTTTTTTAAATTTTTCATATTTATAAAAATATCACTAAAAAACAAAAAAACGTCTGGAGTAAACATCCTTTTCCGGTCTATGAATGATTACCAAAAGTTTTTCAGTTCCAGTTTTTAATGATAAAACCTTAAGTTTAAAGTTTCATCTCAATTGGATTATTCGTTTTTGAGATACAGCGCACAGCCACAATTTTTTTTTTTTTCCAGAAATCAGTGTAATGGACTCGGGGGACCTCAAAACAGATTTTTCCGCAAAAAAAAAAAATTCAAAAGAAAATCACCATCACAATACTTTCCCTATATTTCATATAGGGAAAGTAATTATTAACAAGTGACAGATGACAAAAAACAAATGACTAGTGACGAATGACAAATGACAACTGACAGTTGATAGTTGACTGACAACAGACAATATCAACCTAAAGTTTACTCGTATAAAAGAACAATATAAACTAAAATTATTAACAGGTGACAGATGACAAAAAGAGATGACTACTGACGAACGATAAATGACAACTGACAGTTAATAGTTAAATGCTAACAGACAATATCATCTTGCAATTTACTCCTGTAAAAAATCAAAAAAAAAAACAGGTGTCAAATGACAAACAACAGGTGACTACTGACGAATGTCCGATGAGTGACAGTTAACATTCAAGAGAGGCTTTCATAATATTCTCTCACATTAATTAAAATTGATGGGTCTTAATGAATATATTTGTAAGCGTTTTCTCTGACAGAGAACAAATTATCAAGGTTGATATAGCTTTACCTTTGTTTATTAAAGTCTTTCCGACGTACCTCAAGGTTCACATTTAGGACCATTATTATTCAACTTATTTATAAACTCCTTGTTTATTCAGACGATTTTGCTGTAAATTTTATGTACAACTGATGGAATGGACAAAGTTTCGCCAGATTATCGTTTCGCTTGAAGAGCGCCGGAGTTTATAAAACGGGAACACGGCCGTGAAGGGGTGCAATGCGAGCGTGGGGTTGTGCGGGGGTGCAATTTGCTTGCCGGAGGCGTAGGACGCGGCAGCTATTGTGTGCAGGGCTGCCCATAAAGAAGGATGCTTTATGACAGCAGTCCGGGCACGAAAATGCGCCTTAATAAGGAGGCTCTGCCCTCTCCGCCGGCATAACTTCCCTGATGTACGCCCCGACCGGAGCCGTCCATCAGGACGGCGTGCGTGAGGGCCGCCCCCAACGCAGCACCCTCGAGACTCTTACTCGCGGCCCCCAATTAACAATTCACCAGGTGACGGGTATTCACTTCCTCGCCACCTTGCAATTACATACAACATCTTCAACGAGGAAAACTATGAGGATTTTATAGAAACTAAAATAGTAATGTATAAACCAATTATATTATTTAACAAATTGTTTTCTTTGTTGAAATTGTCAATAATTCTCCACACCGGGCATTTTTAACATCCGGCCATCGTACGGAATAACAAGTCGGTAAGTGAAATAAAAGAAAAGTGCAAGAGTCAGCAATTTTAGACGCGACTCCGGGAATCTGTCCCGCGGGGAGTATAGAAACGCGCGCGGTCGGAGGGAGCCGGCACGAAGAAAAAAATACCTAAAGGCTCAAAGATATAATTCTAATTCCACTAAAATAGGTTTATATTCCCTGGAATTTTATATGGAATTTTATAATAACTGCAAATGAAACCGTGGCTCCGGCGTTCAGTTTCCAGAACCGCCCGACTGGGGCTCGTTGCCAACTTTGAGTTACGATATATAATTTTTATTCCGTTTAATATTTAACGCGCCGACTCAATTATTGATGCCGCGACGCTCATGTATTTATAATTACGATTATAATTTGGAGTTTTTTTTTTTTCCGTTAAATTTATGGATGCACGAAAACAACAACGAGAAAAAATACTGTCACTGGAGAAGGTTGATATAATAACTCACGCCGAGATATAATTTTAATAAAGTCGAATTTTCCCAAAATATTACCTCCTTAAAATTACTTAAAATACTCAACATATCAAGCAGAGTTTAGATTAGTTACTGATTCTGATATGAATTAGATAATACACTGCCCAGATGAACTTCTAACAACTTTACTGATAATTTTTTTTATAATTATGCGTATTTATTATTATCCACATTTAACTGGCGCAGTCGGTAGGATTATGTTAATTATGTTACATAATGGCCCAATTAAAACTATAATATCTCTTGATGATTGAAGATTTTTTTGGAAACCCTGACTTGCTTTCTAAGTTCATTGAAATTTGTTAGAAACTTGCCACACGCTTTTATAATAGGGATGTCCGTAATGATTGTCAAAACCAATATTTGATGTCAAAATCCCCTTTTGACTTTTATAATAGATTAAATCACTTATTAAACTCACAAATTTCATATGTAATTTGAAGTATTTAAGCATATGTAATATATTCTTTAATACAGTCTCCTATCGATAAATTGATGCTGATAATAAAAGATATAGAGGGTGGAATAATGGCCACCCACCCACTCTACATATAAATCAAAATTTAAACTCAAATTTTGGATTTAAACGCTTTGTTACAATCGTAAATAAATTGTAATCATTTTTAGGAAACAAAAGCACTGATAGTAGTTGAAGTTTTTAAGCATATGTAGGGTAGGTGGGTGGCCACTATCCCACCCTCCAATCACAAACACATCGACCAGAGATTTGCCAAAATAATCCCTAAATTTAAGAAATCTTGTAATTTACTCATTGCTTAAATATTTTAATTGGTATATTTTTCTGTGATAAATTGATGCTGATAATAAAAGAAATAGAGGGTGGAATGGTGGACACCCACCCACCCTACAAATGCTCAAATACTTTAATCACTGACACTGCTTTTGTTTCTTAAAAATCTTAATTAATTTAATAAATATTTCAAAGAATTTTAATCCAAAGTTTCAGTTTAGGTATTAATTTGTATAGAGGGTGGCAACTATCCCACCCCCCATGTCTTTTATTGTTGGCACCAATTTTTAAATTGAAAATTATATTGAAGGAAATATTTAGGGAATACATAAATGATAAGGCTTTTTAAAATTAAGGATTATTACAACAAACCTCTCGTTAATGTGTTTGTTTTGTGATTAAAAGATGGGATAGTGGACACCCACCCACCCTACATATGCATTTTAACTTAAACTAAAACACCGAGTTCAAATGTTTTGATAACATTCCAAATAAGATTGTTATGTGTTTTTTTAACGAAACCAGTAACAGTATTTGAAGTAAAACGCATATGAAGGGTGTCTAGGTACCCACCCTCCAATGACTAATACATCGACCAGATATTTACTGAAATAATCCCTTAATTTGAGTGAGACGTATTCATTGCTTAACTAATTTTATTAGTACAATTTCCTATTGTGCAATTGATGGTGATAATAAAAGAAATAGACGATCAAATAGTGAACACCCACCCACCCTACATATTCTCAAATAGTTCAATCAGTATCACTGCTTTTGTTTCTTGAAAATTATAATTAATTGTTTTACGAATGTATCAAAACATTTAAATCCACTGTTTTAGGGCTTTAATGTATATGTAGAGTGGGTGGGTGGCCACTATCCCACCCTTCATTTCTTTTATTATAGACACCAATTTTAAAAAAGAAAATTGTATTAAAGGAAATATTTAGAGTACAGAAAATGGCAAGCCTTCTTTAAATTAGGGATTGTTACAGCAAACTTCCGGTTGATGTGTTTATGATTGGAGGGTGGGATAGTGGCCACCCTCCAATCATTAAAATATGGTGGTTTTCAACTATAACTTTCGTAATAATGTTTAATTTAAAAAAATCTTGCACCAATGAATTCCTACAATCAAGTAAAAATCTAAAATTCGAACCTGTTTTTCAGTTTTTGCACGATAACTTTCAAAATCATTATCAGATTAAGAAAATTTTTGCAGCAATGGATTGATACCATTAAATTTATTTAAATCAACAAAAAATGTAAAATTCGAATTTCAATTGTTTTGCAGTTTTTCCACGATAACTTTCAAAATAATTAACAGATTATGGAAATTTTTGCACCAATGGATTCCTGCAATCAAATTTATTTAAATCAAGTAAAAATATAACATTTGAATTTCAATTGTTTTTCACTTTTTCCACAATAACTTCAAAAATCATTATCAGATTAGGGAAATTTTTGCACCAATGGATTCCTACAATCAAATTTATTTAAATCAAGTAAAAATCTAAAATTCGAACTTCAACTGTTATTTAGTTTTTTTCACGATAACTTCCAAAATAATTATTTGATTATGGAAATTCTTGCACCAATGGATTTTTACAATCAAATTTATTTGAATCAAGTTAAAATCTAAAATTCGAACATCAATCATTGTTTTTCAGTCAACTGATTGAATAATTTAGGCTGTCATTTTTTGGTTTATTTAACCGAGAATACTCTTGACTTACGACAATAAACTATACGTTAACCCAGCGCTTAACCTCTAGCGTACTCTTGACCTACCTCAACGTATAATTTGTTCGGGCGGGTCAGGAGTACGAGGGATGTCATTGCATTGTTTGTTGAGGTAGGTCAAGAGTACGATAGAATAAGTAATAATCAAGTTTATACAGGGTATACTTTCAAAGTTTTCAAAAAAGTCAAGGGTAACTAGATATTTTGAAAAAAGTATGTCGTATGCTATATTGGATTAAAGAGAAAAAAATTACCTTTTGAATGAGGTCACAGCCAACTATGGTTTCCATTTAAAAAAATGTAAGTTTGCGTCATATCTCGGAAAATAATGGCGATAAAAATGTTCTGATTATTTTTTATTAATCTACATAAAATTATCTAAAACTTTGTCCTCTACAGTTTTTTTCTATCTGGTATAATAACCGAGATATATTGATTTGAAAAAATTGACACATTTTACTTTTTTCAAAATATCTAGTTACCCTTGACTTTTTTGAAAACTTTGAAAGTGGAATTAAATTCGTCTTGTAAATCTACACTTCTTTCCCCATTAACCGTTTCTCTATCTCTTATAGTTTCCGAGATCCCCATAGAGAACATCGAAAAAAACTCACCCTGTATAATGTTGAGTTAATATTGTGTTTATTATAGTTTAACGTAACGAAAAACTGTTGAAAATTTCCTAAAAAATAAATATTACTTAAAAAAGTTTTTTTTTTCTAAAAAAAAATGTTACAAATTTTTACGAAAACAAAAAAAAACAATTGCATTTTTTAAAGAAATTTTAGAAACATTTTTTTAATTTGATTTAAATTCAAATTTTCCAAATAATCAATTAAAATTTCCTTGGAAAAAATAAAAAACAGCTTCTTTAAATAAATCGAAAATCAGCTACAAAGAAATAAAGTTTAAATTAAAAAAGGAAAAGAAATTTTAAAATTTTACTAGAAACAAAAGAAAAAATGGTGATGTAGCCATTATAGTACTTTCCCTATATTTTTAGTTATCATGTATGTGTAGCGTGGGTGGGTGTCCTCTAACCCACCCTCCAATAAGTAAAAGATAAGCGATGGTTTTAATTAAAAGTTGTAAAACGTAAGTAAACATAATATTATTGTAAATTTTATATTTTATAAAACTATAAAGCAGTGTCAGTATTAAAAGTATTTAAGCATATGTAGGGTGGGTGGGTGTCCACTACCCTACCCTTCAATCACAAACACATCAAAGAGAGGTTTTTCTGTAATAATGCCTAATTTTAAGAAGTTTAATCATTTATTTATTGACTAAATATTCTCTTTTATAGAATTTTTTATTAAAAAGTTGATGCTGATCATAAAAAAAATGGAGGGTGGAATAGTGGCCACCCACCCACCATACATATACATTCAAACTCAAACTACAATACTGGGTTTAAATACAAATGACATTCCTAAAAAAATGTTATTAGTTTTTGGAAACAAAAGCAGTGACAGTGATTGAAGTATTTAAGTTTGACGAATAAAGCACTAATAACCTTTCTTAGCAATTTTATTTGATTAGAGTCTTTCAAATATAAATATTCTAATGATTCGAAAAATTTCAAAGTTGCCTACAATTCTATAGGTTTTAAATAATTTAAAAATTCTAAAGATTCGAAATAATCGAAGAAATTAAAATTTTAAAGATTCTATTGAAATATTTAAAAAAATCTAATAATTGCAAAAATTCAGAAGTTTCTAAGTTTTTCAAGATTCTAAAAATTTTAATTATTGTCAAAATATCAAAGATTTAACAAATTTTAACATTCTAAAAATTTCACAGAATATTAAGATTTTTAGAATTTTAAATCTATTACATATTTAAAAAAAATAAGGATTATAAATATTCTGAAGATTTTAAACATTCTAGAGATTCAAGAAATTTTAAATATTTTAAGATTCTAAGCATTTTCAAAATTTCAAAGAATTCAAGATTATTGAGATTCTAGATATGCTAAAGATTTAAAAGACTCTAAAAGTTTTAGACATCTTCACATGATTTTAAAGATTGGAAGTGCCGAAATATACTAAATATTTCAAATTTTTGAAATATTCACAAGATATTAAAGATTCTAAAGTTTCTAAAATTTCCAAATATCCTAATATTTATACAAATTTTAAAGAAAATTAATTTGGTATATTCCCAAGACTCTAAAGCTTCTAAAGATTCCAAAGATATTAAAGATTGTAATGATTTTAAAGACACAAATATTCTAAATATTTCAAAAAATTTAATATATTAAATATTCTCAAGGTCAACATTCTAAAAATTTGAAAGAATATTGAGACCTATAGAATTCTAAATACCCTAAATTTAAAAGATTCTAAAAATTTTGAAGACATACATATTTAGATTTGACAGATTCTAAATGATTTTCATTTCTCTAAAGATGCTAAAATTGCTATAGGTTCTAAAGATTGTAAAGATTTTAAGTGTTCTAAAAATTGTAAAGACTCAAAAGATTCTAACTATTTTAGATATTCTCAAGATATTAAAAATTTCACAAATTCTAATGATTCTAAAATTTTGAACGATTGTAAAGATTTTAAAAATTCAAAAAAATTTACAGTCTGACGATTCGAAGTATGCTAGAAATTCTGAAGTCACTTAAAATTTCTAAAGTTTTTAAAGATATTAGAAATTTTAAAGATCATAAATATTACTAAAATTAAAGATTTTAAATATTCTCAAGATATTAAAATTTTAATGATTCTAAAATTTCAGACGATTCTAAAAATTTAGAAGAAATTAATATTCTGAGGATTCTAAATATACTTAAACTAAAGTTTCTAAAGAATTTAGAGATTTTAAAGATTCTTAAACATTCTAAAAATTATAGTTTTAAATATTGCCAAGATATTAAAAAAATTTCAAATTCTAATGATTGTAAATCTTTAAGAGATTCTAATAATTGTATGCATTATAAAAATTTGAAAGAAATTATTATTCTGAGGATTCTGAATAAGCTAAATTTTATAATGTTTCTAAAGACACTGGAAATCCTAAAAATTTGAAAGTTTCTAAATGATTTAGAGATTTTAATGATTTCAATCAAGATAAAGATTAATGATTTTAAATATTCCCAAAATATTATAGATTTCGAACACAAAGTGATAATGGTCATAATTTTAAAGTAAAACACTAATGTTTCATATTATTTTACTCACTGACATACTTTTCGATCGGAGATTATTATTTTCATAGGAATTAAAATTAGTAACACTAATCAATATTCAAATTTACAATAATAATAAAATACATATCTTAGTAATAACTGGAGATAAAACGATATTAAGGACAATATCATGAAGATGAAGATTGCTGGTCAAATGCCGGAAACTTGGTAAAATAATTTCTTGAGATTTTGAAATCAACGGATAGCAGAGCTTACTCGAGACACAATAAATTAGCCTAACAACTCAAGTAGTACTGATGTGTACAGTCTCAATAAAAAAATCATAAAACACCTAAAAACTAAGATCCCTCTGAGTAAAGGAACGACTAAAATAGGTAAAATATGCAAATTAGCGAGAAAAAAATGCGGGAGGTCTGTGGACAGCTCTTCACCAGTCGGTTGTGGGCCACCTCGAATTTCGTCTATGGACGAATCCTAGTTAGAGTAGATGATCAACCCTGACCAACAGCTCTATCTAAAATTTCCTTGTAAAGCTCCGCTCTCACAGGGTCAACTGGGACACAGTCGTGAGATAGGACGTCATGCAGAGTACCAGGCTCTGTTGTTCTCATTCTTTGGCGGCGCTCTAAATATGACACATTCTACCAACCGCCTCGGTAAAACTTAACAAGGGGAGGAGGGTCGGTCCTTTCCATAAAACAACAAGAAAGAATGAAGAAGAAGCAAATGCAAATCGAACATGCGGGAAATTGGCGGTGAACTGAGTAGTTACCGATGCATGGACGTACCAGAAGAAAGAAGAAAGATGAAGAAGATAACGGAAATATATAGTGGCCACCCACCCAGCCTACATATACACAAAATTTCAACTAGAATAGAGCTTTTAGTTCCCAAAAACTTCAACACTGATTGTGTGAATGTTTTCAGGATACTAAAAGTCTGAGAGTGATTGAAGTAATCTTAAATATGTAGGGTGGTGGGTGGCCTCTATCCACCCTCTAATCAATAAAATATACGCTAGGGTTTTATTGAATAAATTTCTATCAATAAGAAAACATTTCTCGGTTTAATTCCGTGAAAATTTTTCTCCATTCAAATTTTCCTGAGAAACACTCGCTTATAATAAAATAATTGGAAGATGGGATAGTGGCCACCCACCCACCCTACATATACACAAAATTTCAACTAAAATAGAGCTTTTAGTTTCCAAAAACTTCAACACTCATTCTGTGAATGTTTTCAGGATACTGAAAGTCTGAGAGTGATTAAAGTAAACTTAAATATGTAGGGTGGGTGGGTGGCCTCTATCCACCCTCCAATCACTAAAATATACGCGAGGGTTTTTGCTGAATTTATTTCTATGAATAAAGAAACATTTCTCGGTTTAAATCCGTAAATATTCTTCTCTATTCAAATTTTCCTGAGAAACACTCGTTTATATTAAAATAATTGAAGGGTAGGATAGTGGCCACCCATCCACCCTACATATACATAAAATTTCAACTAGAATACAGCTTTTAGTTCCCAAAAACTTCAACACTCATTCTGTAAATGTTTTCTGGATACTTAAATTCTAAGAGTGATTAAAGTAAACTTAAATATGTAGGGTGGATGGGTGCTCTCTATCCACCCTCTAATCACTAAAATTTACGCGAGGGTTTTACTGAATAAATTTCTATCAATAAGGAAACATTTGTAGGTTTAATTCCTTGAAAATTCTTTTCCATTCATATTTTCATGTAAAACACTCGTTTATATTAAAATAATTGGAGGGGATATAGTGGCCACCCACCCACCCTACATATACATAAAATTTCAACTAGAATAGAGCTTTTAGTTCCCAAAAACTTCAACACTGATTGTGTGAATGTTTTCAGGATACTAAAAGTCTGAGAGTGATTGAAGTAAACTTAAATAAAGAAAGCTTTGGAAATATTAAAATTGACTTAGAAGAAAACGAAATTTTCAACACTTGATTTGAAAAATTATATAAAATCATCCTCTTGCGAAATAAGCTTCAAACTTGCTTAAACTACTCAAAAATAATATGATTTTAACACACTAAAAAATAATTGTCGTAAATATAGTACAAAAGAAAATATCAACACTTTAAATTTGAATTAGAAGAAAATGAAATTTACAACTCTTGATTTGAAAAATTATATAAAATCATCCACTTGGGAAATAATCTTAAAACTTCCCTAAAATACTCAAAAATAATGTGATTTTGATATACTGAGAAGTGATTGTCATAAATGTAGCTGAAAAGAAAATATCAACACTTTAATCTTGAATTAGAAGAAAATGAAATTTTCAACTCTTGATTTGAAAAATTATATAAAATTATTCACTCGCGAAATAAGCTTGAAACTTCTTTAAACTACTCAGAAATAATGTGATTTTAACATACTGAAAAATAATTATTGTAAATTCAGTAGAAAAGAAAATATCAACACTTTAAATTTGAATTTGAAGAAAACGAAATTTTCAACTTTTGATTTGAAAAATTATATAAAATTATTTACACCTAGAATTATCCTCTAACTTCTTCAAAGTACTCAGAAGTTATGTTTTTTGACATACCAGGAAATAATTGGCGTAACTTAGCTGGATACAAAATTATTACGTTTTAAATTGGAAAGAGAAGAAAACGAAATTTTCAACTATTGATTTGAAAAATTATATAAAATTAATTACATGTAGAATTACCCTCACTCAAACTTCCTCACATTATTCAGAAGTAATGTGTTTTTGATACACCACGAAATCATTGGCGTAACATAGCTGGAAACAAAATTATTATATTTTAAACTGGAATTAGAAGAAAACGAAATTTTCAACTTTTGATTTGAAAATTTATATAAAATTATTTACAAGTAGAATGATCCTCAAATTTCCTCAAAGTATTCACAAGTAATGTATTTTTGACATACCGGAAAATAATTGGCGTAACATAGCTAAAAACAAAATTATTACTTTTTAAACTGGAATTAGAAGAAAACGAAATTTTCAACTTTTGATTTGAAAAATTGTATAAAATTATTTACACCTAGAATTATCTTCAAACTTCCTCAAAGTACTCATAAATAATGTATTATTGAAGCATATGTAGGGTGGGTTGGTGGCCACTATCCTACCCTCCAATCACAAACACATCAACGAGAGGTTTTGTTGTAATAATGCCTAATTTTAAGAAGTTTTAGCATTTATTTATTGCCTAAGTATTCTCTTTTATACAATTTCTTATTAAAAAATTGATGCTGATAATAAAAGAATTTTCCGTATTGATAAAAGACCAATCCACAAAATTGCTAGTCCATAGCGAGCTAAACAATAGTCTGAAAACTATATAGAAACGCCGATGAATGATTAAAGTATAAAAGTAACCTAAACATCAATAAAGAAAGTAGTTAGTACATCTACTGAGAAATATTTACAAACAATTGAAAAATTCACTATGTTTTAACCACAAATAATTATTTGTTAGTGAATTTTTCAATTCAGTGTAAGAAGTGACAAATTAAAGAAATGCTTTCTCGCAAAAATTATTCGCCCTTCCTTTAGCCCCTGGTCTTCACTTATGTTAGATGCTTCCGGCCGTAAATGGAAGTTAAATTAAAAACAAAAGATGATAAATATCCCATTCCGAATATTGATGAAATTTTGGATAGGTTAGGTCGGTGTCAATACTAGTACACGAAGAATGAAGAAAAAGAAGGTAGAGGAAACCGATATGTCAAAACATCAGCGATGTAGAAGAAATAATGAAGAAGAAACAAATCAAACAAGCGGAAAATTGGTGGTGGACTGAGTATTAACCTATGCATGTGCGTACCAGAGAAGAAAACGAGAAGAACAAGATAACGGATATTTAAAGAATCGAGTAGCTATTAGTGACGTATTTGTTAACATAAGTAAGAAGACAAAAGAGCGAAAAGAGCAATAGAAAAAACAGGCAAGCTCTTCAATTATAAAGTTGACGTACCCGTCGATTTTGATGTGTAAATTTTACGTGAAATGATATACTTAATATCAAATATACTTACTGGTTCTAAAGTATGTTTGTACATTCCATCCTCTTAAGATTTGCATAGATTAGATTATTAATTGTAATGAACAGGTTTTCAAATAAATTATTAAACTTTCATTAAACCCTGCTGTATATTTTGTAGATTGGAGGGTGTGTTAGAGATGACTTACTGATACTGCATATATATCAACTATTTTCTGCTATATTTTTAAAATATTATTTATAGTAATGTATGGATTTTTCAACTAAACTTTTAACTTAATTTTTATTAAACCTTCATATATATTGTATAGATTGAAGGGTGGTTTAGAAACAACCCATCCAAATTACATACACATATTAACTTCAATAAAGAAATATTGCTCTCTTAATTGGTTTAATATTCAATAATTGGCATTACATTATTATTTAATGTCTTAATTTATAAAAAGGGCAATTATTATTAACAAACACTTCATGTTAGTGTCAAAATTAGCAGAAATTAATACGGCAGCAATTATACACGATCTTGACCAGGCTCGCTTGTACAACATTATCAAATCCCTATCCATCTCTCACTATCACACACTCTCTCGCTCTTCCTTAGAGGACACCACCATATCCATATCCGTATCCGTATATCCGCCGCTAATTGAAATAGTGAAACAATTAGTGACGTCACAGATTGAGCCAATTAGACGGCGGCGTGTTGTCACGTGGGCCGCCGCCGCTCGTTGCATTATCCTGTCACTTAGCCCTATTTCCCAGAAGGATTCGGGATAATGTAATTATTTTCCATGCAGTACAACTTGTAACACTTCGGACTGCAAGTTATCCCTATTATCTCATTTGCATGGTGGCAGCGGGGCCCGGGAGAGAGACGGAGAGGGAGAGTAGGGACACACTCTCACCCTCTGCTTCCATTGCTGTCCAACTGACTGAAAAAAAATAATTGTAACGCTTAGCGAGGATGCACCGAAATAAAAATGAAAAACGTTTGCATGGAATAAATTTGCGTATGATGTATGATAATATTAACCTTTTCAAAAACTAATTTGATTTTTGAATAAAATAGAAAATAATATCCAGATTATTAAAAAAATTAAATAATAGCTCTATTTATAATAATTCTAAACTGTTTGTATTATAATATAAAATATAAAATGTTTGTATTGTTGGTTTTAACAAGACGGTGCAACGGTATGTTAAAGGAAACGATGCATGCATTATGTTGCCGCCAGTGAATGCAGATTTCAATTTGAGCGATCGTTCATTCTTTCCATTCAGTGCAAACCAAACACAATCTCGTCAGTGCGGAGGAAAATCTTAAAACACGCTTAATACTTTATATGGAGTTTGATGAAGTGCATCTGAGTATCCGGTGTGATGTGCTCGGTAATGTATACGCCGGGCCGTTTATTATGCAGGGCGTTTGTGAAATGGCGTTTAGTTTTGCCTGGAGATTTATACAAAAATCAAGCGCGCTGTCAATTTTTATACGCTCACGTAGACGCCCGGTTCTTCCGGCCGGAGGAAGATATATGCGGCGCCTGTTAAAAACCGTCGGAGGGGGCGTGAATATGAAAGATGCAGGGCGAAAAGTGGCGGACGATTGCGTCTGATATACGAGTTTCCGATATGAGTTATGGGTCTCTGGGGCGGCGGCGGCGGCGACGACTTGCCAAACGGGCGCGAGGATCAAATATGCATCGTTGACATCCGTGCATGTGTAGATGTGTGCTGTGGTGGTGGTGGTGGTCCTTCAAGACTAACAATACCGCCTTAATATTGATGGGGCGGCAAGACGATGCGGTAGGCTGCGGCCAATCTTTGAATTATCGCACCCGCGAGATTTATTGTCATACGCGCCACTTCTCAAATATTCAAACCGACGAGCCGCTGGTTTATTCATGGACGTGCTCGAATTATGCAAACATCATAAACGCGACAATAATTAATCTCAACGGCATGCATTATCAACTACTGCGTTATGTTGCAATTTAATAATTTTCTAAAATATAAATCAGTCACCACAATTTCGTAATGTGTCCATTTTTATTTCAGGAAACACTTTTAATGAAATAATCAAGTTATAGTCTAGTGTGCTATGAATTAAACCGAAATACAAAGTTTTTAGTAAGTCTATATTTACCGCACGCATTGCAAAACTCAGCCAAAGACGTGGTAGCATTAACATAGCAGCTAAAGGTGAGATAACAATCAAAAACAACCCCAAGATTCTTCATTTCATATTTTCTTATAAATGAGGTATAATAAATACTATACTCGTACGTAAGGGGGAGCCTCTTGCGATTTTTAACTTACTACACAACGCGTTTTAGCATTCAGGGATAACTTATTCGTTTCACAACAACGTGAAAGCTAATTCAAATTGTTTTGAGTGACAACAGAATCATTATAACTATTAATTTTCATCATTTGCATAAGCTAATAACACTGGACATATATTGCAGTAACAAGATCATCCATAAACGTTACAAATAGGAGTGGCCTAAATTAGAGCCTTGAAGACGGCTGAGCTAGAAACGAACATGTATGACTTAAAGCCATTATAGAAAACGTAATTCTTAGATGAAAATATGAAGAAATAAGAGTTTAAAAAATCCATTAGTACCATAGGGACCAAGGTTATATCTTGTATTTGTACTCTCATTTATTACTGAGTTTATTCACCAATATATTACGATCATGTGAATAGAACAGTCTCGAGAAGTTAGTTTATGTTACATGACCACGTCCATCAATGCACTCACTCAAGTCTTGTGGAAGTACGGCTAAATTAATTACAGCAGAGCGACATGATAGAATACCCTGCTGATTAGTGCTTTTTTTAACGTGATACATAATGGTATATAATATCTGCTCATAGACTGAGATGAAGACGATTTTTATTTACGGTGATAGTAAAATTATACCTTAATATTTCTCTTCATCCCACTGTCAAACCAGAGAAGAAATTGGTTTTACTTTAGACAGTTAAATTTAGGAACGAACTAATCTCAACAATTAATAATCTTAATATGAAATTTATCGACTGCTTTGTGAGCATCTACACTTGATTTGAGGAATGACCAATGTTCAGTTTTTCGAGATATTACTAACAATGATTGGAATACTTCTTACATCTTTGATTTTAATGTTTGATTCTCCAGCGACCTTTCGTTCGTTTTTAACGTAAAATAGTGATGATAGCCACCGACAGACAGACAGACCCAAACACAGACACAAATTTTTCTTTCCCAGAAATCAGTGGAATGGACTCAGGGGACCTCAAAACGGATATTTCCGCAAAAAATTTGAAACAAAATCACGAAAACAATATATCCTATATATCATATAGGGAAAGTAAAAATTGTTGTTATGAAGAAGATATTTTTAAGAAACCCTCGGATATGTTTCACTGATTGGGATAGTGGCCACCCAACCACCCTAATTTATCGTATAAATTTTACATATTTTTGTTATAAATAATTATTCATCCATTTAACACTCGTTTATGTTTTACTGATTGGAGGGTGGATAGAGGCCACCCACCCACCCTACATATGCAATAATACTTCACACTAAGATTGGCTTTTAAAATCCGGTAGAAAAACAACGTATCTGTTAGTTTAGTCCAAAAAAATTTAAACAATGTTTGACGAAAAATTGGTGGTCACCCATCCACTCTACAACTACAGTTAAATTTTAAATCGAAGGCAGCTTATAATTTTGTTGAACCATACGAACATATTCGTCGTTTGTATTATCAAAATTTATGAACCAATTAGAGGATGAAATATCTATGTATATGTAGGGTGGGTGGGTGGCCTCTATCCCACCCTTCAATCAGTACAACAAAAACGAGAATTAAATAGATGAATCCATTTTTTTCCACATCAAAATCGATGTAAATTTTTCACAATTAATAACTTTATTATATTTTTTTTCTAAGTAAACTCTGGCGTATGTTTTACTAATTGGAGAGTGTGGAATTGGCTTCTAAATTCCGGGAAAACAAACTACTTAAATTGTACTATAAACCAAAAAAAAATAAGCAGGGATTGCAGTAGAATTTCAATATATATGTAGGGTGGGTGGGTGTCCTCTATCCCAATTGTTACAAAGTACATCGTAAAAAAATCAATGTAAATTTTACATTATTTTAAGTAAACCCTCGAGAATAATTTATAATTGTATGGTGAAATAGAGGCCAAATACATTAAACAATCCTAGCTCATGTTTTAGTGGTCACCCACCCACCCTACATAAGTTTGAAAATTTAAGCTACGTTTTTGCTTATAATTTCCTTAATATTAATACTAAAGTTCAAATCAATTTTTGGAACTAAAAATACAATCAGTGGTTTAGTTTTAACTGTAAATATAGAGAAAAGTCCCCTGACCCACCCTTCAATCACTTTAACACGCGTAAAAGTTTAAATGAATGCAAATTAAAATACTAAAAAAGAAAAAAAAGAAACCCATATTTATCTTTTGTGAATTAAAAAGTGAGATGGTGGACACCTACTTATATTATACAGAGCCTATTATGAAAGTAATGTGCATGATTTTATTGTGACGCGTTTATTCATAGCATCTGAATGAAACGGGTCGGCAAATGAGGTGAAAGGTCAATGCAACCGGTCGCCAGGTTGCTCTGAGAAGTCCGAGTGGAAAGTTGTGTCTCCAGGTATAACAGCGGTACGTAATCAAGTTTTGTGTGCGGCTTCGAAAAAATGCAACCGAAACATTCCAAATACTTCAAGCAAGTAAAGCAAGTAAAGGGTTGACATTAATGACATCGAGCTTCACCATGACACCACATCCATGTGGCTGGGGGCTTGTCAAGTCAAGTCCGTTTCATCGTTACCAATTTCACGGCTTGGAGCAACACCTCGATGATCCACCAGCCTCCTTATAGTAACGACTTGGCTCCGCGCGACTGAAGAGAGAGCTAAAAGCATTGGGTGTCAGTGGTAAACATCCAGAAGCATAATATAACATTCCTAAGAGACATTCCCGTCATGGAGTTTTAAGGTGCCTTACAGACATGGCAGAAACATTTCCGCAAGTGTATTAATACTGAGGGAGGGTAACTATTTAAAGCATTTGTACGTGCACGATTAATTAATATATTTTGAAATAGCGCATTACTTATATAAATAACCCTGTATATGCAAATAAGTTTAAACTACGTTTTTAATTATAAATTACTTTATACTGAAATTAAATTTACGATCGTAATTTTGGATTCAAATGCAGAAATTGTGGTTTAAATATAACTATATAAAATACGTTCACCATCTAATCAATATTCCACTGTGCGAAGATGACTCCAACCGAGAATTACACATAGTATACGAAATAGCCAAAAATAATAGATTCAGGGCTAAAAGACCACCGGCCGATAGCCGTTGAGCAGAAAATCAAATACACCAGAATTTATTTTATTTTATCCATATTTTATTTTTTTCTGTGAATAAAGATGTTTAGTAGTAATAGATTCAAGAAAAATAAAGTGTAGAGAATCTTGAAATTATAAGGTAAATTAGTAATTGATATCACTTACTAATTTACCTTATCGTTAAATTATATTCCACGAAATGCTGGATGGAGAAAAAAAAATAGTTCGTAGAATCTTGAAATGACAAAGAAGGAAAGCAGTTCAAAGTCTATTGTTCAATGGAGAATAAACCAAAAAAAGGAAACAAAACAGTTCGCAGCTATTCCATATATAAAAGGATAGTTAGCAAAGAATTAAAGAAGTACAACGTTGAAGTAATTGAAGTTAACAGGGAAAAGTTAAAGTTTAGTTAACATAATATAACATGTGTTTTAATTTAAAATTACCTAATATTATAATTTTTGAACAAAGTAGATACCGAAAGGTAGATTGTCTTACAAATAAAATATTCAATTTTATACACGATTGGTCGCTGTTATTTTTCCTGTTTCGATTTTCTTGCTAAATTAGATCTATTAATGGCATATGTATGAAGTTTACGTTGTTTAATTCAATTGGTGGTCGATGTTCTGTAGAAAAAAAACCATGATTTAAGCTTTAATTGTGTGATATATTTAGTACAGGATGGCCCAAAAGTCGCAAAGGGGTTTTAATTAGTCACTAAATGTTTGGTTTTTAATTTTATTATTAATTCAAAGCATACAAGAAAGAACACATCTTGGAGTTTTTTTTTATTACTAAGTACGAAATATAGCAGCTTATAAATGTCTTCCATTTTCCACTTCACACAAATGAGCTCTTTCAACAGCTCTTAACGTATCTAATTTTTTGCCCTAATTTCGACACGAATATTTTCTTCGAGTTGTGGAATTGTGTGAGGTTTATTTGCGAAAACTTTTGCTTTTAGGTATGCCCATTAAAAAAATCATCGGCGGCGAAGTCCGGAGATCGCGGCGGATAATCCACGCCACATCTTCTCGATATTCAACTTCCAACGTTGCTTCTTCTGTATGGTAGGTTGCGCCATCTTGCTGAAAGCACATTCCTAGTCTACGTTCAACTGCAAGTCTTATAAAATTCTGAAGGATGGCCCTATATCGTTCTTCATTTACGGTTGCTGATTTACAGTTGTCATTTTGAAAAAAAAAACAGTCCGATTTTGTCTCGAGATGATACTCCACACCAAACTGTGCATTTAACAGAGTGAAATTCATCCTGGGATACCACGTTAAGATTTTTACTCGCTCAGAACCATTTTATTTAGATGGAATAAAATCAGATGATCCATAAAGTTGTTTTTCTCTCTTTTCAATTGTTTAAGTCTGAGTGTATAGTTCAGCCGTCGTGGGTAATCTGCAGAGTTTATAAAGATAAAAACAGTGTAAAATCCGCTATAACAAGGTTCGACGGACGTTTAGTTGAGTAGCTCGCCTCCGAGCAGACGTTTCTGGTCGATACTACCCCTCATAAGATTCACATTTTCTTCTGTCCCGGACTCTTGGTGGTCTCCCGGTACATGGAAGATCACCTACCTAACTTTGTTGTTCAAAACTATCCATTAAGGGACGAATCTTTACCTCCGAGGGTGAACCTTTAATGTTAACATTAACAACCTTACAACTGAATTTTGTTTCTCTAAGTAAAACAGAACGATTTTGGTGGATTATAACGTGCGGTATTTTCCATGGTAAATTTGCACACTTACCAAGTGTTCATTATTAAAAAGTTATAGGAAATTCAAACCCCTTCGTGACTTTCGGGTCACCCTGTATAAAACACATAAATATGTTTGACCTTTATTAAGATATAATAATACCATAATTTCCTTCTTTTTTCGTTTCCTCACTGCAATTTCATCAGAGTCTTTGCGGTGGTACCATCTTCCCTCATCGTTTTGACTCTTCCCACACAAACTTCTTACACTCCTTCAGGGAGTTCATTAGCAGAGGAGTCCAAATACACATTTTTCATAACTTCCTTTCATCTAATTTTCCTTATTCTCTCTTCTGACCCACATCTAACTCTTGCCAAGGTGACCTTTTCCTCTTCTATACCGACCTCACTGTTATTCAACTACTTTGACAATCTCCCATACACTTGCAATATTTTAAACATGTCATAATATCCACTCCTTTCAATATAGCAGCAATTTCCACTGCCTTTCCTTTCTTTTACCCTGCACTATAACCATCCAATGACTACATGCTATAATGATCCCTTATTTTAATACATCCTGTTTCGCTGATTTTATCTTCTTTGGCATTGAAATAACCGGAACGGAATTTGGCAAACCAATTCTGGCATTGGCGTTCTGTTAAACAATCTTTACCGTTGCGTTTTCTGAAGTAAAACAGTAAAACATAGCGATATATCTTTCAACCACTGCTTTATGACCACTACTGAATCGATTCACTTACTTTTTTTTATGAAAATTGAAGTGTCTTCTATCAAATGGTATTTAGATTAGATGATTGGACTGAAAATAATTGGTTAAAAATACAAACGTAGACATCTATTGATCGGAACCGAAATGATTCAAGATGTAATCCAGTAAATTAAATGACAAAGGACTTAACCGGTAGCCCTGTCTCACACCTATGCATGTCCTAATAGTTATTTAAGATACAAGTGTAAAAAGTGATGTTTTATTGCAGGAACTGGCGTTTAAATAAACGAGCGAGGAAAGAGCGAGTTTTTTAAAGCCAGGAGTGCAATAAAGAAACTTTTTACACCTGTGCCTTACAAAATTTTATTTTCGATCGTGCAGCAATTTTCAAAGAATATGTTCATGTGAGTAATATTTTAATGTCATTTCAATTATACAATGAATGGAAACATATTTTACCCACAGTGCATTTATGAGAACGTTACTTAGCAACCAGTAAATAACTTGCACAAATATCAGTCGCCATTATTATTTGTGGATAAAAGATTTGCTCTATTGTAATCGCTTAGACTTGTATTATATCTTCAGAGTTCCCAAATCTACCATTTCATTTATATTATCAAGTTTAATAGTTATTTGTAAAAATTAATAAAAATATATTCATCTGTCAGATTTGACAGTTCTATGCAATAAAAACAATTTGACATTTCCGTGCAATAAAAACGTAAAAAGAGCACTAGTGCTTTAAAAAGCCACTTTTACAACGAAAAATGATGCAAAAAGCGTCTACTTTCTGTACGATCGTAGATAAAATACTTTAAAAGGCCTTAAAGGATGCTCATTCTCTTCTTTGACTTCCGAGGAATCGTCCATTTTTAGTTTGAACCACGGGGAGAATCTGTCAACTCAGCCCTTTACTTGCAGGTGCTCAAGAGATTGAAACGCCGATTCGTGCGCCCTAGGCCGACATCAAAGATACGGTCAGGCTACACCATGACAATGCCCCAAGCCACATAGCCTTCATCGATACCAATTTCTTAGCTCGGAGCAACCCGATGGTTCTATCTTCGTTACAGACCCAATTTGGCCCGTACGACTTTATTTGTTTCCCTGACTGAAGAGAGAGCTAGAACGAAAACATTGGAGTCCGTGAAAAACGTCTAAAAGTATGTTTCAATGTTCCTAAGAGACATTCCCATCGAGGAGTTACAGGGTGCCTTACAGGCATGTCAGAAACCTTTCCGCAAGTGTATTAAAACTGGGGGAGGATAAATTTTTTACAATATTCGCATTACTTTTATAAGGGACCCTGTATATGCAAATAAATTTAAACTAAGACTTTACTTATAAATTCCTACACATAATTTTAGATTCAAACGCAGAAATTGTGATTTGGCAATTATGGGGAATAGGATTATATCCTCAATAACCGGAACGAAGTATTAACAAGTTTAAATATGTTAATTTCCGGACTTTCCCATAATTAACTCGATTTTATATAATGTTACACTCATTTTTTTAAGTAATAATAACACAACCTTATTCCAGAATAGTCATGTTAAGTGACATAATTATAATCGTAATATAGGTACATCATAACTATGACTAAATTCCATTCACAGCTGATTGAAGACGTCACAAGAATAGCTCGTTTCTGAATTATAAATATTTTTTTGCATGTATCGAGAAGCCGTAATGTATAAGCCCATATCTCAAAACACTTTCAAAGTTCGCATGGTATTATCATGATGTGGTGTCCAAAACTTGCCAATAGCTGTTTACACTGAAGGGTCCAACTTAAGTTGCTGTCGACACGAAATTTACTTGATTTTTAATCTCAGAAATTTCATTATTAATAGATATATCAGAAAATTCTGAAAGGTCTTGGATATTTTTTGTTTATATAACGATACTTGTTTCTGATGTGTTTATTAATAATTTATTCATTTTCATCCACTTTTGAGTGGCGTTGAGAATTAATATTAGCTTGTATAATTTTAGTTTTATTTCCAGTTGTTACTAGAAGACTAGTGTCATCTGCATATATTGTGTGCATGTTTTCCTGATTTATTCTTAAGCTTGAAAGCAGATTGAAAATTTCTGATTTATTTACTAGTTTGAAACTAAGGATTTATATGTCTCTCTATTCTACATTTAAATGGACGCTAAGGAATTTTGTCGGTTTCATTTTTGGCAATGTTATTGAGGAAATTGTTTAAGTCATTTTCTTTACCGAGCTTGATTATTAGTTTTCCCAACATGTTATTATTATATTATCTAGCTCTTGCCCTCCCCTATACCGAGTTGACTGTTATTCAAGTACCTTGTCAACCTACCACCACATTTTAAACATATCCACTCTTTTCATTACAGCATCAATGTTCACTCTTTTTATTTCACACAAGCCGCTATATTTACCCCATTCAGTGACTACATTCTATAATAATCTCATATTTTCATACATTCCTTTTCGGTATAATCTATACTGATTGTATCGTCTTATCGGCATTTCTGGACGTTGAGCATCTTTGGCATTGAAATTACGAGAACGGAATTTGGCAAATCAATTCTGGCATTGACGTTCTATTAAGCACTATTTCCCTTTTCTGAAGTAAAACAGAGCGATATTTCTCTGTTTGCTTTCGACCAATGCTTTACGATGACTACTGAATCGATTAATTTACTTTTTTTCAAATGACAAGAGACACCCTGCCAAATGATTTTCAGATTAGATGATTGGACTGAAGATAGTTTATTAAAAATACAAGCGTAGATATCTATTAACCGAAACCGAAATGATTTAAAACTCAACCTAATAAATTAATAGCAAATGGATTAACGGGCAACCCTGTCTCACTCATATCCATGTCTTAAATTAATATCCATTCTACCACTCCATCCTTTCCGTCTCCGAAATTCTAGCAAACTCTCTATAGGCACTTTATCATACAATGCTTTTAAGTCTAACACTGCTGCATACACATCATTTCTCTTTGATTACTCTCTCTACTATCCTTTCAAAAGAATAGATCTGGTCCCTTGTCCCTCTTCATCTTCAAAAATCCTTTGATTATCTGATAACAAACCACTTTTCTCAACATCCTTTTCTAACCGGTCTTTCATCATGGCCTTGGTAATCTTATACCCAATATTCATTACAGTTATTCCTCTGTAGGAGTCTACATCAGCAATATCTCCTCCTTTCTACCGTGGAGATAATTCCCACTCTCTTGGATTTTTCTCTCCACATCTGATTTAGCAGCACCATAAATCTTTTCTTCCTACTATGTCTAATCTCCTTCCTCACCTCAGCTTTTAGTCCGTCCATGCCTGCTGCTTTTCTTTATTTTAGTTCAACAAAGGCTTTTTCCATCTCTTAATCCATAAAATCTTCATCCTCGCCTCTTAGAATTCCGACTCCTATCCCACATCGAAGTCCCCTGTTTAATCTACAATTTTGTATCCATTCTTCTAATAATATAACTATTCGTCTCTTTCTTTGCCCCCTTTTTTACCAAATTATACATTTTTGTTTTACATTCTTAATTCTTCACTCGTTATTCCAGAACCTGTATATTTTTTCTGTCACATATTCTATTATACTTTATTGAAACTAACGTCACATGTTTCTCTTCTAATTCGTTCGCTATGCATTGATTAGATAATCATCAGAGGCGTTTCAAGGAAAGAAATGAGAAGAAGAAAGTGGAAGAAGTAACGGGATCTTATATAGATGGGCAAAAAGTAGGTTCAGTGGCTCAACGGCTTCTTATTTTCTCTTTTCCCAGAATACTAACTTTTACTGTTGCCAAAGTATTAGTCACTTTTCTTTTCGAAAGGCATCTTCTGTTGCAACAACATATACAATCTCCACTTGATTTTGTTATTCACAGGTTAACATCATTTTTGATATTGGTGAGGATACTTAAGGAGATCGAGGCATCGAGACTAGTATAACCCTACAGACTTTAATTGGTAAAACTTGTAATGAAATATTTAACAATTTTGCTGACGAAGAACTTAGACCTTTCACAATTACAATAACCAATTTTTTGTTTCAACCTTCTTTATGCGTGAAGTTAATTTTAAGACCTTTTGCTTCACTTTTGAGTTTCTCCCGACTGATCTGACCTGAGATTATCGTCGTGTTTGTAATTACATATTACGATATCCAATTTTCATTTTATCAATTTTGAAGTATTCTTTAAAGAGGCCAGTTTCGTGATGGTTAGAGTCCTGATCATATCCTTTTCTTTGCAGATGATGACTGTGCGAAGCGAACAAACACGGTGGTGACAGCTGAAACAGATAAATCTATTGTTTTATTTGGTTTTCCTTATTTTTATTTGTCGTAGCTCTTTGAAATATAATCTTTTTTTCTGATAATCAAAAGTAGTAGTTTTAGAGAGAGTAACTTTGTTTTATTTAAACAAACTGGAATTACTATGATAAACCATTGATACATGAGTATAAAATATAGGTAAGTCCATCCATTTGGGTTTTGAATTTCTTAGTCTTAAAATGTTCACCTAAACCAAACCATTTAGCAATTTGTGTGTTAAACGCCGTAGTGAATAATTAGTGGCGAAAAGGAGAACCAGCGAACGTGAGGTGGTTGTAAAAAGGTAATGACATGTGTGTGTGTGTGTGTGTGTGTGTGGGCAGGGGATGGAGGTGGATGCACGAACGCTGAATAATTCGGTGCCGTTCCAGAAACACACGTAAAGACGGCGAGTTGTGTCTCCTCGAGCCTGTAATGAACAATTTGCATTCGATTTGAATATCCGCCCGCTGAAATATTGAAGAGGACAAGTCTATTGTTTGCATGGAAAGGACAACAAGACACGTCTAGCGGTGTTCACATGTAAGTGAACTTGTTCATGTATTATCCAGGTGAAGGGAAGGAGGGAAAGAGGAATAGGGGCGGTGGGGTGGAGGAGAGGAAGGAAATCATCCCGGTGTTTCGTATTGCGAGAGCGGGAGGGGCTGGCGGTGGGTGGTGGACGCCGTGCGAAAGAAGAAGAGAGGTCGGCGGCGGTGGCGGCGGCGGAGGAGGCTCACGTGTGCAGCAGGGGCCCTCTGGGGGCACTAACACGCCAGCGCCGAACTAAGAATAATAAAGTCGACTTATGGCTTGCAATTACACAAAAATATATTCACGGTTTTTTATGGCTCCTTGCGGCCGAGGATCGCCGCCCTCTTCCATTCTTTTATTGTTCCGAGGAGAGGGCCGAATTGATATGTAATTGTTTTTCGGATAGATATTGCGCCTCTCGCCCTCACTGCGCTCGCAATTTGCCTCTAAACGCAATTGCCTTTACGCCCGCCTCTCATTTCATCCCCATTACGCTTTCATGCATGCATAACCTCGCCCACACTCCTCTTCACCTCTTGCACAGAAGCACAAACAGAAGAACAAAAAAAAAACACATTTAATTTCCCATTCTTAATCGATACCTTTAAAATTAACACATTTATCTTTAATACATTAGGTGTACAAGTAAATTATCCAATTTTTTCAGCTACACTTAAGACATATTTTAAAAGAAAGTAAATTAAGTTGTTTCTCCATCTTTTAGGCAACTGATGAATTACAGCTTAGAAAAATATCTTTGGGCACAATAAAGTCATCAAGCCATTTTCAGATCTCATCCACTGATTGGAAATGCATAATCTAGAAGGCATGTTGCATCGATCAGAAGAGTGGTAATCCGATGGAGAAATGTCTGTTAGGTGCTGCAAGACGCCCTCCTAGCCAAGACTCATTATGATGTCTTTTATATGGGCGTTGTAAGGAATTTCACTGGACATTCTACTTTGCCAGTATTCAGCCTTTTTCATTCAAATTCTTGACTTAAGCGGATTAACTGATGTTAGAAGCAGTCCGCAGTAACTGTTTCTCCAGCTTGCAACAACTCATAATAAAGAACGTCCTTCATATACCATCAAATGCAGTAATTGTCGAAACATATGTCAGGAAACTGATAAAGCAATTATGGAACGAAACAAGACTTTAATCAATAAAAATAATTGATATGAGTTTATGAAGAGAATGAGAGGATAATGATCAAGATTGGTTACCTGTAAGGGCAGATCGAAGAAAAGCAACAAGAAATACGTAACCTTATTCTCTTAACAATATCTAAATATAAAAACTATTATTATGTTTCATAATAAACAAATTGTTATTAAAGAGGTAATAAAATTTAAACTATCATGCATAAATAATCAAACCTTTAAACACTAGCGAAACAATATCGAATTCGAAAATTCATCATTTTACTTTAATTAATAATAAAACGGCCAGCATCATCAACACCTTGTTCGTCGCCGACTAATTAGGCTTTAAATGCGAAACAATGTTTTTCGAAAATAATCCCTGATCGAGTTCGTGAAAATTGGATGAGCGCACCCGATCAATTGCAATAACTCATTACTCCTTAATGCAAATCGCTTTAACTATTAATCAATCCGGGAAACACACACATACACACACTAGTATGTGAATAATTCATCGGATACTTATACTACAGATAAGGAGTGATTTTTTCAATAACATTTTCACGTATTTAAATTTTTTTAAAACAATCATCCGCTGTTATATTTTTTTTGTGCGCGGAGTAAATTGACATTATTAATTGTTATGCTAATGCAAAATATAGGATCGGCCAGTTTGGCCACATCAAATATTAACCCATCTATTTATCGGCACTGTCAGACTGCACGGCGAATTAATAATCAGAAATTTAATGCCTGTTAATTATTCACGGTACTTTCAAACTTGATAAATAAATTGTCTGCGGTTCCACTCTGTATATACATATATATATACACATATTGACGTTTGATGTCCCCTATATATATAGTGTTTGTGTGTGTGTGTGTATGTGTGTGGGTGAGTTTCGAGCCCCCATCACTTTAAATTAATTGAAATCGCGCGGAATGACAATTATTTAAAGTTTCGAAAAAAAAAATCATTCAAACTAATTGACGTGTCGTAATTGATTAGATTAATATTTGCTTTTTTAACTCATTGTTTCAATTTATACATCTATATAAAGATTTATTGTATATGTAGGGTAGATAGGTGGCCTCTATCCCACCCCCCAATTATAAAACTTAAACGATTAATTTCTCAAGAAAAAAATCTACAAAAGTAAAAAATAATTTATAAATTAAATGTAAACATATTTCTAGTTAATAAAATATTCAATAAAACCCTCTAGTATGTTTTACAGATTCTAGGGTAGGATAGTGGCCACCCACCCACCCTACATATACATTTGAACATTAATCACTGTCACATGCTTGGTTTCCTGAAAACTACAACAATATTATTGTTAATGTCAAAAAAAATTGAAAATAAAGTTTCTATTGATGTTCAAAAATTTTAAACAAGGATCTTACCTGAAGTTTAATTGTATATGTAGGGTGGGTGGGTGGCCTCTATCTTACCCTCCAAATATCAAAACCTAAACGCCGTTTTTCAGGAAATTTTTTTTGCAAGAGTAAAAAATAATGTATAAATTAAGTGTAAACATATTTATAGTTAATAAAATATTCAATAAAACTCTCTAATAAGTTTTACAGATTGGAGGGTAGGATGGTGGCCACCCACCCACCCTACATATACATTTGAATTTTAACCACTGTCACATGCTTGGTTTCCTGCAAACTACAACTAAATTATTTGCTGATGTCAAAAACATTAACAATAAAGTTTATATTGATGTTTAAAAAATTTAAACTAGTGTTTTACCTGAAATTTTATTATATGTGTAGGGTGGGTGGGTGGCCTCTATCCCACCCTCCAGTTATCCAAACTTAAACGACGATTTCTCAGGAAAAAAATCTACAAAAGTAAAAAATAATTTATAAATTAAGTGTAAACATATTTGTAGTTAATAAAATATTCAATAAAACCCTCTAGTATGTTTTACAGATTCTAGGGTAGGATAGTGGCCACCCACCCACCCTACATATACATTTGAACTTTAGTCATTATCACATGCTTGGTTTCCTGTAAACCACAACAAAATTATTGTTGATTTCAAAAAAAATAAAGAATAAAGTTTCTATTGATGTTCGAATATTATAAACTATTATTTTACTTGAAGTTTCATTGTATATGTAGGGTGGGTGGGTGGTCTCTATCCCACCCTCCAATTATCAAAACTTAGCCGACGATTTTTCAGAAAAAAATTCTTCAAGAATAAAACATAATTCATAAATTAAATGCAAACATATTTATAGTTAATAAAACATTCAATAAAACTCTCTTATATGTTCTACAGATTGGAGAGTGGAATAGTGGCCACCCACCCACCCTACATATACATTTGAACATTAATCACTGTCACATGCTTGGTTTCCTGAAAATTACAATAAAATTATTGTTGATGTAAAAAAAAATGAAAATTTCTATTGAAGTTCAAAATTTATTAATTAGGATTTTACCTGAAGTTTCATTGTATATGTAGGGTGGGTGGGTGGCCTCTATCCCACCCTCCAATTATCTAAACTTAAACGACGATTTCTCAGGAAAAAATTCTACAAAAGTAAACAATTATTTATAAATTAAGTGTAAACATATTTATAATTAATATAGCATTCAATTAAACTTTTAATTTATTTTACAGATTGAAGGGTAAATTAGTGGCCACCCACCCACCCTACATATACATTTGAATATTAACCACTGTGACATGCTTGGTTTCCTGCAAACTACAACAAAATTATTGTTGATGTCAAAAAAATTAATAATAAAGTATCCATTGATGTTTAAAAATTTTAAACTAATGTTTTACCTGAAATTTCATTATATATGTAGGGTGGGTGGGTGGCCTCTATCTCACCCTCCAATTATTAAAACTTAAACGATGATTTCTCATGAAAAAATCTGCAAGAGTAAAAAATAATGTATAAATTAAGTGTAAACATATTTATAGTTAATAAAATATTCAATAAAACTCTCTAATAAGTTTTACAGATTGGAGGGTAGGATAGTGGCCACCCACCCACCCTACATATACATTTGAACATTAACCACTGTGACATGCTTGATTTCCTGCAAACTACAACAAAATTATTGTTGATGTCAAAAAAATTAATAATAAAGTATCCATTGATGTTTAAAAATTTTAAACTAATGTTTTACCTGAAATTTCATTATATATGTAGGGTGGGTGGGTGGCCTCTATACCACCCTCCAATTATTAAAACTGAAACGACGATTTCTCAAGAAAAAAATCTGCAAGAGTAAAAAATAATGTATAAATTAAGTGTAAGCATATTTGTTGTTAATAAAATATTCAATAAAACCCTCTAGTATGTTTTACAGATTCTAGGGTAGGATAGTGGCCACCCACCCACCCTACATATACATTTGAATTTTAACCACTGTCACATGATTGGTTACCTGCAAACTACAACTAAATTATTGCTGATGTCAAAAACATTAACAATAAAGTTTCTATTGACGTTTAAAAATTTTAAACTAGTGTTTTACCTAAAATTTCATTAAATATGTAGGGTGGGTGGGTGGCCTCTATCCCACCCTCCAATTATCAAAACTTAAACGATGATTTCCCATGAAAAAATCTGCAAGAGTAAAAAAAATAATGTATAAATTAAATGTAGATATATTTTTAGTTAATAAAACATTCAATAAAACTCTCTTAAATGTTCTACAGATTGGAGGGTAGGATAGTGGCCACCCACCCTACATATACATTTGAACTTTAACGACTGTCACATGCTTGGTTTCCTGCAAACTACAACAAAATTGTTGTTGATGTCAAAAAAAAATTACAGTAAAATTTCTATTGATGTTCAAAATTTATTAATTAGGATTTTACCTGAAGTTTCATTGTATATGTAGGGTGGGTGGGTGTCCTCTATAAAGTGTATAAACTAGGATTTTACCTACAATTTCATTGTATATGTAGGGTGGGTGGGTGGCCTCTATCCCACCCTCAAATTTAATTTTCAAAACTTGAACGACGATTTTACATATTTTTTTTGCAAGAGCGTAAAATTCTTCAAGAGTAAAAAATTATTTATAAATTAAGTGTAAATATATTATAAGTTAATAAAACATTCATTCATTCATAAAATTTCCTAATATGTTTTACAGTTTGAAGGGTGGGATAGTGGCCACCAACTAAAACTAGGAAAAATTGAAAATTGCTTTCGGTGGTTTAAAAATTTAAAAATATATTCGCACGGAATTATTCTAAAATTTGTAGAATCATTATAGAAATAACATATCTTAATAAATGCAGAAAAACAATTGCCATCGCTTAACTGAAAGCAAAACTGCACCGTTTGAAACTTGAATTGGGGAAACACGAAAAATTACCTTCGGCGGTTTCAAAAATTACAGAAAAATAATCTCGGGCAGAATTATGCTGAAAAGTTCAAAATGTCTACAGAAATAATGCATTTTAATAAATTCAAAAAACAATTGCTATCGCATCAATGAAAACCAAACCAGAACGTTTGAAACTTCAACTGGGGAAACACGAAAAAATTACTTTCAGCGGTTTAAAAATCCAACCCAACGATAACCTCTTGTAGAATTGTGCTGAAAATATTTAAATCACTTCATAAATAATGTATTTTAATAAATATTAAACAAAATTGACATCGCTTATCTGAAAACAAAATTACAGCTTTTGAAACTTTCACTGGGGATAAACCAAAATTTGCTTTCGGCGGTTTAAAAAAATCTAATAAAATAATCACTCGTAAGAATTCTGTTGAAAATTTCAGAATCATTACAGAAATAATAGATTTTGATAAATACAAAAAATAATTGATATCGCTTCACTGAAAACAAAAGCACAGCGATTAAAACTTTTGAAAAATGAAAAATTGCTTAATGGACGATATCTCAGGAAAATATTCTGCAAGAGTAAAAGATTATTAATAAATTAAGTCTAAATGTATTTATAGTTGATAAAATATTCAATAAGCCTCTCTTAAATGCTCTACAGATGAGAGGGTAGGATAGTGACCACCCTACATATACATTTTAATTTTAACTATTGTCACATGTTTGATTTTCTGTAAACTACAACAAAAGTATTGTTAATGAAAAAAATAATTGAGAATAAAGTTTCTATTGATGTTCAAAAATTATAAACAAGGATCTTACCTGAAGTTTCATTGTATATGTAGGGTGGGTGGATGGCCTATATCCCACCCTCTAATTATCAAAACCCAAACGACGGTTTTACAGGAAAAAAGTTTGCAAAAGTAAAATATAATTCATAAATTAAATTTCTATTGATGTTTAAAGTGTATAAACTAGGATTTTACCTAAATTTTCATTGTATATGTATGGTGGGTGGGTGACCTCTATTCCATCCTTCAATTATCAAAACTTGAACGACAATTTTACAGAAAAAAATTCTGCAAGAGAAAAACATAATTCATAAATTAAGTGCAAACATATTTATAGTTAATAAAATATTCAATAAAACTCTCTAATAAGTTTTACAGATTGGAGGGTAGGATAGTAACCACCCACCCACCCTTCATATACATTTGAACATTAATCACTGTCACATGCTTGGTTTCCTGAAAACTACAATAAAATTATTGTTGATGTAAAAAAAAATTAACAGTAAAATTTCTATTGATGTTCAAAATTTATTAATTAGGATTTTACCTGAAGATTCATTGTATATGTAGGGTGGGTGGGTGGCCTCTATCCCACCCCCCAATTATCCAAACTTAAACGACGGTTTCTCAGGAAAAAATTCTACAAAAGTAAAAAATAAGTTATAAATTAAGTGTAAACATATTTTATTTAGTTAATAAAATATTCAATAAAACCCTCTAGTATGTTTTACAGATTCTAGGGTAGGATAGTGGCCACCCACCCACCCTACATATACATTTGAATTTTAACAACTGTCACATGATTGATTTCCTGCAAACTACAGCCAAATTATTGTTGATGTGTCATAAAATATTAACAATAAGTTTCTATTGATTTTCAAACATTATAAACCATGATTTTAACTGCAGTTTTATTGTATATGTAGGGTGGGTGGGTGGCCTCCATCCCACCCTCCAATTATCAAAACCTAAACGAAGGTTTTTCAGGAAAAAAAATTCGCAAGATTAAAAATTAATGTATAAATTAAGTGTAAACATATTTGTAGTTAATAAAATATTCAATAAAACCCTCTAATATGTTTTACACATTCTAAGGTAGGATAGTGGCCACCCACCCACCCTACATATATATTTGAACATTAACCACTGTCACATGCTTGGTTTCCTGCAAACTACAACAAAATTATTGATGATGTCAAAAAAATTAACAATAAAGTTTCTATTGATGTTCAAATGTTAAAAACTAGTATTTTACCTGAAGTTTAATTGTATATGTAGGGAGGGTGGGTGGCCTCTATCTCACCCTCCAATTTTTAAAATTTAAGCGACGATTTCTCCGGAGAAACGTCTGCAGGAGTAAAAACTTATTTTTAAATTAAATATAAATGTTAAGTTTTACAGATTGGAGGGTAGGATAGTAAACACCCACCCACCCTACATATACATTTGAACATTAATCACTGTCACATGCTTGGTTTCCTGAAAACTACAATAAAATTATTGTTGATGTAAAAAAAAATAACAGGAAAATTTCTATTAATGTTCAAAATTGATTAATTAGGATTCATTGTATATGTAGGGTGGATGAGTGGCCTCTATCCCACCCTCCAATTATCCAAACTTAAACGACGATTTCTCAGGAAAAAATTCTACAAAAGTAAAAAATAATTTATAAATTAAGTGTAAACATATTTGTAATTAATAAAAATATTCAATAAAACCCTCTAGTATGATTTACAGATTCTAGGGTACGATAGTAGCCACCCACCCACCCTACATATACATTTGAACATTAATCATTGTCACATGCTTAGTTTCCTGCAAACTACAACAAAATTCTTGTTGATGTGTCAAAAAAAATAACAATAAAGTTTCTATTAATGTTCAAAAATTATAAACCATAATATAACCTGAAATTTCATTATATATGTAGGGTGGGTGGGTGGCATCTATTCCACCCTTTAATTATCAAAACTTAAACGACGATTTTACAGGAATAAATTCTGCAAGAGTAAAAAATAATTTATAAATTAAGTGTAAACACATTTTTAGTTAATAAAACATTCAATAAAACTCTCGAATATGTTATACAGATTGGAGGGTAGAATAGTGGCCACCCACCCACCCTACATATACATTTGAACATTAACCACTGTCACATGCTTGGTTTCCTGCAAACTACAACAAAATTATTTGTGATGTCAAAACAATTAACAATAAAGTCTCTATTGATGTTTAAAAATTTTAAAGTAGAGTTTTACCTGAAATTTCATTATATATGTAGGGTGGGTGGGTGGCCTCTATCCCACCCTCCAATTATCAAAACTTAAAAGATGATTTCTCATGAAAAAATTTGCAAGAGTAAAAATTAATGTATAAATTAAGTGTAAACATATTTATAGTTAATAAAATATTCAATAAAACTCTTTAATAAGTTTTACAGATTGGAGGGTAGGATAGTGGCCACCCAACCACCCTACATATACATTTTAACTTTAAACATTGTCATATGCTTGGTTTCCTGAAAACCACAACAAAATTATTGTTGATTTCAAAAAAAATAAAGAATAAAGTTTTTATTGATGTTCGAATATTATAAACTATTATTTTACCTGAAGTTTCATTGTATATGTAGGGTGGGTGGGTGGCCTCTATTCCACTCTCCAATTATCAAAACTTCAACGACGATTTTTCAGAAAAAAATTCTTCAAGAGTAAAACATAATGCATAAATTAAATGCAAACATATTTATAGTTAAAAACATTCAATAAAACTCTCTTATATGTTCTACAGATTGGAGGGTGGGACAGTGGCCACCCACCAACCCTACATATACATTTACTTGGTTTCCTGCGAACTACAACTAAATTATTGTTAATGCCAAAAACATTAACAATAAAGTTTCTATTGATGTTTAAAAATTTTAAACTAGAGTTTTACCTGAAATTTCAGTATTTATGTAGGGTGGGAGGGCGCCCCCCCCCCCCTTCAATTATCAAAACTTAAACGACGATTTCTCAGGAAAAAAATCTGCAAGAGTAAACATTAATGTATAAATTAAGTGTAAACATATTTATAGTTAATAAAATATTCAATAAAACTCTCTAATAAGATTTACAGATTGGAGGGTAGGATAGTGGCCACCCACCCACCCTACATATACATTTTAACATTAATCACTGTCACATGCTTTATTTCCTGTAAACTACAACAAAATTATTGTTGACGTCAAAAAATTATCAATAAAGTTTCTATTGATGTTCAAAGTGTATAAACTAGGATTTTACCTAAAGTTTCATTGTATATGTAGGGTGGGTGGGTGGCCTCTATCCCACCCTTCAATTATCAAAACTTAAATAATGATTTCTCATGAAAAAATCTGCAAGAGTAAAAAATAATGTATAATTATTGTCTAGTATGTTTTACAGATTTTAGGGTAGGATAAGGGCAACCCACCCACCCTACATATACATTTGAACTTCAGCCATTGTCACATGCTTGGTTTCCTGCAAACTATAACTAAATTATTGCTGATGTCAAAAACATTAACAATAAAGTTTCTAATGATGTTTAAAAAATTTAAACTAATGTTTTACCTGAAATTTTATTATATATGTAGGGTGGGTAGGTGGCCTCTATCCCACCCTTCGATTATCAAAACTTAAGCGACGATTTCTTAAGAAAAAAATCTACAAGAGTAGAAAATAATTTAAAAATTAAGTGTAAATAAGTTAATACAACCTTCAATAAAACTCTATAATATGTTTTACAGATTGAAGGGTAGGATAGTGGCCACCCACCCACCCTACATATACATTTGAACTTTAACCATTGTCACATGCTTGGTTTCCTGCAAACTACAACTAAATTATTGCTGATGTCAAAAACATTAACAATAAAGTTTCTATTGATGTTTAAAAATTTTAAACTAGGGTTTTACCTGAAATTTCATTATATATGTAGGGTGGGTGGGTGGTCCCTATCCCATCCTTCAATTATTAAAACTTAAACGACGATTTCTCAGGAAAAAAATCTGCAAGTGTAAAAATTAATGTATAAATTTAGTGTAAAAATATTTATACTTAATAAAATATTCAATAAAACTCTCTAATAAGTTTTACAGATTGGAGGGTAGGATGGTGGCCACCCACCCACCCTACATATACATTTGAACATTAATCACTGTCACATGCTTGATTTCCTGAAAACTACAATAAAATTTTTGTTGATGTCAAAAAAAAATTAACTGTAAAGTTTCTATTGTAATTCAAAATTTATTAATTAGGACTTTACCTGAAGTTTAATTGTATATGTAGGGTGGGTGGGTGGCCTCTATCCCACCCTCCAATTATCAAAACTTAAACGATGATTTCTCATGAAAAAATCTGCAAGAATAAAAAATAATGTATAAATTAAGTGTAAGCATATTTGTAGTTAATAAAATATTCAATAAAACCCTCTAGTATGTTTTACAGATTCTAGGGTAGGATAGTTGACACCCACTCACCCTACATATACATTTTAATTTTAACCACTGTCACATGATTCGTTTCCTGCAAACTACAGCCAAATTATTGTTGACGTCAAAAAAATATCAATAAAGTTTCTATTGATGTTCAAAAATTATAAACTAGGACCTTACCTGAAGGTTTATAGTATATGTAGGGTGGGTGGGTGGCCTCTATCCCATCTTCCAATTAACAAAACTTAATCGACCATTTCTCAGAAAAAATTCTGCGAGAGTAAAAATTAATTTTACAAATCAAGAGTTAATATATTTATAGTTAATCAAACATTAATTAAAACCCTTAAATATGTTTTACAGATTGGAGGGTAGGATAGTAACCACCCATATACATTTGAATTATAATTATTGTCATATGCTTGGTTTCCTGAAAACTACAACTAAATTATTGTTGATGTCAAAAATAATAACAAGAAAGTTTCTATTGATGTTTAAAAATTCTAAACTAGTGTTTTACCTGAAATTTCATTATATATGTAGGGTGGGTGGGTGGCATCTATTCCACCCTTTAATTATCAAAACTTAAACGACGATTTTACAGGAAAAAATTCTGCAAGAGTAAAAAATAATTTATAAATCAAGTGTAAATTTATTTAGAGTTAATAAAATATTCAATAAACCTCTCTAATATGTTTCACAAATTGGAGGGTAGGAAAGTGGCCACCCACCCACCCTACATAAACTTTTGAATTTTAACCATTGTCGCATGGTTGGTTTTCTGCAAACTGTAACAAAATTATTGTTGATGTCAAAAAAACTAAACAATAAAGTTTCTATTGATGTTCAAAAATTATAAACCAGGATTCTCCATGAGATTTTATGGTCTATGTAGGGTGAGTGGGTGGTCCTGATCCCATCTTTTAATTATCAACATTTAAATGACGAATTAAACACAATAATTACTTTGTTTTGTATAACAGTTACAAAACAAAGTAATTATTGTGTTTAATTTGTGATTAAAATGTATAACGAAGTAGAAGCCTCCATAGTCAATGATTTAAATGACGATTTTTCATTAAAATAATTTGCAAGAGTAAAAATTAATTTATTAATTAAGTATAAATATATTTATGGTTAATAAAACACTCAATAAAACTCTTTAATATGTTTTACAAATTGGAGGGTAGAATAGTGGCCATCCACCCACCCTACATATACATTTGAACTTTAATCATTGTCACATGCTTGCTTTTGTGCAAACTTCAAAAAAATTATTGATGATGTCAAAAAAATGAACGATAATAAATTTACTATTAATGTTCAAAAATTATAAACTAGTGTTTTACCTAAAGCTTTATTGCATATGTAGGGTGGGTGGGTGGTGCCCATCCCACCCTCCAATTACCAAAACTTAAACGACGATTTCTGAATTAAAAATCCGCAAGAGTAAAAAATTATTACTAAATTAATTTTAGTTAATAGAATATCCAATAAAACTCCCTAATATGTTCTACAGATTGGAGGGTAGGATAGTGGCCACCCACCCACCCTACATATACATTTGAACTTTACACATTGTCACATGCTTGGTTTTCTGCAAATTTCAAAAAAATTGTTGTTGATGTCAAAAGAAAATATCAATTAAGTTTCTGATGATGTTTAAAAATTATAAACTACTGTTTTATCTGAAGTTTCTTTATATATGTAGGGTGGGTGGGTGGCCTCTATCCCACCCTCAAATTATTAAAACTTAAACAACGATTTTTCAAGAAAAAAAAATTGCAAGAGTAAGATATAATGAATTAAGTGTAAACATATTTATAGTTAATAAATCATTAAACAAAACTCTCTAATTTGTTTTACAAATTGGAAGGTAGGATAGTGGCCACCCACCCACCCTACATATACATTTGGACTGTTAACATTGTCACATGCTTGGTTTCCTGTAAACTACAACATACTTATTTTTGGTGTCAAAACAAGAATTAATTATAGTTGCAATTGATGTTCAAAAAGTATTTACTAGTATTTTACCTGAAGTTTCATTATATATGTAGAGAGGGTGGGTGGCCTCACGTTAGGGATAAAGTAATAGCAATTGACAGATAGAAAATAATAAAAGATAGATGGCATATAAGATATGACAGATAACAGATAATAGATCACATATGGCAGATGACAAATGACAGATGACAGATGACAGATGACAGATGACAGATGACAGATGACAGATGACAGATGACAGATGACAGATGACAGATGACAGATGACAGATGACAGATGACAGATGACAGATGACAGATGACAGATGACAGATGACAGATGACAGATGACAGATGACAGATGACAGATGACAGATGACAGATGACAGATGACAGATGACAGATGACAGATGACAGATGACAGATGACAAATGGCAGATGACAAATGACAGATGACAGATGACAGATGACAGATGACAAATGACAAATGACAAATGACAGATGACAGATGACAGATGACAGATGACAGATGACAGATGACAGATGACAGATGACAGATGACAGATGACAGATGACAGATGACAGATGACAGATGACAAATGACAGATGACAAATGACAAATGTCAAACGACAAATGACAAATGACAAATGACAGATGATAGGTGTATAATAAATAACAGACAAATTATAATAGTTAACAAATGATAAACGATCAATGATTGATTCATACAGTAAGCAATTTTTTTTTTGTTAAGATGAGAGGAAATCCTGCATGGACACCCTTATAGTAGGGTAGTGTCGGACTCTTACCGACTAAAACCTCTGCTCCGCGATCACTGTTGTTGCACTAGTCCAGGTCCGTTTTATATTATTATTCTAATTAAAATTTTACGGAATTATAAGTATGATGTATATAATTTCTTTCTTTTTTTTCCATTATTACCAACAAAAAAATCTTAATTTCGTGCTTTTAAATTATAGTAATATTTCATAATTATATGTTGTTCCAAAAGGAATGATTATTTCAGACATACCTATTGCTGCATTAAAAACGAGAAAAGTACTGGAGAAAAAAAAACAGAGACGAAGGAAATTTATATAAATGTTTCGTGAAGGGGGGCGGTTATCGGAACGAAAGTGGGTGTGCGAGTGTAGAGAGAGGATAGGAGGGTAAGTATATATTTTGTGTCGCATGTCATCCGTTATATTAAGTTTGGTACGGCGAAACAAAAAGTCCGGGATTCCCGTCGATAACGCTGAATAATTCAGCTCCGGCTATCTTATTATGACATTTTTGTTGTTGTGTGTGTGTGTGCGCCCGTCTCTTTTTTGGGAAAAAGGAAGAGGTGGAGGAGAAGAAGGTGGAATCAGTGTTACGGGGAAAAATGGATGAGACGGAATGCGTCATGGGGTATTTTGTAAATATGGGAAATATAAGTTGAAAGAATCGAGAGTAATCTTGGATCGAGTGGATTGTGAATAATGCAGAAAGTCGCATCGGAATGCGGCCCCCGGAGCGCCATGCATTTTACATGCCATCTTTCAGCGTGTGCTTGCTCTCTTCTCTTCGGCTCTTTGACTTAACGCGCCTAATAGCCTTTTTTATCTTTAAATAAATGCGAACCGTTCACCTGAGAAATTAACTGCTGCGGATTTCGCCCGCCCCTGTTCAGAATCAAATCCTATCCACTTTACATCTCATTTACTAACGTTCACGTTTTTTTTTTTATTTTTCACACGTCACACAAAATATGCTCACTATACCATCCTTTAGTATAACATAATTGTCAATTAAATGATTAATTAAAGTCCTTATTTTGTGAACGTCTTTACAAGTATGAAGAGGCAGTTTCTTAGAGAAGGATGTTCTCCGCGTAATTTTTCAATGTAATTGCCCATTTGCGGAGCGGTCGTTACAAATAGGCGGCGGCGTTAAGTAAACTGCTGCCATTATTTTCATTTTGGGGCCCAAGAAGAATGGTGATATCCACATAATTAACAGTTGCAGCGGAGCATCGGGGTCCCAATGACGGCGATCAATCTAGTTAATAAGATGGGTTGCTCCACTAACCCACCCCGAAACGCTTAAGGGCGGACGTCCACCTGCACTCAATTTTCTTTCCTCGTCTCGTAATCTACTCCACCCGACCGACTAAATCTATTTGTTGCAATTTGTTTAACCCATTTTAATAGTTAAATAATTATAACAATGATGTATTTTAAATGCTTATAAATTATATAATAGAACCAAAATTGTTGTTGAATATATGCAAAAATCAAAAATTAAATTTAAATTTAATAATAATTATCAATTTTGACAGATCAGACTAATTTATAACGAGTTTCGCGCCGATGTTTAAAATCTGTGTCGGCCATATTGATTTGGCGGCGTCTGTCAAAATTGATAATTATTATTAAATTTAAATTTACAACATATATACAACAACAATTTTACTTTTTTTAACTATTGATAAGGAACACTTTGTGTTCGAAATGTACATTTAGTTAAAAAACAAAAACAATTTTGTGAAGAAAGTGATAATTTTTTGAATACAAATTTATAACTGCTTTAAAGAGGAAAATCGATTGCAATAATTATTTTCCAATTAGCTGTTTACTAGTTTAATGATAGTTGAGTTCCTTGAAGATGCATTGACTGGTTTAGCATTAAAAATGGTCAAATCGTGACCGAAATGTATATTTGCAAGTAATCAAATTTATTAATAAAGGAAACAATTTTACTAATCGGTTCTTGGAAAACGAAAACAAAAATCAATAATAATTTTAGCCAAGTCTGTCACATCTAATGCTAATTATTGAGTCGCTGATATCAAATTATACAATTATCAATACGCATTTTTATTGTTTTTATTATTTTAATGATACAATTTTATATTCAAATTTTCCATAAGGACCTTATCATCACAATGGTACAAAACTAGCATTATTTTTTATTGAGTTATGTGAAGATTATATTATTAATAAAAACGCAGTTAAATTCCTTTCTTCTAATAAAAACAGTAAAGAAAAGAATTTAACAACGTTTTTATTATTATTTTCTTTATTATTTAATTTAAATAAGTTAGAAAGACAGAAAACCCTCTGGTCGATAACCTTTTGGCAAATTAATATACTAACACACACAATTATTTATTATTCAAATGTAAATATGCGTAAATTTGTTAATAAATATGTATATTATCAAGTTAAATAATTACTTCATTTTAAAAGTTGTTGCTTTAATATAGGCAACCTAATTAACACAAATGAATTACACCATTATTATTTTACAGTTTTTACACTATAATTTAAATATATACTTATAAAGCTCTTAGAAAGTTTATTAATTGTGAGATTAATCCAATAATAATTTTCCAAAGACAGTTTTTCTAATAAAAAATCTGTAAATTCTAAGATTAAAAATTTCACTTTTTTATTTTAACAGTTAATTGGAAAATAATTATATATACAACATCTTTATTCCAGTAACAAATATTTACAATAATACATATATACAGTATGATTGGTGTTAGTCCGTCACTGTCTGGGCTAACGACCGAAAGTCTTTCTGCCCTGACTTAAATGAATAAAAATATGTAAAGAAATTGAAGCTGGAAAATAATTATTACAATCGATTTTTATTTTTAAAGCAGTTATAAATTGGTATACATATTAATTATTTAGCCAGAAGCTTATAAGTATTTAATCTGTTTTAATTTATTGATTATAGCGAATTCAGCTATTTTTACTTTCTTATTCAAATAAAATAAGAAATCTGAAAGGCTACTAATCTATTTTTAACCAGACGACTTTAAGGTTTTTATAATATAATTAAAAAAAAAATTAATTAGTTCCAAATTATGTTTTTGATGTGTAATTTTTGCAATAAATACTTATCTGTAATGCATTAAATAAAAAATATAATTATTATTAATCTTAAAATAACTAGTGTAATTAATTCTTCTTTCAGTAAAAATATTAATAATGTATAAACATTAACAATTTATTCAGTTATTTCAAAGTTTCTCATCATCCTTTTTTCATAAAAAAAACGCATTTTAGTGTCAATTTAATTTACTTCTTTCGTCGCATAAACCAGTTTTTAGACCGATTATATATAAAATCACCTATTAAAACTTAATACGACGTTTATAATCTTCAATTTTTAAAAATAAATAAAATCTATTTAAAATTATTCATTCGTTTATGATTTAATATATGCAACTTTAAATACAGATTAAAACACTCACTATGTTTTTACCAAATATTTTATATATTATCTTTTATATATCGTTAAAATATTGTTAATGTTTTAATCTAAAATAAATAACTAAATAAATATGTACTTAATATTGAATGTCACCACATGACCATATGCAACATTATATACATAACGAACAAATTCTTGAAAAATGTTCTATGATAATAATATAATTGACAATAAATTTATTTGTATTATTATTCGTTCATGAAAATTAAACAATATTGAATAAAGATTTGTTTATAATTAGATTACAAGCCTTTTATTTGAAGTAATTTTAGTAAAAATAGTATTATACTGGCGATTATAATTTGCTTCGTGAATCTTTTTTTTTTTTAATCAAATAATAATACATCCATTCTCCTATTATTTTGTTCTTTCTAGATTCTGAATTATTATTTTCAGACTTATTTATTAAAAAAAACTATAATAAATAATTTTTGACGTTGATTAAAAAAAGTTAGGCAACACTACATGCAGCTAACCTTAATGTTCTAATTCACAAATATAACAACAATAATTCACGTAGCATGTTGTGGTCTGAAGGATAATACAATCAAAACCACGTATTGTATTGATTTACAGGGTAAGTAGTAAAATTTATAAAGTAAGGAATTTTTATCTCTAAATTAATTCTAATTGCAACTTCATTAGACTGCAACATCGATAACAAGTTATTACTGTATATTGCTTATCAATCTTGATTGTTTAAAAGACTTGTTTCTTATTTTCTCTCCAATTAATTTCGACTGCTTATCATTTTCAAGGAGTTATGTCCCAAAATATTTACTATTAATGGTATTTATACAAGTTTTTACGTGTAAAATTAGATAAACTTAATTTTTCTTAAACTGGTTCTTAGAACGTCATCAACTATTTTTAAACACATTTCAACTCTTTGTTTAATACTTTCATATTATTACTTTATAACGCTTCAATTATTTCATCTTTAAGAAACTCTGCATTTAAGAATTTATGTTCGAGGGAAGTAACGGTCGACTTATTAAAAATAATCAAAACCAAAGAATTTCTCTGTCCCACAGAATCTGTCCATAGCGACACTCCAAAATCCCAGTGAACGGATTTCCTATGACAGAGAAATTCTCTGGTTTTGATTATTTTTCAGAATTTATTCATTATTTTGGGGACCGCGGTGACCTAGTGGGTAGTGTGCCTGCTTACAGGCCACACAGTTGTGGGTTCGAATCCCAATTTATTATTATGCCAGCGTACTCTTGACCTACACCAATAAACCATACGTTAACTTAGTGCCCATTCTCTCGCTTGAACTATCGTACTCTTGACCTACCTCAACATATAATTTATTAGGGCATGTTAGAAATACGATAGGTCATTGACTTCTTATTGAGGTAGGTCAAGAGTACGATAGAATAAATAATGAAGAAACTTGTAAGGCTATATGAGATTAATGTTCGGTTTATTATAGTTTAAAGTAACGATTATTACAAATATCTAAAATACAGATAAACAATTGAAACCGACAAAGTATTAAACAATTGAATGCCTCAATAGGAAACGATTGAAATTACTAGAATTTAACAAAAATCACAATTAATAAAGACGTCATGAATGCAAAAAATTGAAAATTATTAAAAATAGCTTAAATACTTGAATGACACTATAAAAAAGTTGAAAATTTTTGAATTTTGTATAAAAAACAATCACTTCACTGAATGGATTTCATTTTTTGTCACCTTGAGTTTTGAGCGTTGCCAATAATTTCGTTTCTGGCAGCAAAACCTCAATTGTTTCATTGTATTATTAAAACACAATCATTAGAAATAGACTTTGAAGTTATCAAACATAATCCCAGTGTAGATTATTTTTTTAGATATGTATTTCACTTCACCGAATGCATTTAATTTTTCTCAATTTGAGTTTTGAGCATCGCCAATTTGTTTCTAGCAACAAAACCTCAGTTGTTTCACGTAAATATTAAAAATACCATTATTATGAGACGATTTTGAAGTTTTGAGAATAATCCCCGCATAGATTTTTTTTTAAATATTTCACCAAATGGATTTGATTTTTTTTTACTTTAAATTTTGAGTGTTACCATTTTGTTTCAAGTGACAACTATTGAGTATTTCACTAAAATATTAAAAATACGATCATTAATAGTAAAATTCCAATTGTTTCTTCTTTGAAAGAAAACTGTATTTTGTTTTTTATGAATATATCAATTGGTTTTTGTTTAATTTCAATTGTTTTCTCTTTCTTGACAAAATTTTTAGATTCTTTCCATTATATTATAATTGTGAAATTCCAATTATTTTGTTAATAAAATATATTCAAGTTTTTCAGTTGGTTGTAGAAAATTAACTAATAATTTGAAAATACTAATAGTAATTAAATAACTAATTATTTTGAATAATCATAAATTTTCTTGTTTTTATCGTGTTTTAAAGCTTTAACGATTTTCCAATGTTTTAAGCACATTTTCAACTGTTTGTTTACAATATTTTCGACTGTTACAAAGATATTCAATTGTTTCTTTCAAAACAAAAATGCATTTGTTTTCTTTAAAGAATTTTTGGTTAATTTTCAGTTATGCGGATGACAACCGAATAAAAAAAATGCAACACATTATAAAAATTATTCTTGTGCCCTCGATTTTCTCATGTGAAGTTAAATAAATCAATAATTAAACGAATTTTAATAGTGAAATAAAAAATATATTCGTGTGCGAAGGTTTTTAATTCAAAAACCGCGCCGAAAATTCAAGTTGCGCACAACAACAGCGCCGGTGTGTAGTGTCAGCGGGTCGGCCACCGATCGCCGACCGTAATTAATTATAAACAATCCTAAACCCGCTAGTACCCGTGGCCAACACTCCGCTAAAAATGTGTCGCACCTGAAAAAGTTCTGGTCCTCCTTCCCAGCGCTCGAAAACCATGATGTCCGTCTCACAATGTCTCGACGACAACAACGGCCAGAACCTAATCTTCAAGAGGGTCTCATCCGCCGTCTTCTACGGGGTGGCCTCGTTCATGATCACGGTGGTCAACAAGAACGTACTCACCAGCTACTCGTTTCCCTCGTTCCAGTTCCTCGGGCTGGGACAAATGTTTGCAACACTGGTGGTCCTGTACGCCGCAAAGAAACTCCGCATAGTAAGCTTCCCCGACTTCGACATCCACACCTTCGGGAAAATCTGGCCCCTGCCACTAATCTACATAGGAAACATGCTGTTCGGTCTCGGCGGTACGAAAGAGTTAAGCTTACCGATGTTCACTGCACTCCGCCGCTTCTCCATCCTAATGACGATGATCGCAGAGTTCTACATCCTCGGAGTTAAACCCAGCTTCAGTGTGCAGTTTAGTGTGTACACAATGATAATCGGTGCCCTTGTTGCAGCCAGTAATGACCTCGGTTTTAATTTAGTGGGATACATATACGTGCTACTGAATGATTTCTTCACAGCCACAAACGGTGTGTACATAAAGAAGAAACTGGACTCTAAAGAGCTAGGAAAGTACGGATTAATGTATTACAATTCCCTATTCATGTTTGTGCCCTCGATATTCTTCGCCTTTTACACAGGCGATTTAGAAAAGGGCTTCGACTATCCCCACTGGGGTAACATGTTATTCACAGGGCAATTCCTGCTCTCGTGCGTGATGGGATTCATATTATCCTACAGTGTGATTCTGTGTACGCAGTTTAACTCGGCACTCACCACGACGATTATTGGTTGCCTGAAAAACATCTGTGTGACGTATCTGGGGATGGTGATCGGCGGGGATTACATATTCTCGTGGATCAACTTCATAGGAATAAACATTAGTGTGTTTGGTAGTCTGATTTACACGTACGTAACCTTCAAGAGGAAAGACACGTCGCCGGCGTACGCCCCGCTGAGCGACAAGGCCGCCAAGCTGGACGTCGTATAGTACATGCTGAAAGTTTTTACTTTCAAGTGTAAGCCCAGATGAATTCCTATTACTTTTACCTTTTATGAATTAATATAATTAAATCGAGAGCCAGCGGAGGTGCCATAAGTTTCATTTTATTCGTATTAGTACAATTGTAACTTCCTGCTGTTATCAACATGACCGTGTGCGTTGATAATTTTTATTTTTAAACCAAAGCGAGATAGTGTAAATACTTTGGATTTTTTTTTGTGTTATTTATTTTTAAAACGAAAATATTAAGTGGCTGATTGAGTTATTTAATACACAGTGGTAGCGCTTGTAATTTTTTAGTACTGATAACCTTGACTATCGATACAGGTAAAAAACCACTGAAAGTAACATAGTATGACAATTGTATACATATTTATATATCAGAAATTCTACAACAAAATATTCACTGAGAACTGGCTGAAAATGTCAATTAATTTCAAAAGTATGTGGTGTTGATAATTTGACTTTATTAATAGCTAAATTTACATCACCATCTACTAAACTACACATACTATTTTTAATTTCTGTACATTTATTTCTGACTGTTTTATTCATGGAAAGAATGGTTGAAATCCGTACTTTAAAAAAAAAATGTGTTATTGTATATTAGACTTACAGATTACATAAGTTCAAATACAAATTTACTTACAATGAATGAAAAATGTAAAAATTATTTGTGGTTAAAATTAAAACATACTGAATTTTTCCTGATCGACAGGGCCTAGTTGCCAAGGCCATTAAATACACTAAAAGATGAAGAAGTGAATTTTTCAATTCAGCGTTCTATTTATGGTATAAATAAATGTACAGAAATTTATCGGGGTCAGTTCTCAGTGCAATGCTCGCATCAGCGTTTATTGGTGATAGGAGCTTATCTATACAGTAAAATAAACAACATTTAAATTAAATTTCCGGAAAAAAAATGTATCATATTTTTGTTTTAACATTGAAGAAAACCATTATCATTTGAAAGTATCACTTATTTGACAGATAAAACTTCCAATCTATTTTAAACCAATGAATATTACAACTTGTAGGAGGATTTAATTAAATCAAAATAAATATATGAGAATATAAGAACATGAAATCGTTGAAAACATATGGATTAACTACTACATTTCATTAAGTAATTGTGGAGGCTTTCCTTCCGTGCTACATTTTGATAATTGAAAGTAAATAAAACCATTAACTTTGTTGGCATCACTTTTTTATTTACACTTGTAGAAAGTTGCAGAAACTATAGTTACAAGTGTAAATAAAATAGTGATACCAACAAAGATAATTGTTTTATTTACTTTGAACTACTACATTTCATTACAGGAAACCACCCACTACTTTCTAACTTGAAATTGAGGCCAGATTTAAGCTGCTACACTTCATAGAACCCAACACTATTAAAGAACACTGAATAAAACACTTTCTATGTTTTTAACCACTATAATTATAGTGGTTAAAAAGTGTTTTATTCAGTGTTCATTATGAATTACCACATAGTAACGGTCGCAACCATCATTATGATTACTATTAAAGAAACGATAATATTTTTATTACTTGTCATTAAATTTTTGCAGTTTAATCTAAAAAATTTGATTGTTTATTGTTCGCTATAAAAAATACCATTTTATTGTAAACCTATTGATTTAAATTTTTTTTACAGACCATTAAACATTTAAAAATGTCTCTAATTTTAGTGCAATATCAAATACAACAAATCAATTAAATTTCAAATCTTTTAGCCCTTAATGAAATATTTTATAAATACTACATTAAAACAGAGTTAAAATTTTAAGTTGTAAAGATTACTATAATAATTTTAATGGTGTTTTAATTTAGTGTTTAGTAGTAAACATTTTAAACATCATAATAAATATTTTATACATACTAAAATTTTTGTCTTTCAGCCCTTAAACGAACATTTTATACTCCCCAACGTAATGGGTTACTTAGAGTAAATGCAATTAAATAATAACACTAACGACTTAAATTTTTTTCCACAAGTTATACACTCGCACCAAAACGTAGTGTTATTGTTTAATTGTTACCGATTTACTCATTTAATTCAACAGATGTGAACGGTGCAATGATTTACTTGGTAAACGTATGATTCAAATTGTATTAATACTAAATCCATTTTAATTATTAGAGCGTCAAACCAAATTCTGCTAAACTTTTCCTGTCTTGTTTCTTCTCCCTTTAAAATTATATTTTTACGTCATGTTAGTGTGATCCGATGTTTTCCTAGCTGAGAAAAGTTTAGTACCTCGATTATCATTATAAAACTGTGATTTACTAGTGTAACGTGTATAAAAAGAAATAATTATAATGTGAATAAATGATCTAGTTGATAAATTCGATTTTTATTTCATCCTAAATATTTATTGATTTGTAACTGGGAAATAATTGATATACATAATCGATTAACTTCTTTAAGAGAATACAAAAAATGTATAGTTATTAACAATTCTGTCAGTAATTTAAGAGTAATTCATTTTTTTTTATTTTGTATATCAAAAATAACACATTTTTCTATTTTTTTACTTGTAACATATTTGAAAAAATTGAGAAATATATGTCCTGGCTAATCGATTGCTCTTAGTGAGATGTTTTTAAAGATGTATAATAATCTACAATTTTCCAAGTTTTTAGAAAAATTTTGTCATTTTTCAAGAGATTGAAAATTTTCAACTTTTTTGTTCAGGCATCTAGGAGGAAAATAACTGGTGCAGTCGATTTCTTCCTTTAAGAGGATGAAAAAATTTATAGATATTAATAATTTGGTCAGTCATTCCCAAGTAATTCATTTGTTTACTTTTTAATAAACGATGTAATTTGCTATTTTTTAAATTTCGTTATTTGAACAGATAAAGAACATCTATTTATGCCAATCGATTCCTCTAAACGAGAGAAATTCAACTATGTATTTTTAGAAAAATATATATCATATTTAATGATTACCTAATTATCAGTAGCCTTAGATTTTACAGATGTTACGACCAAGAACTTTGAACTTAATAAAGCCCATCCAGACAATCCGCAATGTGGCAATTCCAGCGGATCAAGCAGCGTGCAGTTTCGAGGAAGAATACAAAAAGTACCACATCACGACCAACGCCTTTCAAAAAACCTTGCTGAGCATCGGATCCGCAGCCGTTTCCATCCTAAATCCCCATCGTGGTGATATGATTGCCTGCATGGGAGAAACAACCGGTAAGAATTGTTTTAAGTTTTCATAATATAAGTTAGATTTCACTTTCTTCACAATATACTTAATTTTTTTAAGTGTTCGAAATGTATCTTAAGCACTTAAGTATATGTACTGTAAAGAAAGTGAAATCTAACTTATATTATTAATTCTCTTCATGTAACCAACAGAAATATATCCATATCATTTGTTGGTCGGCTGCTGGGTGTTGCTCTTGATGCACTTCCTTGGTTTTCACCTTTGTTCATTTGTATTTCACCTGATATTCCTGTCAATTATTCTTTTTCTAAAAAATAAGTCATTAATAAATAGAAAAAACACGAAAATATTTTCTTCTTTCATTTGTTGTAGATTTTCCGAAAATATTTTCGTGTTTTTTCTATTTATTAGTGAATTTTCTACAGCGACTTATATATTTTATTATTAAATAAGTCATTGTTAAAAAATTTGCTGCTATTCTAATTTCATTTTAAAACAGTTGAATAATGATTAAAAGATACATTTTTAATGTTATGAATTATTGATTATATTATGTATTATTATTATTTATGTGATAAATATTCATAATAGAAATTTAAACAATTGAAAACTAGATTTTGTAATTTCATGTTGCTTAATGTGAAAGTTTTATTTGCGTGCCCATTCTGAATACTAATTTATCCGACAGGTCTAGCAGCCATCAAGTACATGAAAATGAAAATGGAGAACTGCGAGGAGGGATGCAGGATTTTGGCGGAGAGGCCGAGGATAAATTCGAGAACCGTGGATCTGGTCAAGCTGAAGAACATGCCGGAAGGGACGCTGGGGAAAACCTACAGTAACTTTCTGGAATTCAACGTGAGTTAATAATAAATTTTATTTAATATTATATATCTCCACGTAACTCATCAATCAACATTGTGAGTTAATAAATTCTTTGAAAATAACTAGGATATTTTTTATCAGTGTATTTGCATAAAGTAGAGATTTTGGTATGAAAGCAAATAATTTACATACATATTGAAGTGGTAATTTCAGGCATGTGTTAACAAAAGGTACGGTTTTTTTGTGATAACAACAGTGATAAAAAATAATCAATAATTTTTTTAGAATAAAATTATAATATGTTTAGAGAGAGAATAACGTTTTTGGGTAATTTATCTTACAATTATTAAATGCTTTTTAAAAAGAGGGTTGGTGCATTTGTTTAGGTTATCAATTATTGGTTTTTAATCCATTTTATATAAATAATACACAAATGATTAAAAATAAATTGTAAAAAAAATAATTCCAACATGTATAATTTAATGTTGCTATATTAATTAATGATTTTATATATTTAGAGAGTTACACCAGATGCAAGAGAGGCCGTGCACTTTGTGGATGACGTCAACCTGGCTTACGTCATGCAGAGGTACAGGGAGATCCATGACCTGATCCACACCGTTCTAGGAATGCCTACCAACATGTTGGGTAATTGCACGCTCGAATTAATTAATTATTCCTTACATGACTAACCGTAAGCAAGGTCAAACTGAAGGTGATTCCTTCATTCGATTGGAATTACCTCATCATCATTTTGTTTACAACCATGAGTTTACCTGCATCATCACCAATTCTTCAAGGTTGATCATTTTTTTTGCTGTTTTATATTATTTCAAATTTTTGAAGAAATATTACATTTAACACATTATTTTGTCTCCAGGAGAGGTCACTGTCAAATGGGTAGAAGCAATTCAAACCCGGCTGCCTATGTGCATCTTTGGTGCCCTCTTTGGACCACTGAGATTAATGCCAAAGTAAGTTTTATATTATTAATAAATCTTCAAACATTGATAATTAATTTATTGTTTCATCAAAATTAATTATTGGGTAAATGTTTTATTACAGACTTATGAATTTAAGTCTCTAAGAAAATTGTTTGTTTATTTTGTTTAGGCATAGAAAACTTTACGAATCGTACTACCTACCGTGGGCAATAAAAACCGGATACAACATGAAGCTGTTGATGAACATTTACTACGAAACGCGCTGGGAGCAGACACTAGAAGAATTCCACGATGAGATCAAATTCTATCCACTTGAACTGCCAGCAGATGCCGACCAAAAGGTGAAACCTGTGATAATGAAACCATCAGAAAAGTAATGTTAAAAAAGGGAGTCATAGAACCGAGGACTGAAATGTATATTAAGTTATTGTTCTAGAGAAATATATTTATTCGAATTTTAGTATGCTTTTTTTATTTATAGAAAATAAAGATGTAAAAACACTAATAATGTTTTAGCCACTTAAAATTTTAATAAGTGTTTTAGTTTATATCATTAATTACTATATAATAACCATCTCAATTTCCTGTTTTTAACTGCATTATGCTAATGAGATCCAAAATAGACCGAAGTCGATTGATGTTTTAAAAGATAAACAATAATTCAATGCATGAGTAAATGACACAAATTTGGCATTTTTTTCACTTTATTCACTTAAATTCGAGATGTACATTTTGGTTACAAAGTAACCATTATCATATATTATATAATAGTTTGTAACCGGCATGTACATCTAGCATTTGTTGAAAAAAGTGGCAAATTGGTGCTGTTTACTCATATCAACATTTTCATGTACTCGAACAACCCAATTAATAATTCAATGCATGTTTAAATGATTAATTAATAAAATTGTGATACTATAAGTGTATACAGCTTACAATGAAAGATCTGAGTTAAACAAAGTTGATAATAAGTGTTATTTTAGAAGTTTTATCAGAACACTTACCATCCAGTGAAATTTATGGCTCCTTCCACTAATAGCAGCTATCGTCTTTAATAACAAACTATTAAACACACAATAAATTACTAAACGATATCTCCTTTAAATACCCATTATGAAAATAAGGCGTAATCAATAAAATTATTGTTGTTTATCCGCGTATTATAATTGTTATTACTTGTTTATTGTTTTGAACAGTCTTGATTTTTAAATACGAAATTAAGTCAGTGGTGCCAATTCATAAAAATCAAAATTATTATAATTTATCTTTAACTAATTATTAATTAAATTATTAGAAATCTATACAGTGTTCTTTTTACAACGTTATTTCACACAGTTTGAATTTTAAATTAAAAAATATGACAGTGGTAGCAGTTCATAAAAATAACAATTATCAGTTATTTATACAATATCTTTACAAACCCATTAAAAAAGGGCGTAATCCATAAAAGTCTTAATCTGTTAATAATTATCATTATTTTATGCATCGGTTTTTTTGCACAGTCTGGATTTCTAATAAGAAAAGTTTGGCATTGGTGCCAATACATAAAAAAATAAAAAATATCTATATATACAACATCTATATTTTATGAAATTCATAATTTTATTTAACTATAATATTCTTTACCTATTATTGCATAATGTTTCATAAAGAGAAAATTATTCAAGAAAAAAAATATTTAACTACATTTCTTTTATTTTAATAATCCATTATTATATGCTCCGTCCTTGGATTTATATAGAAAGCAATTAATTGAATATAAAAACTATTAACTTGAATGTTTTAAGGCCTGTTACGTTCAACGATCTTATCATGGAATTAAAGAAATGTATTACTAAAGAAAATTTAAGGAAAAAGTAGCGTAAAGTACAGAATATTTAATTCAAATTAAATTCAATAAAATAATTATGCATTATTTAAATAAGTTACAATTATTCATTTATTATGAAATATAATTAGTATTTTAGTAGTTTTATTCAAGACAAACGTGGCAAATATTGAATTACTTACAACTAAAACCTTTCAACCGTGTCCGTTCAATATAATGTTGATTGATGATTTTTTTGATGTAGGTGAAGGAAATTGTAAATTCATTACATGTTTATTTTCAGCATTAAATAATTATTCAGCTAAATTAGCCCAAAATGTATATAATTTAATTAAGACCATGTTCAGTCACTATAATTGAATAAGTAATTCTGGAGACTTTCACTTCCTGATATATTATGATAATCCAAAATAAATAAAACAATTAACTTTATTACAAGTTTGCTTTATAGAAGTGATGCTAACAAAGTTATTAAATAAAACAATTAACGTTATTAAAAGTTTGTTTTATAGAAGTGATACCAACAAAGTCATTTGTTTTATTTATTTATACATTTTGATAATTCAAACTAAATAAAACAATTAACTTTGTTAAAAGTTTACTTTAATGAAGTAATACCAACAAAGTTAATTATTTATTTTGAACTATAATTAATGACTATTTTATTGGATGTACGAAAATTTTAAATTGATTAGATGTATATTTTTACCATTAGACATTCATTTGGCTAAGTTAGGTATTTATAATAAGAACTTAATGCTTCAAATGTATATAATTTAATCGAAAGCTAATAGTTATTTAAAGTACAAGTGTAAAAAGTGATGCTTTATTGCACGAAATGGCGTTTAAAAACACGAGCGAGGAACGAGCGAGTTTTTTTAAAGCCAGGATCTGTACGATCGTAGATAAAAGTATCTAAGGTCATCAATATCATATTATATATTAATATACTTATTAAGAAGACCATGTACGGTAATTTTTATAAATTCTAATTAATAACTTCATTAATTCGTGTTTAATTAATAACACCAGCAATTCTCATTACGTAACTTTAAAATTAAAAATTAAATTTTATTTTAAAAATTCCTTAAATACAAGTTTTTAACCTCTATCTGTGTATTAAGTTGCCTATTAATTTTAGAAACTGGAATTATTGTCTATGATCAAAACATAACCAATAAATTTTGTTTTGATGTGTTTACGGCTAGATTGTTTTTTAATTTGTTTAATTAAAAACATTAAATGTGTGCAAACGTTTGGTAGATTGGTGCATTTATTGGAAAATATGGAGTGTTTAGTAGCCAACGTTGAGCACATCAAGTTTGATATTGAGGTGGCACTCGATGAACAGTATGGAGCCCTTGCGTTACCATTCTCAGGGATGGATAGTAAGTATTGTATATGCATATGTGTATACGTAAGTACATTATATAGTAGTGTAAGTAATGGATGGAGTCATATGTTTATTTCTTTGCGTGTTTATTATTATATGTATGTTTTTCCTTCAATTTTGTATATTTCAGTTTATTTGTATTTTATATAATCATGACTCATAAAGCTTAAATGAATAAATGAATAAGATTTTTAAAATATTGAATTGGTCAGATGGAACTTTATAATATATTGATATAAAGCGACACAGTTTAGATCGTTTAATGTTGCAGTGAAACAACAATAAAAGTGAAACTTTCCCAAGTGTGTTTTATTGCAATTTAAATCTTTACATTATTTTCTTAAAAAAATGCATATAGAAAACCTATCAAATTTTGGTTGAAAGTAGCATAAGTGTTTTTTTCCTTTGCATGGTTATTGGGTTTTGTAGGAAGAGTTCACAATAAAATTTGTTTGGTATACAAAATGTATTCGTTTACGGTTATTAGTCAGTGTGTTCAGTTTTTAGTTTGTAAGCGATCACAAGGCTAGTGGCGTATAATGCTTAAAATGTACATCTAGTATTAATAAAACTAATAAATGAATGTTCATTCATCATAATTATCAGTCGGTAGTCTGTTCAATCATTATTTATATTATTTATTCTGTATTTCTTACTCAGCTTTTTTTGTATGTACAACATCATTATTAACAGACAACAAAAATATATATAATACATTTATGATAGATGATGTTAGTGGATTAGACTGTTAATAGGCTATCGACCAGCGGTCTTTCAGCCCTGCTTTTTTTGTGAGACGGGATTCTTGAATTTGAACTCTTAGAACTCTCATAATTTTCCATTATTTTATTATCACTTGCCTGATATGTGTTTCTGTTAATTTTTAAGAAAGATTGAATCGAAACATTTTTTCTTTTTGGGATTCCTAGATATTTTAATAATTCATTCAAGACGTACTACGAAGTAAAATGTGTTTGTATGATTGTAATATAAATTTAAAAAAACAATTTAAATTTACCAAGGTAAAAACTTTCAAACTAAAATCAACAAAACTGATGAAATTAAAAAAAAAATAACTAAAATTTGTTGATGTTGAAGGCTTCTACTTCGTTATACATGTTGAATAGAAATGAAACACACTAATAACTTTGTTTGTATAACACGAAATTTATTTCTGTGACTTAAGTTTCGGTAACTGCACGTACCATTTTCAAACAAGAAGAAGAAACTTCTTGTTTGAAAATGGTACATGCAGTTACCGAAACTTAAGTCACAGAAATAAATTTCGTGTTATACAAACAAAGTTATTAGTGTGTTTCATTTCAACTAAAATTTGATTGATACTTGCTTTGCTACACTCTTGATGAAACATACAACATACAACTCATTGGATAGGAATTAGGAATAGTACACTTGTTTTGTTTCATATATTTACTTTCAGTTTCCTGACACGTGTTTCAGCGATTGCTCGCCATTCTCAAAGGAGTATAAAAATTAATCTTTATTATTTTATTAATTTTTATACTCCTTTGAGAATGGCGAGCATTCGCCGAAACACGTGTCAGGAAACTGAAAGTAAATATATGAAACAAAACAAGTGTATTATTCCTAATTCCTATCCAATAACTAAAATTCGTTACAAGTAAGTGATGTTTCTTAAAGAAGAAAAAATGAGTAAAAAATGCAAGAACAAACAAAAACATTTGAAAATCCTCAAAAAAATGGATTCTGCCAAAAATAGCTTTAAAAAAATAAACGAAATGGAATTTTATAAAAAAATAACAATTAAATGTTTTTAAAAGCAAATGAAATTTCTCAAAAAAAATCATTAGAAATAGAAAAACAGCAGGTAAACAATTGCAAGAATAAAAAAAAAACAATTGAAAATCTATAAACAAATTCATTTGTTAAGAAATAAGCCTTAAGAAAGAGAAAAAAGCAGAATTAATGGAATTTCACAAAAGAAACAATTAAATTAGTTTAAATCAATGCGTAATGGATTTAATAAAAATAAAACCATAAAAAGTTGAAACAATTGAAAATCTGATTAAAAAAACAATTGAAACTTATTAAAAACAGTTGATATTTCTCAAACAATAAATAATTGATTTATAAAATGGAAGAAGAATAAAATCTATAAAAAAAAACAATTGAAATTTACCACGAAGATAAAAAAGACAGATTTAACAAAAAATAAAAAACTTATAACAATTTATAAAAAAAACCTTTCAAAGAAAAAAAAATCATTTTGAAAAGAAAAACAGATACGAAATTGCAAGAAAAAATAAAATTAATAAAAATCTGTGATATATAAAAAAAAATTATTTAAATTTAACAAGGTAAAAACTTAAAATTAAAATTGACAAAGTTGATTAAATTTTCTTAAAAAAATAATAATTAAAATTTATTAGAAAGAACTAATATTTCTCAAAGAAAAAAAACATCAAATAAACAGATTAAAATACCAAAAAACAATTGAAATTCTATAAGAAACAAATGGATTTTGCCAAGAATATCTTTGGAATTTTACAATTAAAATTTTTAAAAATCAATGAATTTTCTCAAAGAAAAAAAAAATAGGAAAACCTTAGTTGAAAGTGGCAGGAACAAAAAAAAAACAATTGAAAATCTATAAACAATTCCATTTGTCAAGAAAAAATAAGCTTTAAGAAATAAACAGAAATTAATGAAATTTAGGAGAAAAAAAAAACAATTAAAATTAAAATAAGTCAAAACTTAATTTATTTAATAAAAAGTCAGTTAAAGAGTTGAAACAATTGATAAACTGATTAAAAAACAATTAAAATTTATTTAAAATAGTTGGACAATAAATAATTGATTTGATTTAATTTGAGTCAATTTTCGATAATTTGTAAAAACAAACAATTGAAATTTATTTACGCAGTTGACATTTCTCAAACAAGAAATAATTGATAAGAAAAGAAAAAAAAAAGATTGAAATCGAAGACAAAATTTGTTAAAAAACAATTGAAATTTGATAAGAGGAAAGGACAAAATTTAACAAAAAATAAAGAAATAATCAAAATTTCTTAAAATCAGTAGAAATTTCTTATAGAAGGAATAAATGATTTGGAAAAGATAAGCAGATGAATTGCAAGAAAAAAGGAAAACACTTAAAAACGCGTAAAAAATTCAATTGAGTTTTGCAAAAAAAAAACAGATAAAAAGTTGAAATAATTGATTAAAACAAACTATTGAAATTTATTTAAAATAGTTGTTATTTCTCAAACAAGATATAACTGATTTATAAAATGTAAGAAAAAAAAATCTAGTAAAAAACAATTGAAATTTACCACAAAGAAAAAAAGGCAAATTTAACAACAACAAAAAAAACTAATAACAATTTATTCAAAACAGTGTAAACTTCTCAAAGAAAAAAAATCAAAACAGATTAGAAATTGAAAGAAAAAATAAAATTAATAAAAATCTATATAAAAAATAACTAAAATTTGTTAGAAACAACTGATATTTCTCAAAGAAGAAAAAAAAAATCATAGATAAAAAACAGACTAAAAATACAAATGAATTGAAATTCTATAAAAGAAATAAATGGATTTTGCCAAGAATAGCTTTAAAAAAACAAACAAAATGGAATTTCACAAATAAAAAACAATTAAAATTTTTTAAAACCAAAAGTAATTTCTCAAAAAAAATCATTAAAAAGCAAGTAGGTAAAAAGTACCAAGAACAAAAAAAACAATTGAAAATCTATAAACAATTTCATTTATTGAGAAAAAAAGCCTTGAGAAACCAAAATTAATGCAATTTTAGAAAAAAACAAAAACAATTAAAATTAGTTCAAATCAAAACGTAATTGATTTAATAAAAAAGAGATAAAATGTTGAAACAATTGTAATTTTTTGACATTTTTCAAACAAGAAACAATTGATTGATTAAAATCTGTTAAAATAATAATTGAAATTTACCACGAAAAAAGAAAGACACATTTTAACAAAAAATTACTAACAGACAATAATTTGTTAAAAACAGTGTAAATTTCTCAAAAACAAAAATGATTTTGGTAAAAAGAACGGATAAAAACTTGCAAGAACAAAATATCAAATGAAAATCTATAAAAAAACCAATGAAGTTTGCCAAGAAAAAAAGCTGTCAAAATCGGAAACATAAATATGAATTATGTAGATGACGTTAGAGATGTTATAAGCAGAGTTCTGGCTTAAGTTTTATTGAATATGTAGGGTGGGTGGGTGGTCACTATCCTACCCTTTAATTTGAATAATTAAAAGACACTTTTTTTTCATAATTAAAATATTAAAAATGGGAAGTTTTTATGTTAAATTTTCTGCAGATCGGCTTGTAATCAAAATGATTTTTAGTAAAATACTTCTGTATCATATATACGTTGGAGGGTGGGATAGAGGCCACCCACCCACCCTACATATTATTTGGCACCTTAATCACTGAAGCTGTTTTAGTTTCCGAAAATATAAACAGATATTATGTAGATATTATTAATGATCTTATAAGCAGTCGTCTAAATTATATTTTTTTAAATATGTATGGTGGGTGGTTGGCCACTATCCTACCCTCTAATTTGAATAATTAAACGACACATTTTTCATAATAGAAATATTAAAAAAGGGAAGTTTTTATGAACAATTTTGTACAGATAGGCTTATAATCAAATAGATTTAAAAAAAAAAAACTCATGTATGATCTAGAAGTTCGAGAGTGGATAGATGCCATCCACCCAGCCTATATTCTAGTTTAAGTTATATTGGCTATGTAGGGTGGGTGGGTGGCCACTATCCTACCTTCCAATTTGATAATTAAAAGACACTTTTTTCATAATTAAAATATTAAAAATGGGAAGTTTTCATGTTAAATTTTGTGCAGATCGGTTTGTAATCAAATTGATTTTCAATAAAATACTTGTGTATGGTCAAGAGGTTGGAGGATGGATAGATGCCACCCACCCACCCTACATATTAATTGGTACTTTCATCACTGTAACTGTTTTAGTTTCTGAAAACATAAACATGAATTATGTAAATATAATTAATGATCCTAAGGGCAGAGTTCTAGTTTAAGTTTTATTGAATATGTAGGGTGGGTGGGTGGCCACTATCCTACCCTCCAATTTGAATAATTAAAAGGCACTTTTTTCAAAATTAAAATATTAAAAAAGGGAAGTTTTTGTGTTAAATTTCGTGCAGATCGGCTTGTAATCAAAATGATTTTTAGTAAAATACTCGTGTATAATCTAGATGTTGGAGGGTGGATAGATGCCACCCACCCACCCTACATAATAATTGCTACTTTAATCACTGAAGCTGTTTTAGTTTCCGAAAACATAAATATGAATTTTGTATATATAATTAATGATCCAATAAGCAAAGTTCTAGTTTAAGTTTTATTGGATATGTAGGGTGGGTGGGTGGCCACTATCCTACACTCCAATTTTGAAAATTATGCGACACTTTTCTTATATTTAAAAGATTAAAAAAAGAGAAGTTCTTTTGTTAAATTTTGTACAGTACGGCTTGTAATCAAATTGTTTGGATAACTATCGACAAATTAGATTATTAGAACCCTAATAATGTAATGTTGTTAGGGAACGATACATAATAAGTAATACTTCTTGTTTTTAACTTCTTTAACTAAGTTAAATTATCGAAAAGAGATCTCCAATAGGAGGAGGATTTAGAATCGGCCATCTCTTCCTACTTTTGTGCTTTAACAAATTATTACAACTGCTCTTTTTATCAATACAACTACTCCTCATCACTGCGTTTTCATCGTTTGAGTTCTAATTTATACCTCCTTTTACATTAATTAGCTTTCAGTTGACTTAACATAAGAGTTTCAACGCTGATTAACTTTAAATCTTCTTCTAAAACCTTCTCTGCATATGACTTTCATTATTGTTTTCTAGTATTTCAAGTTTCTTGCTTCCTAATATCTAACTACGCTTTTAATTTTATTCATCCATAAAATAACCGTAATTACTTTATTGCTTTTTTTTAAATACAATCTTTAAAGTATTTTTCACTAGTATTCATGTACTTGTTCAAACCTGTATTTTAATGTTCGAAGCACATTGTTAATTTGTCTTCTTTGATACCTGCTCTAGCATCTTCTTGACATTGCGAGTTCGTTGAAGTTCTTAAAAGTTGCAAACTTTGCTGTCACTTTGTACACCCAAATTAACGATCAAAATGTGCGGAATTGAGCTCCAGAGTATCCCAGAAAAATCCTGTAGTTGGTCGATTGTATTAAGTCGATCATCGTTGATCAAGTTACGATTTTTCCAATATTACCATAACATCGAGCAGTTGATTGATCTATAAAAGTCATTTCTCCCTTTTTAAACCGAGAAAACCATTTGTCTACATTAGTTTTACTAAGACAATGTTCTTTATAAGCTGTTTGCATCATCATAATAGTTTCCGTTGCGTTCTTACAAGTAAAAAATCAAATTTCATAGTCAACGTTGTTTGTGAGAATTAGTTACTTTACCTTGTCACGTCTGTATTCTACGCACATTTACAAACTTACAGAGAAGCCACACTAGACATTGTTAAGTTTTGAGTGAAGAAAGGTCGCACAGAAGCCCATTGGCGGCGCAACATGGTACTATAATTACGATTTCTGTACCATCCAGTAATAACCTAACTAGAATCGTAATTATAGTACCATGTTGTGCCACCAATAGGCTTTTGTGGGTCCTTTCCTGACTTATGACTCAACACTCTCGGATTTTTTTGTTGTATGAATATTGAATCTAATTCATTTTTTTAATACAGAATCCATCGCTGCCGTTTGTCAGTTCTACACATCACCACTGGGCTGCCAAAAGGGTCCAAACTGTCCCTTCCGACACGTGCGCGGTGATAGGACGATCGTGTGCAAGCACTGGCTGCGCGGCCTCTGCAAAAAAGGCGACCAATGCGAATTCCTGCACGAGTACGACATGACGAAAATGCCCGAGTGCTATTTCTACTCGCGCTTCAACGCCTGCCACAACAAGGAGTGCCCCTTCCTGCACATAGACCCCGAGAGTAAGATAAAAGATTGTCCCTGGTACGATCGAGGCTTCTGCCGGCACGGACCCCACTGTCGCCACCGGCACGTCCGACGCGTCCTCTGCACGAACTACGTGGCCGGTTTTTGCCCCGATGGCCCCGATTGTAAGTACATGCATCCCAGATTCGAACTCCCCGCGCCGCCCGACCAGAACGTGAAGGACGCCAAGAAACCGCTGGTGATCATCTGCCACTTCTGCGGGGAGCACGGACACAAAGCCCTACACTGCAGTAAAATGGGCGGGGATTCGAATAATATTCCGCTGGAAGGCAACATGCACATGAATAACGGCAACGAGGGACACATGCAGATGTACCAGAGGGTCGTGCCCAAAAAATTAGAAGACGTCACCTGTTATAAGTGTGGAAACAAAGGACATTACGCTAACCGCTGTCCGAAAGGTCACCTCGCCTTCCTCTCGCAAGCGAAAGCCCTTCAGGACAATCAGGATAAATGACATGTATCGGGTTTTAAATAAACGTTTAGTATTTATAGATTTCTTTATTCTTTACATTCATTGTACATCACATTTATGTTAATTCGGGGTGGATCTCGAAAAATAGTTGTGGGATCTTTTTTTTTTTAATGTTTGTTTAAATAAAGACTCTACTGGATTCATCCTGATATATATTTCAACAATTATGCTCGTGGCACAGCGATAACATGTAATTTCATTTCTTTACAATCAATCCATTTAAACGGGATCGGTAAGTAACATCACAAGAACAGATTGTCTCTAGCTAGTCGAGGGATATGTGACACAAATATCTCTGTAGTAACATTAATCGATAGAACATTATTTTCGGAGCGTGGGGAACATCCTTCGTTCCTTTGTATTCTTTTTTTTAACTCTTTAATTAATTAAATTACAAGAAGATTGTCGCGTTTTCAATGTTAGGCCATTGATTGTTTAGAACAAGCTAGGAAATATTACAATTTATTTATCACATCGCTTACGTTCTCATTCTTTTCTTACATCTTTCTACAAAAAACGTTTCATTTGATCAAATGAAAATAAAACATTCGCATTAATAATAATATTAAGTTACGATTTCTTATAATACAATTAGAAATAACACGGTTGTATCTTTTCTTGACACTTTTTGTTAGTCGATGTTTGTTTTTGGGTTATCTTCAAACCCAAAAACAAACATCGATTAACACCATACATATTTAATTTTACATAACCTAGAACTTTTGTTATATGTATAATACTTACACCAAGAAATGTGATTTATTTGAATGACCTCTAAGTGACCTTGAATGATTGAAATGATTTAGAATGATAAAGGATTTTCAATTTACTCAAAGTCTTGTTTGAAACGACCTTTCCCCTTTGTTTTGTCAACAATGTTGTCATCTTTCCGAAATGGCATTTTATGACCCTGAATGCTCGATAATTTAAATGACCTTCACGACCATTAGTGGCACTGAATGCTCATTAGACGTACTAAACAAATCTTCGATGACCATTAGATAATCTTGCATAATTGAAATGATTTCGATTTGTGTGACCTTAAATGTTTGTAGGATGACCTAGGATGATTTTAAATGATCACAAGCGACCTTCAATAATCGTTAAATAATCATTGGATGACCTTCATTAAATTAACGTGACCTTACATAAAAAATAATTTTGCATAACTTGGATTTTTAATTACTTGCATATCGAAATGATTTCGAAATAATTACCATTGGGTGACCTTCAAAATTTGTCGGATGACCTAAGATGACTTTAAATGACCACAAGAGACCTTGAATAATTGTTAAATATTCATTAAATGACCTCAATTAAATTAACGTGACCTTGCATGACAAATTTTGAATAACTGTTGGATTTTGAATTTATTTAAATCTGCAATTGAATCGACTTTCGTAAAACATTGACTTACTTAGAATCATCATGAGATATTATTTGAAGGATTTTTAGATGACTTAAATTGTTCATTTTATAAACTAAATTTACCTTGAGCTTAAAATCATTTTCGATGTTCTTTGGATACCGTTAGGTGACCTTAACGGTTTGTTAACTTTAAATGATCATTAAGTGACCTTGAATGAAGTTTAGATAATCATTGGATGACCGTAAATTAAAAAAAAACTGTAAATTCTAATTTATTAAAATCTACAATTGAAATGATTTTGGCTAATCGTTAATCTTATTTAAAGGACTTTTAGATGACCCTAATTGATCATTGGAAACTACAATGACCTTTTGGATGTTAACCGTTAAGGTCACCCATAATGGTTTCTAGGAGGACCCGGAATGGCTTTAAATGATCACAAAGCACTCTAAATAAATATTGGATAATCATTTGACGACCTTATATAAATTTAATTACAAGGTCACCTTGTATTACTGATGTAGTTTTGTATAAGTGTTGGATTTTTATTTTATTCAATTCTACAATTGAAATAACTTTTAAATGACCTTGAATGCTTATTAGATGAACTAAAATGACCATAAACGATCATTGTATGACCTTGCGCAATCGTCTGAAAACCTTCAAAGATTTTGAGTTTACTTAAAATCATTATGGGATATTCTTTAAATGACCTTGACCTTGCATCAATTAAATTATCTTGAAAAATAAGTGGATGATCTAGCTTAATAATTTTTGGTAACCTTTAATGTTCTTGAATGTTCATCGGATAGCTTTTATTTGGGTGACCTTGAAGGATTATCGGATGACCTTAAACAAATTTGAACGACCTTTGCAGCTTAAGATATCTTGAACGACAATTAGAAGATCTTGTATGATAATTGGATAATAAATAACTTTAAATGATCAGTGGGTAATCTTCGCATGAACTTAAATGATGATTATTGTTTTTTGCAAAAAAACCTCAAGTGACAAATAATTTTGGATGATGGTCAGATGAAATTAAAGGATTTTTAATTATCTATAAGGATCATTTGGTGATGACCTCAAATGTCTTTAAATAATGTATGACCTCAGGAGATTTTTATGACTTAGATGATCTTGTATGATAATTAGATGACCTTGAATAATCTCAAAAGACCGGCGGATGACCAATGCAATCTTCCATAATTATAATGATTTCGAAATAATTACCATTGTGCGACCTTGAAGGTTGGTCGGATGATGACCTAGAATTACTTTAAACGATCATAAGTGACATTGAATAATTATTAAACAATAATTGGACAAACTTATATAAATTTAGTTGTCCGGTGGGTGACCTTGCATGACGAATAATTTTGAATATCTGTTGGATTTTCTAATTTGCTAACCTGCAATTGAATTGACCTTTCATTAACCGTTCGATTACCTAGAATCATTATGATTTTTAGATGATCTTGAATGCTTATTAAAAGAACTAAAATGACTTTAAACGATCATTGTATTACCTTGCGCAATCGTCTGAAAACCTTTAAAGATTTTGAAACAAAATAATTATGGAATTTAAATTTAAATGACCGTGACCTTGCATCAATTAAAATTATCTTGAAGTGGATGACCTAGCTTAATCATTTTTTATAACCTTTAATGTTCTTGAATGTTCATCGGATAACTTTGAGAATCATCGGATGACCTTAAACAAATTTAAACGACTGTTGCATGACCTTACGATATCTTGAACGACTATTAGAGGATGGATAATAACCGAATAAAAAAATTGATGACCTACGGATGACCTTAAATGATGATTGTTTTTGCAAAAAAAAATACTTCAATGACAAATCTTTTTAGATGATGGTCAGATGAAATTAAAGAATTTTTAATGATCTTTAAGGATCATTTGATAATGACCTCAAATGACTTCAAATAATCGTTGAATGACCGACCTTAGGAGATTTTGACCATTGGATGGCCAATGCAATCTTGAATATCTGTTGGATGATTTTAATAACCCTGAATTAAGGGACCTTAAATGACTGCTAGATAATCTTATATGGTTATTGTGTGACCTTAAATAATTTTGAACGTCCAGTTTGTGATCTTAAATGACTGCTTGGTGATCTCATATGACCATTGTATGATCTTAAGTAAAACTGAACGACTGGCGAATGACCTTAAATAATTATTAGATGATCTTCAAGGATTCTTAATGAATGGATCGATGTGTGACCTTGAATGATCATTGGATCAGATGACCTTCAAAGATTCTTAATAAATGGACGACCCTAAATAAGCTGAAATTAATGTTGAAAGACTTAAACAGACTTTGAGTGACTGTTAGGCGATCTTATATGATATTATTAGATCATCTTAAATAATCTTAATCGATCGATGTGTGACCTTGAACGGTCATCAGATGAGTTAGAGAATTTTTAATGGATGGATAACCTTAAAGAATCGTTGGTTGTCCTTGAAGCATTTTTGCAATAATCTCCTATTACTTAAAATGATCTTAAGGGTCCTTTAATGTTTTATAGGTGATTTTATATGATTATTTCATGACCCTAAATAATCTTGAACGATTGGTGGGTGACCTTGAACGATCATTGGACGACCTACCTTAAGTAAACGTAAATAAATAACTAAAACGACATAGAATGACTGTTAGGGGATCTTGATTTGATAATTTTAAATAATCCTGAACGACCGATGGGTGACCTTGAATAATAATCGGATGACCTTGGAGGATTTTGATTGGATAAACACTAATGAACTTAAAGGATCGTCAGATAATTTACTTTATACAATCATTGTATGACCTTAAATAATTTTGAACAACCGGGGTGTGACATTGGATGATTGTCGGATGACTTTAAAAATTTTTAATGGATGGATAACTTTAAATAATCATTAAGGATCGTTCAATGTCCTCTAACGATCGAGGGATGACCTCGAATTACTTTAAACAATAGTCGAATGATATAATAGGACCTTGAATGATCGGTGGGTGACCTTGAATAATTATCGTATAACTTTAAGGGATTCTTAATGAATGGATGACCTTAAGTAACCTGGAAGGATTGTTGGGTGACCTTTAAAGATTACTTTCAATTATCGTTGAATGACTTTAAAATTCCATGAATGACTGATAGGGAATCTTATATGATCATTTGATGATCTTGAATGACCAGTAAATGACCGTAACTAATCTTGAGTGACCGGTAAATGATTACTTGACGATCTTAAAGGATTGAACTAGCATTGAATGTCCTTGATCATCGGATGACCTTCAATTAACGTTCGTTAAATTACATAAAGGGTTTTTAAATGACGGTTAGGTGATCTTATATAGTGATTTTAAATACACTTGATTGACCAGTGGATGACCTTGAATAATCTTTTAGTCAAAATATTGTCAGATGACCTCGTATTACTTTAAATGATCGTTTGATGACCTTAAGGGATCGATCTTGAATAACTGATAGGTGATGATCCTAAATGATTATTGATTGACCTTAAATAATCTTGAACGACCGATGTGTGTCCTTGAATATTTGCCGGATAATCTTGAAGCGTTTTTAATTGATAGATGACCTTAAATAATCTTGAATTACCTTGAAGGGTCAGACGACCTCTAATTACTTCAAGTGATCGTTTGATGACCGTAAAGGTTCTTGAATGACCGCTATGTGATCTTAAATAATCTTGATCGACCGATGTGTGACATTGAATGTTCGTCGGATGATCTTAAAGGATTTTTAATTGATAGATGATATTAAATAACCTTGGATGACCTTGTAGCATCATCAGATAAAGCAGAATGAATTTAAAAGACCATTGAAGAACCTTAAGGGATGTTGAATTACTTTTAGATGATCTTATATTATAATTGGATGAGCATAAATACCTTGAATGACCTTGAATTATCATCGGATGATCAAAATGATGGATGGATCTTGATGACCTTAAGGGATATTGAATGACTATTAGGCGATCTGATATGGTCAATAGATGACCCTAAATAACCCTGGAATATAGGTGGGTGACCTAATATTATTTTACATCGTGAGATGACCTTAGATACCCTTTAATAATTTTAATGGCCATCGTTGGTCGTTCTTGAATGATCGTCGGATGGCCTCTAATTACTTTAATGGACATTAAATAACTTTTAGGTGACCTTAAATTACCTCGAAAGACAGGTGGGTGACCTGAAGGAATTTTAAATCGTCAAACGACCTTAAATAATCTTGAATGACTTTGAGGGATCGTCGGAAAATTAGAATTACTTTAAATTATTATTAAATGACCTTAAAAGATCTTAAACGATTTTTGGACAATTTTATATGATTTATAGATGACCTTAAATAATCTTAAATTATCAATAGGTGTGATCTTGAAGGATTTTTACTTGACCGATGACCATAAAAGATCGTCTGGGTGACCTTGAAAGTCGGATGACTAGAATAACTTTAAATGACAATAAAGTTATATTAGGAGCTTGAATTACTTTTAGATAATCTTCTGTGCTAATTGAATGTGTATAAAAACCTTAAATAACTGATGGGTGTTCTTGAATTATTATCGGATGATCGAAACGACCTTGAATAATTCTTGTTTGATGATTTTATCAATTTATTATTCGGATGCACTTAAATCATTTTTGATGACCTTAAATGATTTACTTTAAATGATTGTTGAATGATCTTTAGATATATAATGACCGTTAATAACCTTAAATGATAGATGGATGACCTTGAATGATTTTCATAAAGGATATTTAATACCTTAAATGACCTTACAATATTGTTGGCATAACTTTTAGTGATCTTAGATTACTTTTAATGATTATTCAAATAATTATTCGGATTGCACTTAAATCATTTTTGATGACCTTAAAAGATTGTCCCACATAGTAGTCGGATGACCTTCGGTTACTTTAAATGATTGTTGAATGACCTTTAGACGTATCGAATGACCGTTAATAACCTTGAATGATAAGGTGGATGACCTTAAATGATCGGATTGTCTTAAAGGATTTTTAATACCTTAAATGACCTTACAATATTCTTGAGAGACTTTTTAGTGAACTTAATGGACTTTGGATTACTTTTCATTTTCAATGACTATTGGATGACCTTAAAAGATTGTCTCTCATGGTCGTCGGATGACCTTCAGTTACTTTAAATGATTATTTAAATAATTATTCGGATGCACTTAAATCATTTTTGATGACCCTAAAAGATGTTCCCACATAGTAATCGGATGACCTTCAGTTACTCTAAATGATTGTTGAATGACCTTTAGACATATCTAATGACCGTTAATTGAATGATAGGTGGATGACCTTGAGTGATAGGATTATCTTAAAGGGTTTTTAATACCTTAACTGACTTTATAATATTCTTGAAATACCTTTTACTGACCTAAATGGACTTTGGATTACTTTTTATTTTTAATGACTATTGGATGACTCACATGGTAGTCAGATAACTTCAATTACTTAAAATGAATGTTGAATGATCTCTAATGACCGTTAATAACCTTGATTCATATGTGTATGACTTTGAATGATCGAATTGTCTTAAAGGATTTTTAATATCTTCAATGACCTTACAATATTGTTGGGAGACCTTTTAGTGACCTTAATAGACTTTGGATTACTTTCTATTTCTGATGATTGTGTCACATAGTCGTTGGATGACCTTCAGTTACTTTAAATAATCGTTGAAAGACGTTTAGAGATCTCTACTGACCATTAATAATCTTGAATGACAGGTGGGTGACCTTGAATTATCGAATTGTGTTAAAGGATTTTTACTACCTTAAATTACCATAAAATATTCTTGGGAGAATTTATACTAACCTTAATAGAGCTTGGATTATTCTTAATAAATTTAAATGACTGTTTGCTAATTGTAAATAATGGTCGGATGCCTTTCAACAATTTTTAATGACCATTGGATGACCTTGAAGAATTTTTAATAGATTGGTTGGATGTCTTTGAAAGATCGATTTAAAATAAATATTGAATCACAGCTAAGTGACCTTATATAATAATTGGATGTCCTTAAATAACCTTGAATAACAGGTAGATGATTATTAGATGACCTTAAGGGATTATGAATGAATTTTAGGTGATCTTATGGGGTCATTTAAGATCATGACCGTGAATAAGATGTAGGTGACCTTGAATGATCGACGCATAACCTTAAATGATTTTTAATAGACGGATGATCTTAAATAATTTTTAGTGAGCTTGAAGAATCCTCAGATAAACTCAAACGACTTAAAATGATTTTAAATTACCTTTAGATAATCTATGATAATAAAATAAGTAGGAAAATCCTTAGTGATTGGTGGGTGACCTAGAATTATCATCGGATGGTCGAAACGAGCTTGAGTAATTGTTGGATGATTTTAAATAATTTTAAATAACCTTGAATGACAGTTTGATAATTATAAATTAGAGTCGAATGCCTTTAAATAATTTTTTAATGACTAAGGGATGACCTTAAAGGATTTTTAATGAATTGAACGATCTCCAATTATATTAATTATGTTTAATGGCTACTGGGTGAACTAATATAATCGTTAGATGATATTAAATAGCCTTGAATGGTATGTGGATGACCTTGAATGTTTATTTGAATGACTTTAAGTGACCTACATTTAAATGACCTTCTATGATCATTTGACGAGCATAAATATTGTTGAATGACTTGAGTGGGTGACCTTGAATTATTTTTTTAGATGAACAGCCTTGGGTGATTTGGGTAAATTATTCTTTTAGATGATTTTGTATGATCATCGGATGAGTTTAAATAACCTCGAATAACCTTAGGTGACCTTGAATTTTTTTTAGATGATCTTGTATGAACATTGAAGGAGTATAAATAACCTTGAATGGCTAGTACTTTTAGATGACCTTGTATTATCAGTGACCTTGAATTTTTTTTTTTTAGAAAACCTTATATAATCATTGGATGAGTAAATTGAATAATTGAATAATAAATAACTTTGGATGACCTTTGGGTGTGAACTTAAATAATTTTTAATTTTTGTTTTTAATATTCATTGGATGACTTATAATAACATTCAAAACCGGCTTTGTGACCTTGGAAGATCGTTTGATGCCTTCTAACGGTTTTAAATGATCGTAGAATTGGAATTTTCGATCGTGGATAAAATCGAAATTATATATTTTATACAATTTTGAAATATGTATATGTGTATATAAAATCAAACCAATAATTTAAAATCTTTTGTCTTCAATATATATAATAATAATATACAAAGTTTGATAATTCAAAATTTTATTTACAATTGATTTCTTATTTCTCTATTTGATAAATAATTAAAAAATAGAGTAATATAAAAAAGAATGAGCACGTAAGCGACTTTATTTTTTTTTGTATCAAAACCTCTATTCTCACTTTATTTTTTTTTTAATATGATCATCATAAAAATATATATATAGACTAAGTCGAGTGGCGTGCCCGCGAATCCGCGAATTCCACGAAACGCGTGGAGCAATTTATACTTTTCTCTTTTATTTAAAATTTGAAGCCCGTAAAAAATCCTCAATATTCAAATTTTAACATTATTCAACATTTATTCACCGTAGTTTATATAATTATTTAAAGGTTGTGAATTTCTCAATTATTTTAATGATTATTTTTTGTGTGTGTGTTTTGGTTGAGTTACACGAAGCACATTTACGAGTATATTTTGTTTTTAGTTCCTATATGCTAGACTCTGTCCCGAGCCGAAATCCTTCTCTCGCGCCTCTTTTTAGAATTTTGCTTTTGTCCACTTTTTTTTTTGTTTTCGAAAAAAAAAGGAGACGGTAAAACGATGTCGAAACGAAAAGGACGTGTGAATTATTCGACCGAATCATATTATTATTTTCTCTTTTAAAAATTTATTTATTAAGAAGCTAGACGAGTTTTCCCTTATTCGTTTAAATCACAATTATTTATGTACAATTCCATCGAGTTTGGTTTTTCTTTTTTTGGTTTCGTTATTAAGAAAGAACGTGCGTTTGTTTAGGTCCTATTTTTTTCTTAATAAATGTTTATAGTAAACACCAACAAAAATAATTGTGCATAAGATGTTTTGAGATTTTTGAGCTTTGTGCTTGGCGTTTTATTAATAAATAAGTAATTGTGGAGGCTTTCACTTCGTGATACATTTTGATAATTCAAAATAAATATTTATTTTGAATTTTATTAATAATTCAAGCTAACAAAAGCTTATAAATACCGGATTGAAACCGTAAACTGTGTTAGTATTTTATTAAATGGAAAGCTTATAAGTTGTGCTTTAGAATGATTGTATCTTTAGTTAGTTCTATTGGATTGTATACAGTTTAAAGCTTCATTTTACTTCTGCCAGTCTTTTAATTCTCATTATCTGGAGTTAACTTTTAAGGTTTTTATCTTTCTGTTAGCTAAATTTAGAAAACTATTGTGCAAGATTATAAATACTATTTGTATTTATTGGTGTTTACTATAACGGCGAATCTAAAAATATTCATTATACAAAAGTGGGGTCATCTCATCGGTAAGAAAGTAGCGCACACGCAATGATTATTGTATTTGCTCTGATTGTACACGACACGTAACAGATAGTTGTTTTTTATTTATTTTTTTTTGCTCATGTAGTTGGAAGAAAGTGTTACGTAAGAAAATATATGTACTGAAGTCGTTATATATATATACATTGGTGTATACGTCACATTACACAAAGTTATACATACACTTATAACATTGAATCATCCGGTTCTGTAGAGTTTCGGGTGGGTTGTTTGGGAAACGAAATGATATGGTTCTTGGTCCTTCCATAGAGCGTGATTGTGTGTGTAATAGAGATACATACAGAGGGAGGGTGTGAAATCCTGCATTAAAAAAATATACTTATGCCAAAAAATTAGATCATCTTTTATACATAAATTACGAGCTCAGGGTGAGTCGTTCGAGTCGGATCCCAGCGAGTGTATCGGGAACAGGGGATACCAGCCGGTGGTGAGTTGGGTCAGGGTGAGAAGGTCTAGGGAGACCTCGGCGCCGCCGAGGCCCTGATTGTGCTCGAAACCGCCCTGCCGTTCCCAGAGCATTATCACCAAACTTCTGCCCAGCACGTCGCACGCCTGATAGCGGAGGGTTTGCCTGAACTGGGGTTCGCAGGAGTGCCTCACGACTCGCGTTTTTTTCTTCTGCAACCAGCGATCCCCATCCCGTAAATAACACTTCACGTAGGTATCCGGTGGCGTTTCCCTAGGCGCTATGTGCCTCACGCAAACCACCTCCACCTCCAATTGCCCTTTAGTCATGAACAAACCCAGCTTCATCTCCACGGGTCTCGTACTCGACAACCTGAACCCTCTAGGCTTGATCTGCCCCGGACCCAGTTGTGGCGGCGACGTACGTTCCGGACTCGACGGCGGACTATCCTTAATCTCCGGCACCTCCTTCACACTATCCTTCCTCGCTGATATACTAGGCGATCCTAAAATTAAAAAACCATCAACTCCAAAACAAAACACTATCGATTTAAAAAAACTAACCTACACTAATCAACTAATCGACTATCTATATCATAAAGCCTAAACTAAGTTTAAAACCTTTAATTTACACGTTAAAAATCAAGTGCAAGCGTGGGGATACAATAGACTAGGTCAATGGGGGTTTTGAGAGGGGGGGGGGGCGACAGCACGTGCTCACAAGTGGAAAGCTTACCGGGCGGTTTACAGATCCACTAGTGGTGGTAAAATTGTGTGAGAAGAGAAAGGGTACATATTAGAAAAAAGAGCGTGTTCGACACTTAACACTTTTAGTGGCGGGCGGTTGTTATCTTTTTAGCACTTTCAGTGATGAGAGCGTTTTAAACACTCGACACGTTTATACCTTTTAGTGGCTCTTTTACCCATTTATTACCAGTTGAATAAAATAAGCTAGAGATAAAAGGTAAAAACAAAAAGAATAAAAACAGTATTAATAAGATGGTGAAATGTGTACGATTCAAGAGTGGGGCTTTGCTGTGCTTTCTATGTGCTTTGTATCAGTACTCTACTATTACATATTTAATCATGAAAAATACAATTTTATAATTGAAAACATTAAAAATAAAAATAAAAATCGTAATTGTAATTACTTTGCAGTAGAAAATTAAGACTTTACGTTTTCCTTACTGTTTCATTGCCAACTAAAGCTAATTTAGAAACATACAATCTTTGAAAAATTGTAATTTGTAGTTCTTCACCTCCAGTTTGTTCCACAATTGTTAAATTTCTCCAACAAGTCTAGTATTTTTTTTATGAAATCAAGTCTTTTAATCTTTTTTTCTGCTGTGCAAAAGAATAATGATAAAATTATGACGTTTGAGGGTCGAATGATACTAGAACAGCAAAGGATAGAAATATAATGGAATAGATTTATCTGTCGTCTGACATCAGCCTTTATCATCTTTCAACTGCCATTTGTCTTCATCATCTTTATTATCAAGTAAATAACAAACAAAAAAATCCCAGATAACTAAACGTACTATTGGGAAAGAAAAGATTTGTAGTGATTATTGCAATAGTGAGTCTATCATCTATCATCTATTATTTATCATCTGTCATATTTTAACTGTTGATTGTCATTTGTCATCTTTCACCGCTCATCTGCCATCTTCCATCAGTCACCTATCATCTGTCATCTATCATCTGTTATCTGTTACTTGCGATTTTAATCCAAACGTTTTTTTTTGAAATACAACATAATCTTTTGAAAAAATTGAAAATCTAAACTATTCTAAATTATTTCAAAAGGAATTACATATCTGTTATTCCTGCCATCTGTCACTTTTACTTATCACTTATCTTTCTGAGACCAGACAATTATTAACACAACTTTAAGTAAATGATAGAAGGAAAGTTATAAATAAGACTTTTTCTTCAACTGTTTTGTTTCAATGAAGTGCTAATCATTATCATTAACTAAGAAAACGTCTTCTTTATATATTTTTTAATGCACCTCGATCTAAACGCTTCCAATTAAATTGTAAATAATTTAATAATAATAATTTAGATTTATTATTTGTTCTATTTTAACTGTTATCTATCACCTCATATTTATCTTCTTCTCATTAATCATTATGTCAATTATCGAAAATGTAATCAAATCAAATATATTATATAAGATGATAACTGTTATCACCATTCGTTATTTTTCTTGTTTATGTTTCTTTTTAATTATAATTTTACGTACAGCATATCAAACAAAAAACCTATGTAACGTAAAATTCTATGAAAATATATGAATAAGGAAAATAACGAATGGTAATGATAACTGTCATCTGTCATATATTATCTTTTATCTGATATTTGTATTCTATCATTTGTTATCAGGTTCAAAATATTTATATATATGATAAATTATTTATTTGAACTAATAAAAATGAATATAAATAATTATTCATTAAACAAACTGATATTTAGATTTTAATAGCGATTTAGAAAAAGACACAGAATTTTAATTTGAGTTTTAAACAAATTGTATCAAATTAAACTATACATCACTTAACGTGTACATAATTTGAGGTAAAATTTCTCATAGGTTATTTGTCATCTATTATTGACTAATCTGTTATCGATCAAGTGATATCTGTCATCAATCATTTGTTATCTATAAATTATCATCGATCATTAGTCATCTGTCATCCGTCAAGTGTCATCTATCAACTGCTATCTGTCATCTGTCATCTAGCAAAAGTTAACTGTTATCTATTATCTGTTATCTGTCATCTATCATATGTTATCTAAATTTTGTTTCTTATCATTCGTCGTTTATCATTTGAGCTTTAGAAATAATTGTATATGATTAACTATTCTAGATTAAAATTAATAAATATATAAAAATCGAATCGAAACAAACCTTAAAACTTAACATAATCTTTTGAAACAATTAAAACAATTGAAACACCAAAGTTACAATATTTTAAATGTGAGTTAGAGATATTATCTGTCATTCTGACACCTTTTATTTTTTATCTAAGTTTTAGACAAATTATACAAGCATAAACTGTTTTTCATCTATTAACTGGCATATATCAACTGTCGTTTATCATCTATTAACTGTTATCTGCAATCTGTTATTTATAATTTGTCACCTGATATATATTACAGATGACAGATGATGAGACAGATGATAGGTGACACATGACAGATGACAGATGATAGATAATAGATGACAGACGACAGAGAACAGAAAACCGATGATTTTTGACTAATTCGACAAATAGTTAAAAAATAATCTTTTCTATATAGTAGAATGCTTTAAAACATTATATATACAAAGCCAATCAAATCTGCAATAAAGAAATTATATGGCACTGCCATCTGTTAACTCCTATAAGTAAACTGTCAACTTATTTATCAACTATCATCTGCCTTCTATAAACTGTTATCTATCTTCTATTACGTATTGCTTTTCATCCAACCCTTGAAAAAATTAACATATCGTTTTTGAACGTAAAAGCTTTAAATATTACCTTTTGTTAATATTGAAATATCTCTAACAAAAAAACCAATTAAATGTCAAGTCTATGAGTTAGAGGGTTTCGGGTACCTGGAATTGTTTATATAAGCTATTTGTGACTTTTTTGACAAATAGTAGTATATAAGTTCGAAATAATTAATATTCGATGTAACATTAATCATTTGTTATCCGCCATTTGTGATATGATATTTTATTACTTTTCAATTACCATCTGTAATCTATCTTTTGTCATCAATAATTTATTATCTGTCATATGTCATCTGTTATTTCTCATTCGTCATTTGTAATCTGTCATCTGTTAACTGTTATGTCATCTGTGATCTCACAGCTGTCATGTGTCACCTGTCTCATCATCTCTCATCTGTAATTTCTCTCATCTATCATTTATCATCTGTCTTCCGTAATCTATTGTCGGTCATCTGTATGAGATCAACTATTTTAGATTTAAATTAATAAATATATAAAAATGAAGAGATTTAAAAAGTAATCTTTTCTATATAATAAAATGCTCTAAAATAAATGAAACATTATATCTACAAAGCCAATCAAATCTAATATGATAAAAATATAGGACACTTTTAATCTTTAATTTAAACTTTACAAAGTGTACAAGATTGGAAAAGTTCATATTTTAGAATACATCTATGACTTGCCATTTGTAAACTTTCATCTGTCAACTGTTAACTGTTATCTTTAATCTATCATCGGTCTTCTATATAGTTTTCTGAACGCAAAAATCTTTAATATTATTTTTAGTAAATATTAAAAGATCTCCTCTACAAAAAAACAAACAAAATACATTACAACTTTATGAATTATGAGTTAGAGGGATTCTGGTACCTGGTATTGTTTATATATGTTCTTTGTTGACTTTTGTTTTGACAAATAATATAAGTTCGAAATATTTAATATTCGATGTTACATACATCCTATTTTATCCGCCATTTGCGATATGCTATCTGTATTTGATTACTTTACCTCTACGATCTGTCATCTGTTATTTGACATTTGTTATTTGTCTTCTGTCATCTGTTATTTGTCATTTATCATCTGTCACCTTTCATCTGTCTTACAATTATTTTATATTTACCATCTGTCATCTGCCATTTATCATCAGGCATTTGTCATTTGTTATTTGTCATCTGTCATTTGACATTTATCATCTGTCATCTTTCACCTGTCATACGTAATCTATTGTATCATCTGCCATCTATCATTTATCATCTAGAATCTGTCACCTGTCATCTGTTATCTGCTGTCTATCGTCTGTCTCCGTTGTCTGTTGTCTGTCATCTATCATCTGTCATCTGTCACTTGTCTCATCATCTGTCATCTGTAATTTGTCTCATCTCTTATCCGTAATCTATTATCTGTCATGTTTCATCTGTATGAGACTAACTATTCCAGATTTAAATTAATAAATATGTATATAAAAATGAAGAGAGATTTCAGTTTAAAAATGGATTCTTTCTATAAAATAGAATTGCTGTTTTAAAAACAAATGACACATCAACAATGCCAAGGCTACAGCATATTATATTTGATATGGAGAGATTATAGGAAACTCTTACACTTTAAATATTTTATTATTTAAACTTTACATATTGTACAAGATGATCTAATACTTTAGAATACATTCTTTCTCATCTATGATATTTGTAAACATTCACCTGTCAACTACCAATTGTCATATGTCAACTGTCATATCTCGACTGTCGTCTATTTTCTATTATTTCTAATTTAACGTTTAAAATAATTGTCCAGTATCTGTTTAAAATAATACCACTTGTGATCTGTTATTTGTCAAATATGAATTGTCGTTTGTCATCTGTTAACTGTTTTCTATTATTTATTATTCGTAATCTTTCAATTGATGTATTATAACTGTCATCTGTTAACTGTTATATATAAACTGTAACTGTCAACTGTCATCTGTCAACTGTTATCTGCCAACTGTCATCTGTCAACTGTTATCTATCAACTGTTATCTGCCTTCTATCACTTGTCACATTTTAACTAACCTTTGAAAAAAATTACATATTGAATTTGAATGCAAACGTTTTAAATATTATCTTTTTTAAATATTGAAACATATACTCTACAAAAAAGAGTTAAAGAGATTCTGGCATTATGGTATGGTGACCTATTAACGTAAGTTCTTTGTCATTTTTTGGCAAATAATATAAGTTGGAGATAATTAATAATCGATGTTTATTATTTGCTATCCGTCGTTTATGATATGCCATCTGCATTTTATTAATTTTTATCTATCATTATCATTTGTCATCTATCATCTGTCATCTGTAATCTGTTATCTGCCAACTGACATTTGTCATCTGTCATCTGTCAACTATCATCTGTAATCTGTTATTTGTCATGTCTCATCTGCCATTTGCCATCTGTCTTCTGTCTTTTGTTATCTATCATCTGTTATCTGAAAGTTATATAAGATCAACTATTCTAGATTTAAATTATGAATCTATAAAAATGAATAGAGATGATGTCGATTTTCTATATAACAGAATGCTTTAAAACAAGTGAAACATCATATCTACAAAGCCAAAAGTACAGCATAACAAAATAATAGGCAACTCTTGCACCTCTAATCTTCTATTTAAGCTTTACAGATTGTATAAGAATTATCAATATTTTAGAATACATTTTTCCCAGATGTGACTTGTCAACTGCCATTTGCAATCATTCTGTCATCTGTTGTCTGTCAATTGCAATGTGTCAACTGTCATATCTGAATTGTTATCTATTTCCTAACAATTTCAATTTAACGTTTAAAATATTTATCTATAATGATTCTATTCTATTCTAGCTTTAAGTTGATAAAAAATAAAATCAAATTTTGTTGAAAAAATTGATAATCAAATAGAAAAAGTATTTGGAAAGATTGACATAATTTTCTTAAATATAATCTTCAAAAACAATCGAAGAGACACAAATAGTTGAGTTTTAGAAAACTTTATTAGATAAAACTATATACTATTTAACATAATATAATTTTTAAGGTTATAGTCGGGTCGCGAAAGCTGACTGTGACTCATCGCTCTATATTGGAGGAATCAGACACACGTCTTTCATTTCATTATGTCTCTGTCATCCTAGTATGACGATAGAACGAGATAGATATTTTTTTCACTTTTCATTGATCTATTATCTTTTATTTGCCATCTGTCTATTATCATCTGTCATCAGTCATTTTTTATCTGCCATCTTGTTTATGTCTTATCTGACATCTGTCATCTGTTAGTGTGGTTTTAATATATTTGTATGAAATTAAGTGTTCTAGATTTAAATTAATAAACCCATGAAAATAAATAAATCACTTATCGATTTGAAAGTAAAAACCAACCTTTATATAAAATGGAATGCCTTAAAAGAAATGAAATATTGATTGATTGTCGAGGCACTCAAAATCAATTGAGATGACACATTATATCTACAAAACAAAAGGTATAATATATCAAAATTTAAATGCAGGAATTATAGTCTATTCTGCTACCTTTAATCTAATATTTAAAATACATTGTATCTCATCTGTTACTTGTCATCTGTCAACTCTCATTTGTTCCATATGTTATCTGTAAACTGTCAATTGTCATTTGTCATCTATTTTCGATCACTTCTGATTTAACGTTTAGAATATTTGTCTATAGTAAATCTAAATCTAGCTTTAAATATAATTACACTGAATTGAAAAATTCACTATGTTTTAACCACAAATAATTTGTGGTTAAAACATAGTGAATTTTTCAATTCAGTGTAAGTATGGATTACCACGTAGTAACGGTCGCAACCATTTTCTTTTTTAAATATAATGGTTAAGTATGAGTTTTGGAAAAATTTCATTAGATAAAAGTGTATATACAGGGTGAGTTTTTTTCGATGTTCTCTATGGGGATCTTGGAAACTATAAGAGATAGAGAAACGGTTAAATGGGGAAAGAAGTGTAGATTTATGAGACGAATAAAATTCCACTTTCAAAGTTTTCAAAAAAGTCAAGGGTAACTAGATATTTTGAAAAAAGTAAAAAGTGTCAATTTTTTCAAATTAATATATCTCGGTTATTATAACAGATAGAAAAAAATCTGTGAAGGACAAAGTTTTAGATAATTTTATGTAGATTAATAAAAAATAATCAGAAAATTTTTATCGCCATTATTTTTCGAGATATGATGCAAACTTACATTTTTTTAAATAGAAACCATAGTTGGCTATGACCTCATTCAAAAGGTAATTTTTTTCTCTTTAATCCAATATGGCATACGACATAGTTATTTCTAAAAATAAGTGAGTTATAGTCATTTTAAATATTATTATAAATAAAAAATGGGTAGCCATGAAAAAGATGAAAGTAAAACAATTGCAGTTGTTTATAATAATAGCAATATTGTAATTATTAGTTCTACAAAGTTACAATAAAACTAAAAAACCGGCATAAGAATAAAATTTTGTAATTATCAAATGGCCTTCTGTATGTGGTATAAACCCATTTGTCAAGAGGATAATACGTTTCTTACAAAAATATTATGAACAGATGAATCGCAATTCACTAATTGTGGTATTTTTAATCGCCACAATGAACATAGATGAACTTAAGAGAATCCACGAAAAGTTTCACAGAGAAAACTACAAATTAAATTTGGGTTTAATCCATGGTGGGTTTGGATTAATAATTCTCGGTCCATATATTTTTGAAAGCTCACTAAGTGAAACTGATTACTTTCATTTTTTTCAGAAAACATTTGAAGATACGCTCGATTGTTCAAATTTATCATTACAAGCAAGATTAAAATGGTTCCAATATGACGGTGCTCTACCTAATAACATGTTGGCTTTACAAATTATTTAAATGATGCTTTTCCCAACTCATAAGTGGGAAGAAATAAAGCAATCCCAGGGCCACCTAGATCTCCCGATCTGCGCGTTTTAGAATTTTTTTCTGTGGGGTTATGTAAAAAACAAAGTATATGAAAAATCATATCAATCTGTGGAGGATCATAAACTAGTTGTTATTGAAACATTTAAATCAATTTACATGAGAATAGTCCAAAAGGGATAAATTCAATTTTAAAAAGATATAATTTATGTCATAATAGTATTAATAGTGGACTCTTTGACCATATTTTTTTAATATTAAAATTTCTCTCCCATTAATATTTTGATAATTACAAAATTACTTTATGCTGTTGTTTCATTTTGGTTTATCTCTGTAAAACTAATCATTACAATATTGCTATTATTATAAACAACTGCAATTGTTTTACTTTCATCTTTTTCATGGCTACCCATTTTTTATTTATAATAAAGCTTAAAATGACTATAACTCACTTATTTTTAGAAATAACTATGTCGTATGTCATATTGGATTAAAGAGAAAAAATTTACCTTTTGTATGAGGCCATAGCCAACTATGGTTTCCATTTAAAAAATGTAAGTTTGCGTCATATCTCCGAAAATAATGGCGATAAAAATTCTGATTATTTTTTATTAATCTACATAAAATTATCTAAAACGTTGTCCTTTACAGTTTTTTTCTATCTGATATAATAACCGAGATATATTGATTTGAAAAAATTGACACTTTTTACTTTTTTCAAAATATCTAGTTACCCTTGACTTTTTTGAAAACTTTGAAAGTGGAATCTTATTCGTCTCGTAAATCTACACTTCTTTCCCCATTTAACCGTTTTTCTATCTCTTATAGTTTCCGAGATCCCCATAGAGAACATCGAAAAAAACTCACCCTGTATATTGTCTGTTATTCCCACCTGTCAATTATCATCTGTCATTTATCATCTACTATCTGCCATCTGTCATTTGTAATCTGTCATCTGTCGTTTGGCATCTGTCATATGTCATGTGTTATTTGTCATCTATCTTGAGATGAACTATTCTAGATTTAAATTATTAAATCTATAAAAATGTTGATTTAAAAATGCATTCCTTCTATAGAATATAATATTATTCTTTAAAATAAATGAAATATCAAATTTTAAATGAAGAAATAATAGGCAACTCTGGCACCTCTAATCTTTTATTTAAGCTTTGCAGATTCTACAGGCAAAAACAATTTATTATTTTAGAATACATTTTTTCCACCTGTCAACTGTCATTTGCAATCATTTATCTGTTTATTTGTATGAAAATGAATAAACCACTTGTCGATTTGAAAATCAAAGCCAAACTTTATATATAATAGACTGCTTTAAAATAAATTAAACCTTATATTTACAAAACGAAATTACAATATTTGAAGTTTGAAATGGAGGGATTATAGTCAATTCTGGTACCTTTTGATCTAATATTTACATAGCCTCATCTATAACTTGTCATCTGTCATTTGTTCCACTTGTTATCTGTAATCTGTCAATTGTCATTTGTCAACTGTCATCTATTTTCTATCACTTCTAACGTTTTAACATATTTCTCTATAGTTAATCTATTCTGCTCTAGTTTTAAATATATTTTTTTAAACCATTGAAGGTACACATAAAGTTAAGTTTAAAAAAAAATCATTAGATAAAAGTATATACATACTATTATATAATGTTTAATGAAGGATTTATTTGCTAATGTAGTAATTTTTGTATTCTCCATGTTATTTACATTTATTACTTATCATCTATTATCTATTGACTATTATCTGCAAAACTACCGTTTTTTTCATTTTCCATTTATCTTCTAGTATCTCTCATTTGTCATCTGTCAATGACTACCTGTCATCTGTTATCTTTCATCGGTAATATGTCGTCTATCATTTGTTATAAGCCATTTGTCTCATCTGCAATCTGTTATCTGGATCATGTTTCAACTGTCATCTGACTTATTTGACATCTATCATCTGTTATCTGTCATCGATCATTAATGTTTTAATGTATATTTATGAGATTTATAATTTGTCATCTGTTATCTATTGTCGGTTGTCTGCCAACTACTGTTTTTTTTCATTTTTAATATATCTTCTATTATCTATCATTTATCATCTGTCATATTTCATTTCTTATCTGCCATCTGTTCCCTCTGTCATCTATCATTTAGTTCATGTCTCATCTGTCATCTGTCATATGTCAATCTCTCATCTGTCATCTGTCATCTGTCATCTGTCATCTATCTATAATCTGTTATCTTTCATCTTTCAACTATTCTAGATTTAAATTATAAATGTATAAAACAGAATAGATATCATGTCGATTTTCTATATGACAGAATGATTTAAAACAAATGAAACATCATAATACAAAGCATCATCTCTTATCTATCATGTGTCTTCCGTAATATATTATCTATCATCTGTATGAGATCAACTATTCTAAATTTAAATTAATAAATCTATAAAAAGTCGACCTAAAAATTAATTATTTCTATATAATAGAATGAAACAAATGAAACATAATATCTACAAGGCCAAAGGTATAGCATATCAAATTTAAAATAGAGGAATTATAGACAATTCTGGCAGCTTTAATATTTTAGTTAAGTTTTACAGATTGTATAAGAATAAGCAATTAAAATTTTAGAATACATTCATTTCCATCTATGACTTGTTATCTGTTAACTGTCATTTGCAAACATTCATCTGTCATCTATCATGTGTCAATTATCATGTGTCAACTATCATATTTGGACTATTTTCTATCACATCTAATCAAACATTTAAAATATTTGTCTATAAGAATTCTATTCTCTTCTAGTTTAAAAATTATAAAATAATTTTAAAAAAAATTTGTTGAAAACATTGATACAATTTTCCTAAATATAATCTTCACAAAAACAATTCAAGTGATTCAAATGGTTGATTATGAGTTTTAGAAACTATTGCTGGTTTGGGTTTACGTGAAGTGTTTTGAAAATAAAAATAACACTTAGTGAACGAAATGTACATTCAACGCTTAATAAACAAGTGAAGTAAGGAATAAATTGAGTGTAATTTTCATTTTCATGTGTTTTAGAAAAATTTTGTTAGAAAAAACTATATAATGTTTGAGATTATCTTTCCTCATGTGGTAATTTTTCTATTTCAAATTTCATCTGCTATTAGTCATTTTTCATTTATTATCTACTGTCTGTTATCTGTCAACTACCGTTTTTCGTCTATCATCTAAAATCTCTTATTTGTCATATGTCAATTATCATCTGTTATTCATCTGTTGTTTGTTATCTACTATATGTCATATGTCATTTGTAGTCGGTCATCTGTCATTTATCCTCTGTCATCTGTCATCCATCTCTCATTTATCATATGCCAATTAGCATCTATTATTTATCTGTTATTTGTTATCTACTATAAGTCATTTATCATCAGCCATCTGTCATTTGTCATCAGTTATCTGTCATTTGTCATTGAAGTTTTTTTATATTTTTATGAGATTAACGATTCTAGATTTAAATGAATTAATCTATAAAAAATAAATAAATGACATGTCTATTTGAAAATCAATATCATCCATTTTATATAATAGAATGCTTTAAAACAAATGAAACATTATATCTAAAAAACCAAAGGTACAATTTTACAAAATTTGAAAGGGAGGAATTATAGATAATTCTGATATATTTAAGCTTTACAGATTTTATAAGATTAAACAATTTAATATTGTAGAATATATCATCTATCAACTGTCAATTGTCATATGACTTATTTATGTCTTATCATCTGACAACTGTCATTTTTAAACGTCAATCTTTTATCTGTCAATTGTCAATCGTCATATGATTTGTTATCTGTCATCTGTCATTTGTAAACTTTCAATTGTCAATTGTCATATGTCATATGAGATATGATGTATATCAACTATTATCTATTTTTTATTATTTCTAATTGAACGATTAAAATATTTTTCGATTCTATTCTAGCTTTATTTTGATAAAATAATAAAAACAAATTTAATTGAAACAATTGATACAATTTTCCTAAATACAATCTTAAAAAAACAATCGAAGAGATACAGATAGTTAAGCATGGGTTTTAGACAATTGTCATTGGATTAAACTGTATATTATTTAACATATACAGTTTCTGAAGTTACATTTCTCATATGGTAATGTTTCTATTTTAGGTTTCGTCTGCTAACATTAATTTTTCCTTTATTATTCATATTATTCTTCCATCTTTGATTTCTCATCTATCTTGTGTCATCTGTCATCTCTCATCTGTTATGCGTCATCTGTCATCTATCATCTGTCGTTTATTATTCGTCGTTCTACATCTGTCCTTTATTATGTATGGTAATGTTTTTATTTTATCTTTCGTGTGCTATCAGTAATTAATTCAACTTATTAATATCATATATTACGTCCAATCTGTTATTTGTCAATTGTTGGTTTTCATTTGTCATCTAGCATCTGTCATGCTTTATCTTTAAATGTTATCTGTCTGTCATCTGACGTTATTATTCGTCGTTGGACATTACAGCTTGAAAGTGTTTCTATTCTACATGACTATAAATTTAAAAAAAACGAAAATAGAAAAAGAAGAAAATATCTTAAGGAGAAAGAATAATAGAAATGAATAAAAAAGAGAGAAGAAAAGTAGAAAAAAGGATAAAATAAACATAACGGAAGAAAACAGCGGAGAGAATGTTATATAAAATGGAAAACTGTAAAAGAGAACAAGTCCGAAGAATATAGAAGATTATTTGAAGAAAAAAAAGAGGTGGAAGAACTATTTACTAGTTACGATAACAATTTTCGACTGTAATCTGTAATATGCCATCTAGCGTATATCTGTTATCATTGGTCAATTCGTTATTTGTCAGTATGACATCTGACAGCTGGCATCTATCAAATATTCTCTGCCAACTGTTTTCAATCATTTGCTATCTTTCATCTCTCATTTATTATATGACATGTGTTATACACTATTTGGCATCTATTAGACTTTATTTGTCAAATTCAAATTAAAGTTTTTATTAAAATAATTTGGATATGACCTTCAAATCTGAAATGGAAAAATTATAGGATACTCCCCCACTTGTAATCTTTTATTTAAACTTTACAGAGTGTACAAGATTAAACAGTTTAATCTTTTAGAATATGTTGTCTTTCATCTATGACATTTGTAAACATTCACCTGTCAACTATCAATTGTCATGTTAAATGTCATATCTCAGCTGTCATATATTTTCTATTATTTCTGATTTGACGTTTAAAATAATTGTCCATAATCTGTTTAAAATAATACCACTTGTGATCATTTATCACATATCAACTGTCGTTTGTCATCGTAATATTTCACCTAGTGTATTATAACTGTCATCTATTAACTGCTATATAACCTGTCAACTGTCAACTGCCATCTGTCAACTGTTAACTGTCATCTATAAACTATTATCGATCTTCTATAAACTATTATCAATCTTCTATCACCTGTTACTTTTCGTCTAAGCCTTGAAAAAATTAACATAGTGATTTTAAATGCAAAAGTTTTAAATATTATCTTTTTTAAATATTGAAACATATCCTCTACAAAAAAAAAACAAATTACATAACAACTTTATGAATTAAAGAGATTCTGGAAACTGGAATTATTTACGAAAGCTCTTTGTGATATTTTTGACATTTAATATAAATTCGTAATAATTAATATTCGATGTTTCTTATTTGCTATCAGTCGTTTGAGAAATTCCATCTTTATTTGATTAATTTTCATCTACCATTATCATCTGTCATCTATCAATCTGTCATCTATCATCTGTCATCTGCCATCTGTCATTTGTGATCTGTCATCTGCCATCTGCCATCTGCCATTTGTCATCTGTTATCTGTCATCAGTCATCTGCCATATGTCATGTGTCATCTGTCATTTACCATCTATCTTTCGTAATCTATAATCTGTCATCTGTATGAGATCATTTGTTCTTTTATAAATCTATAAAAAGTCGATTTAAGAATGAATTATTTCTATATAATAGAATGCTTAAAAACAAATGAAATATCATATCTACAAGGCCAAATGATAGTTTGTTAAATTTTGCATGGAGAAATAATAGACAACTCTGGTACCTCTAATACTGTATGCAAGTTTTACAGTTTTTACAAGAATAAACAATTTAATATTTTAGAATACATTATTTCCCATCTATGACTTCATCACCTGTCATCTGTCATTTGCAAACATTCATCTATCAATTATCATATGTCAACTGTCATATTTGAACGGTTATCTATTTTCTGTCATTTGTAATTTAATGTTTAAAATATTTGTTTATAAATAACAAATTTTGCTGAAACCATTGATACAATTTTTCTAAATATAATCTTCACAAAAACAAATGAAGTGACACAAATAGTCGATTATGAGTTTTAAAAATTAAAAATATCATTAGGCATTAGGTATATAATGTTTAAGGTTATATTTTCTCATGTGGTAATTTTTCTATTCCATGTTTCATCTGCGATTACTCATTTTTCATTTATTATTTGTCATAAAATGTATTAAAATCCTTTAGTTGATAGTTGTACTATTTGTAACACGCAAATTAATTTGTATTATTCAATGTCTGTCGAAGTATTAGCTAGAGAAGTAGTTGTTTCAAATTAATTTGTTTTGTAGTCTTAGTAAGACTCATTGTTGTAGATTCACGAAATGTTTTCGTATTTTTAAATTTATTATTATTAGTTATTTATTATTTACTTTCTGTTATCTGCCAATTACTGTTTCTCCATTTTCATCTATCATCTATTATATCTCATTTGTCATCTGTCAATTATCATTTGTCAACTGTCAATTGTCATAAGTCAACTGTCATTCTTCGACTGTCATCTGATATTTATTATCTGCCATCTGTCTCATTTGTTATCTGGTTCATGTCTCATCTGTCATCTGTCTCATCTGACATCTGTTATATGTCACATATGTCATCTATCATTTATCATCTGCTATTAATGTTTTAATGCATTTGTATGGGATTAATTATTCTAGATTTAAATTAACAAATCTATTAAAATAAATAAATCACATGTCGATTTGAAAATGGAAACAAACCTTTATATATATAGTAGAATGCTTTAAAACAAATGAAACATTATATGTAGAAAACCAAAGGTACAATATATTGAATTTTAAATGGAGGAATTATTGACAATTCTGGTACCCTTAATGTTTTATTTAAGTTTTTGCACAAGATTAAATAATTTAATATTTTAGAATACATTTTCTGTCTTTCAAGACCTGAAATCTGTCAACTGTCAATTGTCATATGTCTCATCTATGACTTGTCATCTGTCAACTGTCATTTGTAAAAATCCATCTACCATTTGTCAACTTTCACTAGTCATATATTTCATCTATGAATTATCACCTCTCAACTGCCATTTGTAAATTTTCATCTATCATTTGTCAACTGTCAATTAATCTCTCACATGACATATGACATATCTCAACTATTATCTATTTTTGTTTAATTATTTCTAATTAAAACGTTTAAAATATGTTGCGATTCTGTTTTCGCTTTATGTTGATAAAATGAAAAAAAAAAACAAATTTTATTGAAATCATTCATGCAATGTTTCCAAATATAATCTTTAAAAACAATTGAATGGATGGGGTTTAGACAAATGTCATTAGATTAAACTGAATATTATTTAACATATACATTATTTAAGTATACAAATTAAATATTGGAAAGTGAGTGCAGTATTAATCATGATAATTAATTATTAATTATTACATTATTTAAGGTTAACTTTTTCACATGATAATGTTTCTATTTTATGTTTCGTGTGCTATCAGTACTTTGTCATTTATTTTTCATCAGATGATTATGACTTGTCTGTTATTTTTCAATTGCCGTTTTTCATCTATCATCTTTTGTCTTTAATCTTTCATATTCCATCTTTGATCTCTCATCTGTCTTCTGCCATCTATCATCTCTCATCTGTTATGTGTTATCTGTCATCTATCATCTGTTGTTTATTATTCGTCGTTCGATATCTGCCCATTATTATGTATGATAATGTTTTTATTAGTAACTTGTCATTTATTAATTATCATATTACGTCCTATCTGTTATTTGTCAACTGTTGTTTTTAATCTATCATCTCTCATTTGCCATTTGTGATCTTTCATCTTTAATCTTTTATCTGTCAACTGTCTTGTGTCACCTCTCATCTGCCTTCTGTTATCTTTTATCTGTCATCTCTCATCTGTTATGTGTCATCTTTCATCTCTCATTTGTCTTCTGTCATTTCTCATTTGCCTTCTGTAATCTGAACCTGTTATCTGTCATCTATATTATGACATCTGTCATCTGCGTATATTATTCGTTGTCAGACATCATAGTTTGAAAGTATTTGTATATAATTAAAAATTAAAAAAAATGAAAATAGAAAAAGAAAAATATATCATAACGAGAAGAAATAAGAGAATGAGAAGAGAAAAAAAGAAAAAATAAGCATACCGGGAGAAAACAGTGGAGAGAAAGTTATATAAAATAAGGAACTGAAGAGGAGAGCAAGTCAGAGGAATATAGAAGATTGCTTGAAGAAAAAATGAGGAGGAAGAACTATTTACTAGTTACGATTACAATTTTCAACTGCAATCTGTAATGTGTCATCTAGCGTAAATATGTTTTCTTCGGTCAATTCGTTATTTGTCGGTATGACATCTGACAGCTGGCATCTATTAAATATTCTCTGCCAACTGTTTTCAATCATTTGCTATCTTTTATCTCTCATATGTTTTAGTTGCCATCTCTCATATATCATCTGTCATCAAAGTTTCGAATTAAAGTTTTCGTTAAAATAATTGGGATATGACCTTAAAATTTGAAAATTTAATAGTTATAAAGACTATATGACGCCAATCTAACTTCAAATGGAATAAACATGAATTAGATTTTTTACAGAACTAATATTCTATATTTTTTAGAAATTTAGAAACATTAGAAATACTGACTGTTTTTAAGCCTTAATATCATCTATCATCTGACATCTGTCACCTGTCATCTGTCATTTGTCATCTGTCATCTGTCATCTGTCATCTGCCATCCGTCATCTGTCATCCGTCATTTGTCGTCTGTCATCTGTCAATAATTATTAGTTATTTGTCACTTATTACAACAGAAAATGCAAAAGTGTAAAATCAATTAAAAACAAGATTAGCAAAATCCTAACTATTATTGATTGATTTAATCTTCTTTAAAATATTTCATTAAAATGTAAGGACTGTAATAAAAAAAAATTTAATCGAAATAAATATTATAATTGCTGTAACAATCTTTAATATAATTATTTAAGAATAGTAGAGTACTGATAATATTCTTGCATTCAACTAACTTGCAGCGTGTTTTCATTGGACAACAAAAATCAAATTAAAAAAAATAAAACAGTGGTTAAACTCTATGATAGAATCAGGGTGTCAGAAGCTGCAACTACTGAATAAGTACCAGTAAAAAATTCGTCAATTGTTTCTGTTTTTTTTCGTTTTAATATCGGACGCGTGCATATCTGGTCAACAAGACACACCCTGCAAATGTAAATTACTGTAAAAACTCTCTAATGGACCGTCGTTACTTTCAAACATTCCGCTTTAACCCGGGAAAACGTTACTCTTAACGCCGCCCCGGCGTTTTACGGCTACCCCAAAATATCGGCCGTAAAACGCCGGGATTTAAACGGAATTGAAACAGAGCACCCCCGCACAAACACACACACACACACACACAAAATACATACACGTGTACAAGGAGTGATTATACTAATTTCGACCCTTAAAACGGGACTGCGGTTAAAAAAATAAACGTAAATGAAAATTAAACGGTACGTTTGTTAAATTTATAGATTTAATTAACTGACTTTTTAGTACAGTATGGGATTTATTATTATTTAATAACAAAAATTAAAAATTATAATTAATAAATAATTTTTTAACGTGTTTTAACGAGGAGGAATAATCATTTGAAGGCGATTATAATCCGCTGCTTTGTAATAAAGATTACTCGTGTGTGAATAATGGAAAAGAATGGAAATAAATGGCGAGCGCACGACAATACACGGTTTATATCCAACACAAAAGAGACATTTATGGATTTAATCCACTAGACTTACTTCTGTGCCTCTTCTCCGCAGTCAGACTCATAGTCCGCCCCAATTCCCCCTTGACCGCTTTCAGACTCTTGAGGATCTCGTCCGGGTCGCGCAGCATCCTGGTGCAGCTGCTGCGGCGGCGGTCGCGGCTGTAGGAGGCCGGAGGCGGCGCCGCCGGAATCTCCTGTTCGGCCTGCTCCTGCGCCGACTGGAACGACGACCTCCTCGAGCCAGGCAGCGAGCGCGAGAAGTCCTTGCCGAGCTGGTACACCTCGACCTCCAGCTGTTCCGACTGTGAGGACCCTCTGCGCGATCCCCACGCGTGATCCGGGTGCAGCAGGCTGCCGCACTCGCCTATCGAGTCGACGTCGTCGGAGACGCTCCGTTGATTTCCGAAATCGTTTCTTCTCATATTACCAGCTATGGAACCTCTGGGTGAAGTGTGCGGGGACCTTCCCCTAAGCTGTCTAGGATCTTCCAATCGACACCATACGGCGCGATCGTCGAGGAACGCCTTCTGCAGGTCCACCGAGCACTCGCCCAGAAAAGCGTGTTCATTGTGCGGAATCAGGTCCCATAACGTTACATCTAGTATGCGGTCCATGAGTTCGTCTCCTGGTACCCCTGGGAAGCTCAAATTAGCATTCCAAATTGGATTTTGACTGGCCGGCGCCACTTCAGTCTGGACACAATGTTGTTCAGTCCTGAAAATAAATAAAATCATTAAAGATTTGAGTTTATAGTTCCGCCATTTTGTTTCTCGATTATAAAATTAAAAAACTAGTTAATTAGAGAAGAATTTTGTAATTTTCAGCTTAATTACTCAAGTGTATAATTTTTTACAATTTTTTAAATCATCGTATGAAATTTTAATTTCGTCAATTTGAATTTAAAACGTTGCCATTTTGTTTCTCGTCATAATTGGGCAATCATTTTGATGATTTATTAAAAATTAGTTACTTAGGGTTGAATTTTGTAATTTTCAACTTAATTACTCCAGTGATTAATTTTTTACAATTTTTTAAATCATCGTATGAAATTTTAATTTCCTCAATTTGAATTTAACACGCTACCATTTTGTTTCTCGTCACAATTTGGCAATTGTTTTGATGGTTTATTAAAAATTAGATACTTAGGGATGAATTTTGCAATTTTCAACTTAATTACTCCAGTAATTAATTTTTTTACAATTTTTTAAATCATCGTATGAAATTTTAATTTCCTCAATTTGAATTTAACACGCTGCCATTTTGTTTCTCGTCACAATTTGGCAATTGTTTTGATGGTTTATTAAAAAATTAGTTACTTAGCGATAAATTTTGCAACTTCCAACTTAATTACTCCAGTGATTATTTTTTACAATTTTTTAAATCATCGTATGAAATTTTAATTTCCTCAATTAGAATTTAAAACGCTGCCATTTTGTTTCTCGTCATAATTGGGCAATTGTTTTGATGGTTTATTAAAAATTAGTTACTTAGGTATGAATTTTGCAATTTTCAACTTAATTACTCGAGTGGTTAATTTTTTACAATTTTTTAAATCATCTTGTGAAATTTTAATTTCTCCAATTTGAATTTAAAACGCTACCATTTTGTTTCTCGTCATAATTGGGCAATTGTTTTGATGGTTTATTAAAAATTAGTTACTTAGGGATGAATTTTGCAATTTTCAACTTAATTACTCCAGTGATTAATTTTTTACAATTTTTTAAATCATCGTGTGAAATTTTAATTTCCTCAATTTGAATTTAAAACGTTGCCATTTTGTCTCTCGTCATAATTGGGCAAATGTTTTGATGGTTTATTAAAAATTAGTTATTTAGGGATGAATTTTGCAATTTTTAACTTAATAACTCTAGAGATTAATTTTTTACAATTTTTTAAATCATCGTATGAAATTTTAATTTCCTCAATTTGAATTTAAAACGCTGCCATTTTGTTTCTCGTCATAATTGGGCAATTGTTTTGATGGTTTATTAAAAATTAGTTACTTGGGGATGAATTTTGCAATTTCCAACTTAATTACTCCAGTGATTAATTTTTTACAATTTTTTAAATCATCGTGTGAAATTTTAATTTCCTCAATTTGAATTTAAAACGCTGCCATTTTGTTTCTCGTCATAATTGGGCAATTGTTTTAATGATTTATTAAAAATTAGTTACTTAGGGTTGAATTTTGCAATTTTCAACTTAATTACTTCAGTGATTAATTTTTTACAATTTTTTAAATCATCGTATGAAATTTTAATTTCCTCAATTTGAATTTAAAACGTTGCCATTTTGTTTCTCGTCATAATTGGGCACTTGTTTTTATGTTTTATTAAAAATTAGTTACTTAGGGATGAATTTTGCAATTTTCAACTTAATTACTCGAGTGATTAATTTCTTACAATTTTTTAAATCATCGTATGAAATTTTAATTTCCTCAATTTGAATTTAAAACGTTGCCATTTTGTTTCTCGTCATAATTAGGCAATTGTTTTGATGGTTTATTAAAAATTAGTTACTTAGGGATGAATTTTGCAATTTTCAGCTTAATTACTCTAGTGATTAATTTTTTACAATTTTTTAAATCATCGTATGAAATTTTAATTTCTTCAATTTGAATTTAAAACGTTGCCTTTTTGTTTCTCGTCATAATTGGGCAATTGTTTTGATGGTTTATTAAAAATTAGTTACTTAGGGATGAATTTTGGAATTTCCAACTTAATTACTCCAGTGATTAATTTTTTACAATTTTTTAAATCATCGTATGAAATTTTAATTTCCTCAATTTGAATTTAAAACGTTGCCATTTTGTTTCTCGTTATAATTTGGCAATTGTTTTGATGGTTTATTAAAAATTAGTTACTTAGGGATGAATTTTGCAATTTTCAACTTAATTACTCCACCGATTATTTTTTACAATTTTTTAAATCATCGTATGAAATTTTAATTTCCTCAATTTGAATTTAAAACGCTGCCATTTTGTTTCTCGTCATAATTTTACAACTGTTTTGACGGTTTATTAAAATGTAGTTAATTAGAAATGAGTTTTGCAATTTTTAGATTAATTACTCAAGTGGATAATTTTTTACAATTTTTTAAATCATCGTATGAAATTTTAATTTCGTTAATTTGAATTTAAAATGCAGCCATTTTGTTTCTTGTCATAATTGGGCAATTGTTTTGATAATTTTTTAAAAATTAGTTACTTAGGGATGAATTTTGCAATTTTTAACTTAATTACTCGACTGATTAATTTTTCACAATTTTTTAAATCATCGTATGAAATTTTAATTTCCTCAATTTTAATTTAAAACGTTGTCATTTTGTTTCTCGTCATAATTGGGCAATGATTTTGATGGTTTATTAAAAACTAGTTATTTAGTGATGAATTTTGCAATTTTCAACTTAATTACTCCAGTGATTAATTTTTTACAATTTTTTAAATCATCGTATGAAATTTTAATTTCCTCAATTTGAATTTAAAACGTTGCCATTTTGTTTCTCGTCACAATTTGGCAATTGTTTTGATGGTTTATTAAAAATTAGTTACTTAGGGATGAATTTTGCAATTTTCAACTTAATTACTCCAGTGATTAATTTTTTACAATTTTTTAAATCATCGTATGAAATTTTAATTTCCTCAAATTGAATTTAAAACGCTGCCATTTTGTTTCTCGTCACAATTTGGCAATTGTTTTGATGGTTTATTAAAAATTAGTTACTTAGGGATGAATTTTGCAATTTTCAACTTAATTACTCTAGTGATTAATTTTTTACAATTTTATAAATCATCGTATGAAATTTTAATTTCCTCAATTTGAATTTAAAACGCTGCCATTTTGTTTCTCGTCATAATTGGGCAATTGTTTTGATGGTTTATTAAAAATTGGTTACTTAGGGTTGAATTTTGCAATTTTCAACTTAATTACTCGAGTGATTAATTTTTTACAATTTTTTAAATCATCGTATGAAATTTTAATTTCCTCAATTTGAATTTAAAACGTTGCCATTTTGTTTCTCGTCATAATTGGGCAATTGTTTTGATGATTTATTAAAAATTATTTACTTAGGGTTGAATTTTGCAATTTTCAACTTAATTACTCCAGTGATTAATTTTTTACAATTTTTTAAATCATCGTATGAAATTTTAATTTCCTCAATTTGAATTTAAAACGCCGCCATTTTGTTTCTCGTCATAATTGGGCAATTGTTTTGATGGTTTATTAAAAATTAGTTATTTAGGGATGAATTTTGCAATTTCCAACTTAATTACTCCAGTGATTAATTTTTTACAATTTTTTAAATCATCGTATGAAATTTTAATTTCCTCAATTTGAATTTAAAACGTTGCCATTTTGTTTCTCGTCATAATTGGGCAATTGTTTTGATGGTTTATTAAAAAGTAGTTAATTAGAGATGAATATTGTAATTTTCAGTTAATATACTCAATTGGTTAATTTTTAAATTTATGATTTATTAAAGTCAACAATAAATCTAATTAATAAAACCATTTATTAAAGTGAAAGCAATAATTAAACTCATGGATATATTGATTATCCGACACGGTAATTGAATAATGTTGCCTTTGACTCTTTTAAACGGTTAAACTAACGGTTGTTGCTAATTGTTCCTGATTGTATTATCCGCGGCTAAATTAGTTGGAAGGCGAGGGAGAAACATCAACATCGCCCCGCCGCCACCCCTCGCTTCCGCCCCTCATCGCCGAGCCATCCATTGCTCTAAGGTTACATAGAACGAGCCGAGTTTGGCTCCAGTTGTCTCGCTAATCTTGGATAAACCGGCGCTCTGCCCTGTTGTTTCCGTTTTAGACGTTAATGGCCCCCCAAATTGCGGCCAATTTCTCTCTCCGTCGCCCCGCAGAGACACATACACAAACACACAGAGACACCCTAATTTACCAACAGTATTCATCACAACTTATCTTAATTAGAATAAATGTGATGCACGCCCCCGATGAGATGGCTGATAATTTGCAAACAATTGGTTTAATTAAATTAACATAATTAATATTAATTTGTGTTTGTATTTATAATATTTTCAGCAATTTATACACATAAATTACAAAATATACGCCAGAGGGACTACAAGCTCGATAAAATATTGTGTAAAAATGTTATAGTAACTCCTCTAAATTAATTTTTACACAACATTTTATATCTCTCCTATATACTACTCACTGATAACAGCGCCCTCTATGAAATACGTTGCAAACCTACTAGTTTGTTCCACTCAACGCGCTTGGCATTAGCTTCTCTTGGTGAGAATTTTCAGATCAACGACATTTATCAATAACGAAGATCTAATCTATGAAACAGTTGGCAGTACTCGCTTCTATTGTCTATATTGATAACAGCGCCCTCTCTAAAACATGGTGCGAATCTGCTTGAGTGTACCACTTTTAATATCAATCATCAAAATCCTTGGCTGCACTATCATATATCCCACACCGCTAATAACAGCGCCCTCTTTGAAATATGTTGTGAACTTGCTAGTCGAGTGATCCACTTAACTCATCTCGCATCAGTCTTTCTAGAAAATATTGCCTTAATCTACGATTTTTGTTGAAAATGAAGATCTTATGTAAGAAACTATTGACAGCTTTCACCTATCGCACCCCGCTGATAACAGCGCCCTCTCTGATATATATATTGCAAACTTATATGAGTATTCTACTCAACACATCTTCTATTAGAATTACATAGAAATATTTACTAGAAACATCGATAATACAGGTTTAATGTACGAAATCGTTGACAAAATCTCTTTTCCGCTCAACAAGAAATCGCGTCGATTTAAAAATATTTTCTTTTATCGATAATGAAGATTTTGTGTACGAAACAGTTAGAAGAATTAATCCTTGATAACAGCGCCCTCTATGAAATATATCACAAATCTATTCGAACGTTCGACACAACGCGTTTCTTATCAGCATTGTTTAAACACATTTTCCAGATACTCGATGTTTGTCGCTAATAAATAATTTAATGTGAGTAACTGTAACAAAATTTTTCCTTTATTTCATTTAACAGATAAGAACGCCCTCTCTGAAATATGTTACGTACCTCTTTAAACATTCTATTCAACGAGACTTCTTAGCTTTCCAAAAACAAATTTTCTAGATCCACCGTTTC